>JAFIRS010001048.1:0-454819 GCA_018342105.1 Gonioctena quinquepunctata
ACGATGTTCACAGTTCAGAGGACAGATGAAGAATGAAGCTGACGGTGGGGATCGGTCACCCACATCAATTTCCTACTGCGCAATTCGAAAACTGTCCACTCGACAAAATTCTCAGAACTGGATGATGCAAATCATTTGACCTTGAATATGCAAACGGATCCATCCCGCTTCCACGTCGCCGACAGTCCCTTAGTCCGCTTAGATACAAATACGAATAGAAATTCATATGAATGAAGTTATCCCACGGTTCGAGCTGCAGCTGCATATCTCTTATCTTGTTAATGTAAACAAACTCTTTCACAAGGATGCCGCGCCGATATCTTATCTCAATGTAAACAAAGGATGCCGCCGATATCCGGTCGCTTAAATAAACAACTGATAAGAAGTGCTGACGTAGATAATATTCCTGCAAAGACTTGTCGGTTGAGTCATAGCCGCATCATCGCTGGTCTCCCACTTTCAAAATGGCCGCCGCCATTCACTGATCACGTGACACTTCCTCCCAACCAATGCCGTTGACGGATATTGGTTGACACCCCATTCAATATGCTGCTCGGCTTTTGGGATACGGCCGGCGGCTATCACCACCCCCCGACCTATCACAGCTCCCCCCACCTCCCACTCTCAATCACACACCCCTCCCACAACGAACCGCCCATGACCGCCACCATCATCCCTACCCCCACCCGAAAACCACCCCCTCAACCGCTCGCCAAAACCCACCCCAAAATAGGGGTTGCGCTCGTACCGGCATAGCATATCTACTGGTGAGTGATCAATATCCTTCATTTTGCTACCCTTAGGGGTGGATTCAATCTTTTAAATTCGAATGGGACCAACTTCCAAGTACACCCTATCCACTAAAAGAATTATCGGAATCGGACGTCTCAGTAAAAAGTAATGCGTGATAATACATAAAAAAAAATATACGCGTCGACTAGAGAACCTCCTCATTTTTGGTTTCGTCGGTTGAAAATTCGACAATTAGTGCATCAATAATAAAACGTTTGCGCGTTCATTAATAAAAATTTTATCTGGAAAGAATCGAAATGGAAGGCAATAACTATTCAAACGAAGTTTTCATGAAATTGTTTATCTTCATGATCAATGTGATCAAATTATAGCGAGAACATGCAGTAGGAGATGTAATGTATTGAATCAGCCTACAGTCATTCTAATTTTTTTTCCGTCGCAAAAGAAAAACTTTATGTTCTTCCTTCAAACAATTTTGGAAATTAATATAATTTATAATTTCAATCGCCTACACTTTTTGTAAATCGCATCAAGAAAGAAAATAAACATTTTCAAAAACTTTGCTTGGAATAATTTAATTTAATTTACTTTAATAAATGAAAAATCAGCCTCATAGTATATTATAGAATAATATGTTCATTAAATATTCGCATAGTTTATAAAAATTCCTACAAACCACTAACCAAAAAAAATATTTTGTATACTCCAAATGCTTTGTTTGTCTCCCGATCAGCTGATGACAGCCAGTTGTGACGTCAGTGACAGTGCATTGGACTGCCTAAGTCGTGAGGTCAGACATCATGGGCGAAGCGTACGAACCTCTCCATAAAAAATGCAAATGCATGTTAAATGCCCATTTTTTAGTTTGTTCGTGAGTGTGTTATGAATAAGGGTGGAAATAATAATATTTTGTTATAGTGAGGCCAAATTTAGGATTTTCCATCATATGTTATAGAGTGGTGAGGGTAAAACATATTTATGGATTATTTAAGATTGAGGTTATGTCATTGTTTTGTTCTAATTAACAAATAATTGAATTTGAGCTGGTTTCTGAATGTTGGTTGCCAGTGTGGCAATGTGGTGACATTTTATCCCCCTGGGGCATGAACAAGTGGCAGAGGTAAAATCAGCTGATTTACTCAGTGTGATCTACAATATAAACATGATATTATAAAAACGTAAAATTTAAAAAGTACCTAAAGCCTACCTCTACATTTTATGTTTTATCTTTCATGCTAGCATGTATTTCTCCTCTGATAATCACCAAATCCGCATCAAATTGCATTGTTTTGCAATGATTGGATTCCAATACATTTTTTCCTTTTTCAATTATTATATTATCATTTTCCAGAAACTCGTTAAAGCTAAATCTTTAAAACGTGTTTTGAAGTCATTCTAAGCTAGAATTATGGAAAAACGAAATATTCAAGCAAAAACACAGAATAACAATCAAAACAAACATAACCTCAACTGTTTTAAATAAGCCATCAATTGGTTTCGTGCACATTTGACAGATAGTCGACATTGGTGGTGAAACAACATTTTTCCGATTTGTTCATGTTGGAGAGTTGAATATTTTTACCGATTTCAAAAAGAATTCGGTAGTTGGATTACATATGTTATTGTTTAATTCGTACACGATCATGCCTTCATATTGTGCTGTTGTGAAATGCAAGAAATGTTTTTCTCTTTATACCGTTCTCGGTGAACATCATCTAAACTGAAATAATATTTTGTCAGGTCTATTGTCACAATATTTCACTGGAAACACAATAAAAACAGTAAAAAACGTTCTTCAACAAGCTAAACAAAGCGGAAAAGGTTGTTTTACCTCCAATGTCGACCATCTGTCAAATATGCACGAAACCAATATTATGTTATAATCCTAACCTCTCTACAAAATATGATGGGAATTCCCGAATTTGGCCTTACTTCAACAAAATCGAAGGATCCGTCATCAATCGAGAATTCCTTCGATGCAAATTTCCAGCGGCGCGGCGTCATCAAAGCTAGAATTGGCGACACTAGCGCATGAAAAAAACATGTTTATCACCTACAATGCAATTTATCTGCTTCGAAAATTAAAATCAGACGACTAAAAATCAATTTACGATAATTGTGTTGGTGCTGCCAAAGAATTTTTGGCTCTCTTCACTGATTGTATCGATGTTGATCGGGTGAGGCGATATCCCGCGCTGAAAATGTTTCTCGAAAATTCATCGGGCGAATTGGATGGTGTAGTACAAAGAAGATAGTTTTGTATTCTTCAATTCTCTATCTCATATATATATATATATATATATATATATATATATATAGTGCTTCTCAAAAGTCCCCTCCCCCCCTCTTATTTTTGGAACGATTATACATAAACAAGTGAAATTTGGAAACTGGATATTAAAGGTTGTAAACTTCCCTACTAGTGATGATAGATGACGAAATCGTCAAAGATGACGTCACAAGGCCATTGTGACCAATAATTTTAAATGGAACCCTACGGCAAGCGACACCTCTTTTAAAAGGTATCGAAAAAACCTATTCAATGATACTAATTTTGTTTGTGTTTATGGCAGTTTTGATGGCTCGTTAGTAAATATTAAAATTTTAATTCCATTCAGTATGATATTAATTACAGATTTAAGAATCGGTATCTACTTGAAGAAATTGCTCGAAGTGACCTCCATCAACTTCCTGACAGTGAAATATCCTATTTTTAAACTCTTCTCGTACTTTTGCAAATGTGTCTGCGGAAACAGCCTCACATTCTGCAACAATACGTTGTTTTAAAACGTCAATATTGTCAGGTTCAGTGGCGTCAACCTTCGATTCAAGGTACCCCCACAGGAAAAAAAAAGGTGTGAGGTCCGGTGATCGAGCTGGCCATTCCGTTGAACCTCGTCGTCCAATCCATCTACCACGATACTCCTCATCCAAATACCGTCTTACTGCACCGTTATAGTGTGGAGGAACATCATCCTGTTGGAATGTGTATTTCCAAATTGCCGAATTCATCTGGATTATCTTCCAAAATTTCGAGGATTAAAGTTAAATTAGTATTTAAAGAAAGAGGCCCAACGATGTGGTTTCCCAGGATACCTGCCCAAACATTCACCTTCTGGGAAAATTGGGTATGTGTTTCACGAAACAGGTGAGGAGGTCCAATACCTCACATTCTGTGTATTTACATTTCCATTTAGATAGATACTTTCGTCACTAAAACAAATTGTTTTGACATAGTCTGGCTGTTGGTTAATTCTAGTTTCCATATTTTCACAAAATTCTAGTCTTCGGTCTGGGTCGTCGTCTGAGAGTTGATGAACCATTTTCAATTTGTATGGATGAAATTTGTTTTTTTTGTGCTAGTCAAAAGTTCCCCCCTCGTATCGATTGAACGGTTATACTTATAATAATAAAATTTGGAGGGAGGAAATAAACGGATGTAGGCTTCTCAACTGGTCATTAACAGGTGACTTAATAGTCATAGATGGCGTTACAGGGCCACTGTGACCAATAATTTTAAACTGGACCTTATAGCAAGTGACATCTCGTCTGGAAGGTATACTAATTTTGTTTGGGTTTAGGCTGATTTTGAATAAATAAATACTAAAATTATTGTTTCGCATTCAATTAATTAAGATTCAAGAACCAGTACCTATATTAAGTGTTCAAAATGTGTTCCATCTGGCAGTAATGCATTCTATTGCTGAACTCTTGTCGTACTCGTGCAAATGTATCAGCGGAAATTGCCCTACATTCTTCAATAATTCGTTGTTTCAAAATGTCAATACTGTCAGGTGCTGTAACATAAACCTTAGATTTCAAGTAACCCTACAGGAAAAAATGTGTGAGGTCCGGTGTCCGAGCTGGCCATCCTATCGATCTTCCTCGTCCAATCCATCTAACACGATATTCCTCATCTAGGTAACGTTGCCGACTTCATGTGGATTATCTTCCAGAATTTCAAAAAATAACGACTCGATTGTAACATCTCCAGATACAATTAACCGGTTAAGTTAGCATTGAGGAAAAAAGGCCCAACTATATGGTTTCCCAAAATACCTGCCCAAATATTAACTTTTTATATTTTCACAGAGTTCTAGTCTTCGGTCGGGGTCATCATCTGAAATTTGGTGCATCATTTTTAATGTTAATGGATGAAATTTGTTTTTAACCAACACCCTATGAACTGTCGGCTTCTCAGATAGTCGCAACTTGGGCTGTAGAGAAGTAGCGTACACTACCATTTCTGCAAATATATAAATTTTTTCGTCAGCACTGATTTGTTGGTCGTCCACATCGTTTGACATCGTCTGAAGGTGCGTATAAAACATAAAAGACGTTTGAACTTGCATAGAAAAAACGTCTAAACGTGTGTTGAAGAAGTTTAAACGTTTGCGGAAAACGTCTGAACTTTCATAGAAAAACGTCTAAACGTGCGGTGAAAACGTCTAAACTTCTGTGGAAAACCTGATAGTGCGATTGAAACATCAAAATTCTGAACTTAAAAAAAAAAAAACGCGCGTCTAAAACATCAAAACATCAATAAACATATAGAAAAACATCTCAACATGCGTAAAAAATGTCTGAACGTCTGTGGAAAAACGTCTAAGCGTGCGTTGAAAACGATTAAAACGTATAAACGTTAGGTGAAAAACTTTGGAAACGTCTGAACATCTATGAAAAACGTCGAAACCTGATGATGATCTTATAAAGGTCGAAACAAGTAAATGGTCGCAAAATTACCAAGTTGGAGTTGTTGCCCTTTGTAGTTTGTCATTTTTAAAAGATCGTAGTAGGCGATGGAACATCGACTGCAAGTTCACTAAAGCCTGAGGTATCTATTGGAAAAATGTAGGATAAGTTATCTTGAATGGTTCTGAAGTTATGAATTTTCCTATGAGTCTATGCACGACGCTATTTTGTCACTTAAATTGACATAAGTGAAAAATTATTGCAAATAAGTTTCAAAAACCTGGGTGCGTTATATCGACGATTTAGTGGCAAATCCAAAAATGTTACAAAAATGGGGGATTGCCGTTTAAAAAACAGTTTCTCATTCTGGGGCATCCTGTATATAAATAAAAATATGTTTGGAACTGTCGGACCTATCGTTTAAAAAAATCACGTCGTTAGCTGGGCTAGAAAAAAAGTTATGAAGCTTGCACGCACCCCTGGATCACCCTGTATGTATTAGTGAATCTGACGTACCTATACCGGGTGACACAGGATATCGGGCCACCCCTGTAACTTCTGCATTCGTGAACGGATTTTTCTGAAATTTGGTACAGTTATATAAGCAACCATTTCGGAATTGATCACATTACAATCCAATATGGCGGACCTCCGGTTTTTCTGGAAATGCCAGCAACTTTGTTTTTTCAAATGGAATACCCTTTATATTATTACATATTCAAGTTCAACAGGTCAAAACAAGTCCAAACTTCATGTCAAATGTCATTTTTTTGAAGAAATTAAAATTAAAATTGGTTTTTTATTTTACCTCGTGGATAAATGAGATTTGGTCAAGGCTATTCACAATGAGTCGCACATAACAGAAAAACATGTTTTTTTTCTAAAAAATTATTTTTTGTGTCTCTTATTGATGAATCTATTCAGTCACATCACATTTTGATCAAAAATAATTTTATTTCAAATGGAACCCCTATGGGCCACCTACATGTCTCTCTGGAACATACATTCTGGAAAAAAATGACATATCATTTTTGTATTTCGGTGCAGTAACAAATTGTATACATTCAAAAATCTACTACTAGTTCATGGGTTTCTTTGCATTTCGAATAATTTTCCAACTTAGTAAGCTGTGGAAAACAACATTTCTGAATCTTGTCAACTGATTGTGTTTCGCTGTCATCTTTCACCTCAACTCTCGAAGACCTATAATTTTGATTTTCCATTTCTACTAATTCTCGGAAGTCAACTAATTATCGAGAGTTGAGATGAAAGATGACACCAAAACACAATTAGTTGACAAGATTCAGAAATGTTGTTTTCCACAGCTTACTAAGTTGAAAAATTATTCGAACTGCAAGGAAACTCATGAACTAGTTGTAGATTTTTGGATGTATACAATTTGTTACTGCACCGAAATACAAAAAAGATATGTAATTTTTCCTGAATGTATGTTCTAGAAAGGTAGGTAACCATAGGGGTTCCATTTGAAAAAAAAATATTTTTGATCAAAATGTGATGTGACTGAATTGATTCATCAATAAGTGAGCCAAAAATAATTTTTCAGAAAAAAATATGTTCCTCTGTTATGTGCGACGCATCGTGAATAGCCTTGATCAAATCTTATTTATCCAAGAGGTCAAATAAAAAACAATTCATTTTATTTGTTTAAAAAAAATTACATTTGACATAAGGTTTGGACTTGTTTTGACCTGTTGAACTTGTATATGTAAAAATATACAGGGTGTTCCATTTGAAAAAACAAAGTTCCTGGCATTTCCAGAAAGTCCGCCATATTGGATTGTAATGTGATCAAATCAGAAATGGTTCAGGGAAAATCCGTTAACGAATGCAGAAGATACAGGGGTGGCCCGATATCCTGTGACACCCGGTATATTACGTTAGAATTGAATTAGGCACCGACTCAATCGAAATGACTCAAATGTTTGTCAAGTCTTGAAGAAAAATACAATTTTATTTTAATACTTCTGCATACGGCACAATTCGCCAAAAACAATTTCTGCAATGTGATGAAACTCAGTGTGTTAATTTCTGAAACATCAGAAAATCTGAAACAATAAATAGGTGAAATCAGAGCAGGTATTCGTTCAAAACAGTTGCATAGATGCTAAAAACATCTATCATCGTTAAAATGTGTGGTTGTAGTTGGAACTAGAAGTAACAATAAATTGATCTGAATTCATTAGAGAAATTGCATTTTCACAAAACAAAAGAACTTTCGTGATGTTAATTGCCTGAGACAATGGGTGGAATCTAGTATTTTATTGAAATGGCGAGTACAAAATAGTTTCATTAACTCCAAGCAATCTTGAATGGCAATAAAATGTGGCTGGGAAAAAAGAATCCTGAGTACCATCAGTTGTAAATCGTGTTACGATTTATGTTCTGTAAGACAGTAATTCGCTATTTAGAACTGCCATTACGTAATAATTACGTAACAGTAAATGTTATTGAACTAGTTAATTTTGTTACGGGTTTGGTCGCTTCAGAGTTGCATTTTAGCATTAGGAAGACCTAATTATGTTTGGTCCAGAATCCATTCCTTTTAAGTCGCTTACAGACCGAGATTCCAACGCTGAGCAACCGAACCCAAACATTTGTCCGCTGGGGTTTGACGTTGGAAGGGATTGGAAGGGATTGGAAGGGATTGGAATGTTTACGTCCTCACCAAAATTTAGATTTGAGTTCGACAGCGTTTGGGAGGGATCAGTGCAATTAGAGCTAGTAGAAATGTCGAGCGACAAAGAAGATTTATGATTAACAAGTGCGGGGTTTTTAATATTACAGTCTGTAATTAGAAAGAAAAAGAAGAAATGTTGGTGGGTGACAACATTTAGAAACAGACTTTCGTTTACTGGAAGTGGCTAATTAAATCAACTTTGAAATGAAGATAGTGGACATTTTAGAAATTTTTGCAGAATGACACCAGATATTTTCAATACATAACTTTTATTCTGCTCGTGAAGCCAGAAATTGAAAAGCAGAATACAAATCATAGAAGCGCCCATAGCTACTAATGAAAGGCTTGCAGTACCAATTCATTTTTTGAGAACTGAAAATTAATATTCAAGTTTAGCATTTACATTTAAAATTTTGAAACAGTCTATAACTTGATTCAAAGAAAAATCATTTTGATACAAACTATTGAGAAGCTATCCACTGTCTATCTCTGCCGGACTATTACCTCTCCAACAACCTTCTGACCCGAACAAAATAAGAGAGCTCCCTGTAGATATCACAATATAGGTTGGTGGAGTGGAGAAGACGATGAACTCTGGTCTGCGACAGTTCAGGTTGCTTTCAGCTATATAATAATGACTTATCAAGAAAAGGTGAGCCCTTCTAACAACGATAAGGAGAGAAAACAATAATCTAACTCAGTTTCTCTTTTATTTTTCAGTAAGTAACACCCCGCATGAAATATTCGGAATAAAAAGGCGATCCAGATCCAGCAGCTTGTCGGAAGAATAAGGCCCACACCCAAGTTCAATGATACTAGCGACTATTATCAGGATCATTGTCACTTCTCAATAAACACATTAATTTTACAAGTGACCGTGGACTTCTCATTTCATTTTATTAAAACGTCTCGATTTTGGCTAGTCAATTTCAGCCCGTTACAAGTTCTCATGAAGATGAGGCAAAAAAAACACAAAAAAACAAGTATTATTGGGAAAATAATGTGGACCTCTCCATCCATTACGAAATATTCATTCGAAGATATGTTGACGTGGTACACCTCTAGACACACTGAATGGGAGACTCAGGACATCTTCTTTTCAAAATATCACCAGAACTTTATAGAACTGTATTTCCTGAAATCCTTTGTTACTAAGTTACGGACCCTCGAAGTTACAAAATGAAAAATGTTTTTCTTCCATTAATTCAAGTGAATATTGAAAATTAACCAAATTTTGCTGATTGACACAACAAATGAATTCCTTCCAGGAGAGTGCCGCAAGGGAGCATTCTGGGTACCATTTTGTTCATTATTTTTCTGAATGACATTTCCAACATAATAGCAAATGGAAATCGGCAAAACTTCATCAACTAGGCTGACGATACGAATTTATTGATCACGGGAAAAATGCTACTGAACTAACTGCCACGGCCAGTACTCTGATGGGATCTGCCAAACAGTGGTTCTCAGAGAATAAGCTTATTTTGAACGAGGACATAACTGATTATATATACTTATTACTGTTCACCTGATCCAACTCAGGAGCTCAAACTGAACGATCAAACAATAAACTTATCAATAGCAGTTATATTCTTCAGTGATGAGAACTTAAATTGGAAAACTCATGTTGGATATTTAGTAAATGAAGTATCATCCATACCTTAGGCTTCAAGAGTATTGAAGGAACAGGTCGGCTATGGAGCTCTCAAAACGGTTTACTATTCCAACTTCTATTAAATCATCGAGTTTGGTATAGCCACATGGGGCAGCACCAATGAACTGAACACATTCTCTCTCACCTACAGGGGTATTTTCAGATCTCAGAGGTTCTTAACTGTTACTGCCATATACATTTATGAATGTGTTCATTTCTTGATGAAGAATCGATCAGAGTTTGACCAGAGTTCAAAAACCCATCTCTATAACACCAGATTTAAAGGGGATTTTAACTATCCAATTCACAGAAAAAACGTTTTTAAAAAAAGAGCGTATTATCAGCATGAACCTTCCACAAAATATCGAAGACATAAAATGTAACACAATATTTATGAGATTTATCCAAGGTCTACTATGTGACCATGAGGAGTTTTTTCTCCCCACCATTCTTAGTTTGACACAAGGCTCGTATTTGTAGTATTTGTAAGCTGTACACCAATATCTGTTTTATGTAACTAGTGTTTTTCTTTCTTTCCTGTCTCTGACATTTTTCTTAGGCGACATACTTTTTACACCACTCTGTAATTGTGTTTTATCTATTGAAATGAATAAACTACCTACCTACCTTCGGTTTCATGCATGAATCAATTGGTTTTCTACAAAGTCAGAAACGGACTGCCCCTGATGGTCCACACCCCAAAGTTTTTAAATGACTGAGATTTTTCAATATTGTTCAACAGAACAAGGTTTCCTGAACAATTTTCTGAATCAGAGCAACGATTTTTTATAAAATGCACTTTTATTCGACGACATCCAACTGAAACGTCCACCATTATTTGTTTTTTTTTATTTTTAATGATAATAGAAATAAAGGGTATAATTTTCATTACAAATTTTAATAATGCAAACACTTTTACCTGACGAAACATACAGCGTAAATATTAGTAATGCAACGAATACGAATACAACATTCGTATTCGCAATGGTAGACACTTACCGAATATTCGTATTCGTCGAATGATAAAAAAAATTATTTTGGGGTATAAATTCATTTGAATTTCTTATTATAATAACAGAAAATAATAAAACTGTTGATGCTGGGCGTATATTTAAAAAACTATATTTTTGCACGCATGAAATGGAAGAGCCAATTTCGATATTTTCCGGTCAGTTGATTAACTTTTATGTACTTATTTTCTTCTAATATAATGCGAGTAAAACGTTATTTAGTACTAATAACTTTTTTACAAAAAATTCGCAAAAGAAAAACGAGATTGATGTTCATCTAAAGCTTCCAAATTTATCGGCGTCTGCTGATCCATTGGCCTTCTGACTGAAAAAACTCGCCCAAAAATAATTTTCATTGAAACCGTGTACAGTCGCCTCAAGAAGACACTTTTTTCAACGGCTAGGAATATCCAGACTGAAAAAAGAAATCGCCTGTCACCAGCGAATCTACAGATGTGCTTTCTCAACAAAAATTTTCCAGTTGTAAATTTTAATTACTTAACAATTAAATGAGTAGAAGAAGAGTAAATAAATGAGTTTTCTGTTAATATGCCGAGTTATTCGTATTTATATCCGCCGAATACTAGGTTTGGTATTCATATTCGTAAAAGTACTATTCGTTGCATCACTAGTAAATATCAATCGCAATCATCAAGAGTAAACAGAAATGAAAAAACTGCTCGATATGAGCCCTTTGTCTCTCAATTCATTTTCGAAGCCTGTACTTGAAATAGCATTCCAGGATCGTTTCGTATGGCTTCACAATGTGATGTTATTCTATTCAACAAGTCATCTCTTATGTGAATATGTGTAGCGCAAACACGGCTTTTGAGATGCTTCCACAGAAAAAAATCCAATAGATTCAAATCCGGAGACCGCGCTGCCCATGAATATAGCCCTCTTCTACCAATCCATCTATTGAGAAAATATGGTGCAGGTGGACTCGCCCAATTGAACTAAAATGAGGAGGAGCGCCATCATGCATAAACCACATTTCTCTTCAGGTTTGCAATGGAACATGTTCCAAAAGTCCAATCAAATAGTTCTGGATGAACTCCAAACAACAATCTTTTCAATCGATCATGCAGAAGGAATGGTCCTATGAGATTGATACCAGCCCATACATTAACGTTGAATTTATGTTGGTGTTTAATTTGGAATATACCATGGGGACTTTCTTCGGCCCATATGTGGAGATTGTTGATAACTCCATCTCTACTGAAACCTGCTCCATCAGTGAATGAAACTCTTTTAATAAAAGTCATATTCTTACTTTGTTTACCCATGAACCAATTGACATATTCCAGTCGTGCTGGTCAATCTCAGGGTGTCATTGCATGAACCTTCTGGATGAGATAGATAGACCATGTGATTAATTCAATATCTACACGTAAGGTTTTGTGAATTATTTATATATTTTTTCTTATTTATTTATTTGTGATTTATTTTCACTATATGTGAATTATTTTATATTTTCACGCCCCCAATATCACTGTGATTGTGTTAAATTCTAAGCGATTTTTGTTTACTACTATGCTCCTCAATCTTTTATGTATGTAGATTTATATCTCAAGTTACTCGTTTTAATGATTCTAATAATTGATTGTTATGAAATGTATGTAACTGTTTTCCACCACATACAAGTCTGTTGCTTCAGTTCATTTACAGAATGTACAGTATTGTTAAACTTGTCAAATTTTGTGTGAATAAACGATTGATTGATTGATGTTGGAGGAGCAGTTGGTCTCTAATGATTCTGTTAGTACTGGATTTGGATATATGGAACTGTTCTGATAGATTCATAATTCTCATGGAAAGATCATCAGCGAAAGCTTCCAAAATATTATTTTTCAATACAATGCTACGTACAGTTCTTGGAAAGCCCTCACCACCTCGTTTTGGCTTTGGTCGTCATGGAGACGATGTCAATAAACAACCAGACAACGAGGTACCAATGTACTAACGAGAATAAAGGTTTACTTCTCAAGTATTATTCTTTTACAGACTGAACATGTTCAAATGAATTATCTATGACACATACCTGTCTCCCTCAAACTTCGATTGGCACGCTCGAAAGTTTCTCTTGTTCGGTCATTTAAAAAAACTTCAAAATATTGACAATTCGGTAACAATTATGTGACAACAGCCCACTCAACAAAACAAAATCGCATATCAGTTTCTTATTTTTGATCAAAACTATTTCATTTCTTCCTATGGATCCTCCCACCAAAGACTTCTTGGGTTGTATGCTGCCATCAATTGAAAGCAGCAGTATCTATTGCCTGTGTACGAAGATGTGATATTTAACTGTGATAAAACTGTGATTTTTTCAAATTTAGATCATTTACGTAAAGAGTGCAACAAAATGAAGGGTAATAAAGCTACAGGACCTGGAAATATTTCGCCAGAAATTATGAAAGCCAAATTAAAAAAAAAACATTGAGTATGAATGAAAATAGTTTGTAGCATTCAGACGAGAAAAGGAAAAGTAGAACTGAAAAACAAAAATGTATATCGGCCAGGATTCGAACCTGGGACCTTTCGAACATTTTTATTTTTCAGTTCTACTTTTAATTTTCTCGTCTGAATGCCACAAACTATTGTCACTTATAATTGCACGAGAGGTTTGTATTTTATCGGGTGAATTTGGGTTGTTTAATGAGAAACTGTTGCAATTAGACGAGAAAAACTGCCAACCATTAAAAAGGCGACACCGAAGGTGGAGCGTAGGTTGATAGTTTTTTGAAACAAATTGCCAAAGGAAACAGTTTAGAATTTGAACAACACAAATTTACCCCATATCAATACAAACATGGAGTGTAATTCGGCAGGACAATTTAATGAATAGGAAATTAAGAAACATATCAATGCAAACTTTATTTATTTCAGCAACCAACCCGCGATAATTGATGAACAAATGAATAAGTGAAAAAACCACAAGTGCATTTGTCGCTGTAAAAGTTGCAGCTAACTTTTGCCGCTGTCAAACTGACAACTGTACTGTGGCATATGCGATTTTTTATACATTAGTTGAATTGTCATTGATATTTAATTACAGACTCAATCCACTTCATTATTTATATTCACTTGGCTTGAGTCATGCACACTTGAAAATTTCGGGTTTGAAGTTGGTCGATAATCCTATATATGATTGACACCAGCGGATAAACCAATATAATTTCATTGGGTGTGCATGCGTGAATGTTTTCATGCATCACATTAACCCTCATCATCTTCGTTACTAACACAAAACTGAATTTAAAAGTGTGAATCGCTGGTTTCGAACAAGGACTGGTGGCTCGGTTGGCAGAGCGTTCGACTAGAAATCGAAAGATCCCAGGTTCGAATTCTGGCCGATCCATATTTTTATTTTTCAGTTCTAGTTTTCATTTTCTCGTCTGAATGCCACAAACTATGTTCATTGATATTTAATTACAGACGCTATCCACTTCATCATTGAGTATGTATTGGCTGTGTACTATGGTTCGAACCAACGCTGAGGATTTTCTCTAGTAGATGTCATAAAGTATCCAAAATTGCAAGAAAAGTGGGACAAGAATATTTTTGACATACATAATCTTCACACTGGACATCAGAAATACCTTCAATAACGCTAGTTATAAACGCCTACCTATCAGAAAAAGGGATCATCTTCGAAGCAGATACCTCGGGGAGATCTAAGTGAACGCTGTGGAATAGGAGGGCTGTTAACAACCAACAGGAGTTATACTCGTAGGTTTCGCTGAAGATATGGCTAGGGTAGTGATAGGCGAAGAAACTCTAATGTGCGTAGCCAGTGCACTGCTACGTGTATCTAACTGTCTGCAGGGTAAAGCATTCCTGCTAACACCTGAAAAGTTAGAAGGTACCCTGCCACGACAAAGAGGAAAATAGACCCAGTGGAATTCGATAGAGAGTATCAACGGGGATATGGTTGGATATTTTTTTCCCGAACATGTCAGTAAAGTTGCACAAAAAGTGCAGAAAACAGTAGTAGCTCTCTTCGGACTGCTGCCGAATATAAGAGGGTACTTCCAAAACAAGTATAGTACTAATATTGTATGCTGCTCCAGCCTGGCAAAGTGCGTTCGGTAACCAGAAACTGTATAGAAACTTGCCAGCATTCAACGCAAAATGTGGAGCACCCCTTGGATCCGGAAAAGTGTGGCTGCATTCCGTCTGGTTTTATGTCCCCTCACATATTTGCCTCCATGTTCTTCTTTTGTATTTTCTGTGTTCTTTGTTGTACTCTGGAAGTGCTGCTTCGTGGTCTTCCAATGTCCCAGACTTTAAGCTGTATTGAAGAGTTTCCTGACTTCAAGGTACGTCTCTGTTGACTGCCTTCTGTTTTTCTGGGAGCTAGTTTCATATGCTTTTGTTATATCATTTCCGAGCTGACTGGAGGCTATGTCGAGTTCCTCTGGAAACTTGTTGCTCCGAAAGCTGTCTTCCGAAAAACTCGCCGTACACATTCCAGTTGGGTATTCTGTATCCCTCGAGGCAAGTTTCTGATGACTTAGGTCAAATCTGATGTGTTGATAATCCGACATCGATGAGTAATCAGATACCTGCCAGTTGGTAATCTGGTTTGTTATATATCTGCCAGAGTTAAGTCAATAACCTCTTCCCCAATCGCATTTATAGAGGTGAGTTTGTAACATCTATTAACAATGTCTATATTAATAGCAGACAAATATTCTAGAAGAAAATTGCCTCGTGCCTGTATCCTCTTTGACACCATCTGATGACGTAGCTGTCACAGTGGGGGGTAGAGAGGAGGGAAAGAGGTTTTATTTAGTCGGTAAGAATTCGACGCTCCTGATCCAAACGGGATCGTCATATGCAAGATTTCCTTGATTCCAATGAAAAAGGTACAGTTGATGAATTTGAGTCAAACACACGAGCCGGAGGAATTCAATGAACAACTTGTAGTACAATGTGTTGAAATATACTGAGATTGACAACAATCGATGGGTACAGTTCTGGTAGCTTTCCTGGAAGTAGCTGACAATATTCCTAAGAATACGAAAACCAATTTAAGATAGATCACTTCCAATGATAAATTAAATGGAGACAGTTCAAGATACTGCCAACTATCAACATTTCTGGTTTTATATGTTAGGGCAATATTATGTTCATTATATTCTCATGGTCATTGAAATATAGAAATTTAAAAACAAGCACTTCAAATCTGAACGGAAAACAAAATACCTCTAAGCTCTCAAGTAGTTACCGAAAATCAACAGAAATAATTCCTTCGAATACCACACCGGCCAAATATAAAATAAACCAGTCTCTTCCTTACGTAATTAAGATTTATGCGACAATATTTACAAGGACCGTTTTTGGCGGGTGTTGACTTTTTAATTGTATCTTTGTCTCCTGGATTTATTGTCGATACTTAGCACCAACGTATGGGAAAACATTCCGACATCGTTAAAGAAAATGATGTCATTGAGTTATTTAGTTGGATCAAGCCACATCCGAACAGGATTATTCAAATGCGAACTGGAAGAGGCGGGGATTGGGTTGAGGAAAAAATACAAAATGAGGTATCATAAATATAAATTTTTGTTATTGTTGCTTGAAAGTATTTTTCTGAAAAAAGTTATTGATCATATAACCTAATGAATGAGAAAAAATTAAGTAGAAAATCTCGTGTTTACGAAGAGTTGTTTGGATAGGCATGTTTCGACATTCACATATCAATTCATTATTAATGATAATAATAATAATAATAATCGTCTTTATTGTTTTTCAGTACTGGGCACATACAATTTTGGTTCAATAAACAATTTAATTTCTGAAATTACAAAAGGCGAAGTTCATCTTATATAACACAAGTGCTAATAAGTTGTTCTTCCACTCAACCTCAAAAATATTCTACCTATTCTTAGACAAAAAAAAACAGAGAAGAGTAGAGGGAAAATTTAGGGGATACCAATTATTTAAATGATGCTAGGAAAGACGTACATTGCTGAAAAAGAAAAATTTGAAAATTATTTTATAGCCGATCTCATAGAAAAAACAATGGGAATAAAAAGACCAGTGTAGGATATGATGTTATTTCACTTTAAATTCGAAGAGTCTTATTATTAAGGATTTCCGATGCTCATTACAAAACAAAAATGTATTTCACATACTGCAATGTTTGAGTTTTATACAGGGTTATTCAAAAGTACTCTGACAAACTTGAGGAGGTGATTCCTCACAATATTCCAGTATGAATTGTCCAAATAAATATTTGTCCGGAAACGCTTCGTTTCCACGATACAGGGTATTGAAGTTTTATTTTTATTTTCGTTTTTTCTCAATAACTTTCGAAATACTGACCTTAATTGAACGACAATTGATATTGAGAGGTTTTTTGAGGTGTCGAATTCGAACCTGTTGTTATTATTTAAACAATAATGCTCATTTAGCCGATATGCATTTCGCTTATGGCCTTGCGGATGGCAATGCGCGCGAAGCAAGACGTATTTACCAGGAGCGATTTCCTAATCGAGTACTGCCTTCAGCTCCAACATTTACCAGTCTCCACCGTCGTTTGGCAGAAACAGGTAGCTTCAAGAGGGCAGCTGATATTATTGGAAGACCACGGGCAGTTCGAACGCCAGAATTGGAAGAAGCTGTTTTGAACGCTCTCGAGGAGAATCCAGAAACAAGTATAAGAATAATTGCTGAAGCTCTCAATTCTACTCAGTCCACAGTTTGGAGAATTATCCACGATCAACAGTGCAAGCCACGATCAAAGGTACAAGCTCTTTTGCCACGAGACTTTCCCCAACGCGTTACTATGTGTCAGTGGTTTTTCCGAAAATTGGCTGGAAATCCTCAATTTTTAAGATATGTACTCTTCACGGACAAGGCAAACTTCTCCCGAAATACTATCACAAACTTTCATAACAACCATGTTTGGGCTCTGGAAAATCCGCACGCAGTTAGTGAAAGACATTATCAGTATCAATTTTCCTTAAATGTATGGGCGGCAATAATTGACAATTACTCGATAGGTCCTTTCTCTCTTCCATTCCGACTGAATGGCGCAACTTAGAAAGACTTTTTAGAAAATGAATTGCCAGGACTACTTCAGAATGTACCACTAGAAATTCGTGGTTTATGCATGATGGGGCTCCGTCCCATTTTACACTTGTAGCCAGGGAATTCCTCAACACTGTCTATCCAAATCGATGGATCGGTAGGGGTGTAGAAGAACCTAACCAGGCGTGGGCACCAAGGTCCCCAGACCTAAACCCGCTAAATTTTTTTGACATTTGAAGTCATTAGTTTTGCATCCTTGATACAAAAATAACTATTTCAAACGAGTTCAAATGAATAGAGTAGGTGACGCCCCCTACAAAAAAACAAAACTACTTACTTAAACGTCAAATTCATTTCCTAAGCATTCTTGTGAAAAATGCAAAATAATGTTAATCTTCAACATCGATTATCAAATAATCGACTTGAAATTTTCAAGTCCAAGTATCTAGAAAACGGTTGCTTATAGCGACTTGTGGTATCTTTTTTGCGCAGATATGATAGAGGAATTGATTTATTTACTGAAAAATCCACTAGAAGTACGCTCAAATGAGTTATGAATTTTCAGAAAAGAAAAATATGTTCAGGTGGCGCCCCCTACGAGTGAGAGCAATAATAACATCAGGTTTGAATTCGACACCTCAAACAAATTCTCAAAACCAATTTTCGTTTGAATAAGGTCAGTAATTTTCGTTTGTTATTAAAAAAAAGAAATAAAAAGAAAACTTTAACACCCTGTATCTTCGAAACCAAGCGTTTCCGGACATATATTTATTTGGACAATTCATATTAGAATATTGTGAGGAATCACCTCCTGAAGTATGTCAAAGTACTTTTGAATCACCCTGTAGAATATTATATCAGCGTATTCATCCTGAACAATATTATTTAAAATATGTCTTCTTTTCATTACCATCATCACTTGATCAGAATTGATGCCAATATGCCTGTATACATTGATGCCAAATCTATAAATCAAGAGTAGGTATCGATTTTTTGGGGTTACAAAACTTCGATTCTCGATTCTCTTCAAAGTAATCGCCTTGGGAATTCACACAGCGCTGGAGGCGATGTTCCTATTGTTCATAGCAGTTCTGGAACTCGGATTCTGGAATAGCCTTCAGTTGGTCGGTCACTGACATTTCAATATTCTGTACTGTCCCAAAATGCCAAAATGCCGTCCTTTGGAATTAATTGTCAAGAATGATTGAAAACTTCTTTATTGAATATTTTTAATTTGATTATTAAAACGTCTCATTTTCCGACTCTGTGGGAAACCTCTATTTGTACTCCAATTCATAAATAGATATAGTGGATAGAGAGAAATACAGAAGTATTTCTATTATGTGTGCACCCTCTGAACTTTTTGAGGAAATCATCTACTGCGAGCTCTATAATTAATTATGTAGAAAATGTAATCGCTGATGAAAAACATAGCTTCATAGGCAAAAAATCCATGAATACCAACTTATTTATATTTATTCACTACGACAACGAAACTAGAGAAAAAACAAGAACTTGATACCATATTCGCAGATTTTAGCAAAGCGTTCGATCAGGTGAACCATGACTGTATATTGCAAAAACTCAATAAATACGGCTTTTCAAAAAATATATTTTCATAAGTTATTTGAGAAGCAGATATTGCATGATGAAACACAACGAATATTCTTCTGGAAAGTGTTTTGCAACTTCTGGAGTGTCTCAAGGGCCCTTATTCTTTTTTTTGTTCATGAACAATCTTCCGAAAGTAATATACTCCAACCGTCTACTATTTGCTGATACTTCAAAAATCTTTAAACAAGTCCTAACAGTAAGAGACTATGTGATATCGATAGTATAATTGAGTGGAGTATCAAATTCAAGTTGAACTTTAACATAGGTTAATGCTTTTTCACCAACATAACGCGATAAAAAGACCCCATTAATTTTAATTACAAAATGCATGATGAATCATTAAAGAGATTTACAGAGGTGAAAGATCTCCTCACAATGAAATGATAATTAAATCAGCAAATAAAATTTTTGGGTTTATAATAAGACAGACACCTCCTTTTATTAATATACAATCAAAATTCTCTATTATTCATTAATGCGACCAAAATTGGAATTTGCTTCCATAATTCGGCATGGAGAATATCAAACATTGTTCCAAAGGCTAGAAAAAATTCAAAACAATTTCGGAAGACAGCAAATTAGAACAAACTATAACAGTCAGATCAACTCAGCTTGGGCAAGAATTCAAGATTGATTCTCTGGAGAGTAGAAGAACTCTACTAGTTATATTATTTCTATACAAAAAAAATCATGAATAACTTGATAAATTCTCCTGAAATAATTTCATTTAATGCTCCTTGAAGACGCACTCGAACTCAAACAATGTTTCATATACCTTCAGTTTCAACATCCACGTACGGTCAAAAACATTAATTCTCTAATTATATTCGACTGGAATTCAACACCCGATAGATTTTGAGAATTAATACTGGATTATATCAATAATACAGTGTTTCTCAAAAGTCCTCTTCCCCCCTCTTATTTTTGGAACGATTATACATAAACAAGTGAAATTTGGAAACTGAATATTGAAGGTTGTGAACTTCCCTACTAGTGATGATAGATGACGAAATCGTCAAAGATGACGTCACAAGGCCATTGTGAGTAATAATTTTGAATTGAACCCTACGGCAAGCGACACCTCTTTTGAAAGGTATCGAAAAAACCTATTCAATGATACTAATTTTGTTTGTATTTATGGCACTTTTAATGGCTCATTAGTAAACATTAAAATTTAAATTCCATTCAGTATGATATTAATTACAGATTTAAGAATCAGTATCTATTTGAAGACATTGCTCGCAGTGACCTCCATTTACTTCCTGACAGTGAAATATCCTATTTTTAAACTCTTCTCGTACTTTTGCGAATGTGTCTGCGAAAACAGTCTCACATTCTGCAACAATACGTTGTTTTAAACCGTCACTATTGTCAGGTTCAGTGGCGTAAACCTTCGATTCAAGGTACCCCCACAGAAAAAAATCTAAAGGTGTGAGGTCCGGTGATCGAGCTGGCCATTCCGTTGAACCTCGTCGTCCAATCCATCTGCCACGATACTCCTCATCCAAATACCGTCTCACTGCACCGTAATAGTGTGGAGGAGCACCATCCTGTTGGAATATTATTTCCCAATAGCCGAATTCATCTGGATTATTTTCCAAAATTTCAAGGATTAACGGTTCTATTGCGTTTTGCAACAGCTCCAGATAAACCTAACCAGTTAAATTAGTATTTAAAAAAAAGGCCAACGATGTGGTTTCCCAGGATACCTGCCCAAACATTCACCTTCTGGGGAAATTGGGTATGTGTTTCACGAAACAGGTGAGGATTTGCGTCACTCCAATACCTCACATTCTGTGTATTTACATTTCCATTTAGATAGAAAGTACTTTCGTCACTAAAACAAATTGTTTTGACATAGTCTGGCTGTTGGTTAATTTTAGTTTCCATATTTTCACAAAATTCTAGTCTTCGGTCTGGGTCGTCGTCTGAGAGTTGAACCATTTTTAATTTGTATGGATGAAATTTGTTTTTTTTTTCAACACCCTGTGTACTGTACCTCGACTGACTTCACAGGTAGATGCAACGTGAGATGTTGAAGAAGTAGGATTATCTATTACTTGTGCCAGTATATCAATTTTTTTCTCATCAGAAATTTGTGGTCTGCCATATCGTTTCGCATCATTGATACTACCCGTTGTTTCAAACTTACGAGGAAGCTCCCTTAAATGCGTCCTTGAAACAGGGCGATAGGGAAACCTCTTATTGAAAATGCGTTCTGCTGCATGATATTTTGTCCAGTTTCACCAAGAATTAGGATCGCTACTACTTTATCACCTAAAGCACGTACCATTTCGCTTCTTGAAGCACTTAGACGTTCGGCTCACAACAGTTTAACAAATTATTAAAATGTACAAACATATTAAAAGTACCAAAAGCTGCTAAAACAGTTGAACGTTCGATCAACAGCACACAAATTAATAAATGTACAAAAAATTGGACTATTACAAAAATGTCGAATTAGGGAGACTAACAAAAACGTCAGCTTATTTGACAACTATCCAGAGGCGGAGTTTGAATTTTGAATTTCAGTATTAACTGATTTAATTCATCACAACTTTGCGTTTTTTGAAAGCGAGTTGCCAAAACTGCCATAAACACAAACACAATTAGTATCATTGAATATGTTTTTTCGATACCTTTTAAAAGAGGTGTCGCTTGCCATAGGGTTCCATTTAAAATTATTGGTCACAATGGCCTTGTGACGTCATCTTTGACGTTTTCGTCATCTATCATCACTAGTAGAGAAGTTTACAACCTTCAATATTCAGTTTCCAAATTTCACTTGTTTATGTATAATCGTTCCAAAAATAAAAGGGGGGAAGGGGACTTTTGAGAAGCACTGTATATATGTGTAAAAGCGTTTGAGTATTCACACCTCCTCAAATCTCTAGGTTGGTATTGTTCAGGATATAGAATATTTGGCTCAGTTTGATTCAGTTAAGTTCACATATACATTTTTTATTCACAGTCAGTATCCGTGTTAGTAGGCCAATAGGCCTGTATGGATTATATTCAATAAATAAGGGGATTGATTGGCTCCAAATAATCGATACACCTGTCCGTCCTATTGCCCTTGTCATCTTGCGACAAATTTTTCGGAACCATTTTCGCCCAGATTTTCCTCATCTCCAAATCATTGATCAAAATCTGATGAACGGTGGTGTGAGTTAATCCCAACTGTTCTCCGATCATTTTGACCATCAACTGACGATCAGATCCGACAATATACCGGATTCTGACGATGTTCTGCAGTTGAAGGCCTCCCACTTCGACGTTCATTTTCTATCGACTCTCTGATTCTGAATATGCCTCAGACCATCTAAAAACCTGGGCTGTTGATAAAACACTATCTCCATAGGCTTACTGAGGTTTTGAAAAGTTTCCGTCGCTGTGCTCGAATCTGAAGCAAAATCGTATAGCTCGAAATTGTTGTCATTAATTTTGAGAACGCACTAGGTAAAATAAAACGGTTAACGTAAACAATCGCTACGGACCACCACGTGTCTCTAGGGAGTTCAAACCGTATATTTATCAAGTACGAATATTGATAACATTCCATTCCAACAAAGTGAAGTCACGAAAATCAGTCTGTCCTTTTCCTTGCGGGCGCTTGAAAACTACTGCGCGTGCGCAACTTTTGAATTACGATTCATGCCATGAATATTTGAGGTTAGGTTATTTATTTGACATTTTGACCGTGTGACAAGTGAAAAAAATTATGTGGTTATGTTACCACAATGGGAATTTGCAATCAATGAAATAAGTTTGTCAAACTCCAACATATTTCCAAGTGAAATAATGACTACTAGAACGAGATGGATAAACAATTTCGCGTCTTTGATAAAAAAAGATAAATTTTTCTTGGCGTTTGCGCATTTACGTATGAACGCCCGATTTTGAAAATCGATGTTCAATAGTTTTGGCTTCACATAGGCTATATTTATAATCAATATTTGAACATAATGTAAATATGGTTCAAACTCGTACTGAAGGCACATAAGATGTTAACCTAAAAACCTTTCCGAATAGAAAACCATCAGTGTTGCCAGATTCCACGTTACGCTACCAGTCTCATTATTTTATTTCACCGCCTCGTATAATTGTAAAAACTTTTATCGAATATGAATCCAGTTGACAACGAATCAGCCTGCCTACAACCAAAATAACTGCATTTATATTCCGAGTAGCACAGCTGAGAAAAATCCTTTCCCTCCCAGACGGTTCAGAAAATGTTTTTGTTTGTCGAAGGTGGCAGAGCACAATGCGAAACCCTGCTGACAATCTAATAACTCCGTCTGAAGTGAACGCCACCGCTGGCGGATTCTTAATTGACTTTTGGAACTGCATCGCACCTTCGGAGATTATTTTTCCTTTTAGCTTGTCGCTCCACGATTCGAGTTCTGCGCGGCAGTGTCGGAACAAATCCGTGCAAGAAAATATTTTTTTCTAATAATGTGGTGCGAAATTACTTACTCATTGCTATGCCTTTTTGCCGTTTTTACCGTACCTTTTATTTTGCATCCAACATATCGGCCATCTCAGCTGTCCTTCTGTTATCTCATCATTTAGAGGTTTATTCTGTAGTTTTTGTCTATATATTTCGTTGTTCATCCTGTCTATTGTCTCTTCCTGTTTTACTTTCCATTTTCCTAAGAAATTTCGTTCATGTTGCCTCATGTTTCACTACTATCGTGATTGATGGCCTTACTACTTTTCTGATAACTTTTGTTTTTATTGTTTGTGATACTTCCCTGAATAAAAACTTTTTAACAAAAAATCAAACCGACGAAAAAATCAACTGAAAAGCAAAAAATTAAATAAACTTTCTTAGTCTGAATGATAATTGAGCTCCTAAACTAATTAAGTAACTGATTTTGAGTCGGCGCCAAACAAACAATTATCTAAGATCATTATCTATGAAAGAAGTCATCAAAACGCAGCCGTGCATCTCGCTGCCATTATTTTACGCTTCACCTAATTCAATTGCTAGTTTGTTTGGCACCGACTCAAAATCAGTTACTCACATTAGTTTAGGAGCTCAATTATCATTTAGACTAATAAGGTTCATTTTATTCTTTGCTTTTCAGTTGATTTTTTCGTTGGTTTAATTTTTTGTTAAAAAGTTTTTATTTTTTACTTTTTAGTTCCGTATTTCGTCGGTTTAATTTTTTGTTAAAAAGCTTTTATTTTTCAATTTTTTGTGGCTAAGATATACCAATTACTACCTACTTGTTTTTTGATCACTTCCAAAATACTTATAGTTACCCACCTTACTTCAACTATTACCAGTTAAATAATATGATTATCTACTTTTACTATTTGTTGTAATATAAATCATTTTCGTTGTTCTGGTTAGTTTATTTCATTACTTTGTATATCATTCCATCCTCTCATAAAATATACTGATTTTGACTGATGTGAAACAAGAATAATGTCAGTAGCGATCTGTCATTGTCAACTACGTATGTGTATGCCAATGTTCACTAGTGAAAAATCAATTATCCCCTATTTTTCTACCCGTAAGGGTGGCTAATTCCTTTCGAACTCCAAATATAAGGTATACCCTATCTATTAAAAAAAGAATCGTCCAAATCGAAGAAGCCAGTACAAAGTTATGCCTGATAGAATCGGTTAACGGACCAGAATTCAGAGGGTGAGTGATCAATATCCTTCATTTCGCTACCCTTAGGGGTGGATTTCATCTTTTGAATTCAAATTCAAACTCGATGTACACCCTATCCACTGAAGAAAGAATTATCGGAATCGGACGCCTTAGTAAAAAGTTATGCGTGATCATACATAAAAAAATATGATGGAAAAAAAAATATACGGGTCGAATAGAGAACCTCCTCCTTTTTGGTTTCGTCGGTTAAAAAGTTGTTTTCCACGAGGTGAATATTTTTTCTGCTATTTTTATTTCATCAATAATGTCCTTGTCCAATCTTCCGTCCTCGTATTATTGAAATAGTATCCTGTTTGTTCTTGATGTACTATACTTTTCGATTTGTTAAAGTATTCTCACATGTTTATTTTTTCTAATATCTAGTGCTTTTAGGTTATATTACATATTATCTACCAATATCATATATGTTGATTGCCCCATTTCCCAATTTCCTATTGTTAACCGCTCAATTTCTGTTCAGGCTTTAGGCCTCTATTTAAGACATACATCCTTTAGTTTAGTCGGCAGGGGAAAATATGGCCGCCGTAAAACATGAGGCTATAGTAGCGATTTTTTTCCCTAGTGATAGGGGGGTTGATCCTGAGTATAACTCTGAGTTGGCGCTGCACAGGGGGATTTTCGTTCTTGGAAAACGCGTTTTGTCATATATCTCCTGAACGGTTTGTCGGACGCGAAAAATACAACAGATTTTCTTTAGATAATCAAATGTTTTTCATTATATTTCAATTATATTTTCTGTAAAATCAATATTTATGCCATTTTTGCGAATAACTCAAAGACAATTGATCCTACGGGAAAAATAGTTCGAATCGAAAGCTGTAGAGCGGAAAATTGTTTACACATTTTGTTCCCAACTTTTTCCTATTCCTACCCTGATTAGCAGAACAACTAAAAATGTGTTTTTGGTATTAACCATGTTTTTCCTGAACATGCTTTAGTCACCGCATTTTTACTAAGCACTAATAACATTTTATGCCTGTTGCATCCTGAAGGGTTCCTTATTATCTTTCAGTTTGTTGTTTGATTTGGGGTTTGATTTAATTGTGGTGGTTGAAAAAAAGTGTTTGTACTTCATTAAAAAAGGTGTCTGTACTGCATTATGTCTAGAAGAACAAAATTGATGTTAGAATTGGCTAAAATCAGTATTGACCAAACTGATAACCCAGAATTATTTTTAAATCATAATGTGCAGATTCTCAGTGCATCATGAAATCCAAACGAACACTTTGATTACAGCAAATAGAAAAACAAATGGTGAAAAATTTATTTAGTTATATATCTATTTGTTCAAAATATTCCGCAATAAAGAATATTAAACGCAAATTGAGAATTGAATTGCTTTTTTTCAATTATTTTTATTTAATAATGCTTAGGAAAATCGCAATATGACATTTTTCTTAAGCACAGTGCTGAATTCCGTATGCAGGATGTTAAGGAAAAACGCAGTATCTGTCATAATTTATGGTATATTGGTGTAGATATTCAACTAAAATATGATTTCCATGACAACGAATAATCATTTCCCAGAAACAAATATAGCTTGAATTGTTTAATTCAGAACGGCTGTGAAGAAATACAAAAAGCTCTTTTTCTCCGTTTTAACGTTTTAGCAGATGCGGCACTTTTGCTAATCAGGGCGGAGTTTTTGCACAGTAGATAGCGAAACGAACATTCTTTACATATATTGAGACCTATACAACAGGTAAATTGACGTTGTGGGGGTAGTGACGTCATATTTCAGCAGCTGGCCCTCTACAGCTGCTGCTCACGGAAGCGCTTGGGCCGCCATTTGCTGACATCATCCTGCTTTGACGCTTGGTATAAAAAAGTCATTTCCGTACGTTCCGAATTCGCAAAATCAGCAAGGAAGACTAGAATGATTTTATCATCTCTACCACCAACGCACGCCGCAGCCAGACTACACACTCTCCGAACTTGTCATCAAGTTTAAACATTGCTTGGAATGAGCCTAGACCCTGAAGAATGGGGCTGGAAACGAACAACACAGGGTCAAGAACCAATCTCCAACACCATGCCCCCCGCAGCACCTGATTCAATGAAACTTATTGCATGTTAATGCAAAGGAAAATGTGGGGCTTCGTAAGGTTGTCAAAAAGCTGGACTCAAATGTTTCATTATATGTAGTATTTGCAGTGGCCAA
The DNA here is from genome assembly GCA_018342105.1 of Gonioctena quinquepunctata. Classification (NCBI taxonomy): domain Eukaryota; kingdom Metazoa; phylum Arthropoda; class Insecta; order Coleoptera; family Chrysomelidae; genus Gonioctena; species Gonioctena quinquepunctata. Next base: position 27,310 of record JAFIRS010001048.1, read on the forward strand.
ACGTGCCAAAATGTCACGATAAATGCACAATATTGATAATGATGATGATGATGATATAAGAGCTGACGACATCTTTTAGAAGATGAAACAGGAGAAATTGAATGTGAGAACGAAATACTGGATTGTGTATAGGTATGTGTGGATGGATTATTAGAACCAGGCCCCTCAAAAATAAGAAGAATAAAATAAATAATGTGAATTATAACTGTATTTCAACCTATTACAATGCTCATTATAAAAAAAAAATTAAAATAAATATTACCGATTATGTACCGAAATATTCAAATAAAGATAGCAATTTTTCTTTAAAAATATTACATGTGTTTTTTTATCATTTCTAGCCTTCGTTCGGGCTTCCCTCTCTGAATCACTACACAGTTCTCCCGAATCCACCCTGACAATTATCCTTCATCCCTTTATTACATTTGACTATCTTCAACTCTCCTGGCCCCGTTCATCGAGTCTCAATTTTTATCCCTGCCAATGACCTTTCATTTTACAACAAATTCCTTCGGAAATCATCTCTCTGCTCCTCATTTACTTTTCCAGTGTTCTTGTTCCTTACCTCAGTTTCATTGTATGTGAAGAATTTTCGTTTAGCTATCTGCTGCGCAAAAAGCATTGTAGATAAGAAAAAAAATAGGACAATTTTTTTAGAGTCATTTGCAGGAAAAGCATGCATTCCATTTTTGACTCAGAAACTCGCATAAATATTAATTTAATAAAAAAAAGTATTCAAACATAATGAAAGAATATTCAGTTATCAAAAAAAAACTGTATTTTTCGCGTCCGACAAATCGTTAATAAGGAGATATATAACAAAACGCATTTTCCAAGATAGCCTCGTGCCGCGCCAACTCAGAGTTATATTCAGGACCGACCCCCTATCACGTGGAAAAAAAAAATCGCTACTGTAACCTCATGCAGAAAAAAAAGCCGTGCCGACTGGACTACTTGTTTCACTGCGATTTTTGTTTCATACTCTTTCGATTCCTCGGCTCCAACTACGTATGTGTTATTTGGTCTATGCCCCTTTCTTCAGAAGGTTCCATATGTTTCATATTATCAGTTTGTCGAATGTTTCTCGAAGTCTATGAAACTATACGTATATATTAGTTTTATGAGGTGATACCTCTATAATTTGCACAATTTTTTCCATTTCCATCGCGTTCATACAAGAACAATATACTTATTTATCACTTCTTACCAAAATTACCAGATTTTAGGTTACTGAATATTCTACATAGAAATCCATTCTTCCAAGACAGTTGAGCATATGGCTTTTCAGCCTCTGCCTACCTCGATCTATTTTATTTATTTAGCGTATGGCATATCAAGACACAAAAGTATGTATATGACAAAAAAACATTATTACAAAGCTAGTTCGCCTCCTCGTGGTGCACCCTGGGTAACGCTAAATGAACTAGCAAATATTGGCGGTCAGACAAACCTCGATCTATAAGGCGCTGAAACTCTTCCTTGGTGTGGGCTTTGCGCCAGGAAATTAAGTGTTTGCCCCTTCCTTGGCAAGGCTGTCTGCTTCCTTGGTGCCTTTGATTCCTTTGTGACCTGTCACCCACATCAGACTGACCTGATTGTTCGTAGCCAGATCAAAGGCCATAGAACCCCGCGTTGGGTACAACCTTTTTCCGCTGTAATTCTGACTGTTTTCTCTCAGAGAGCAGCTACAGTGATTTTGCTTTTCACCATTGAATGTATACATCTGATTAGTGAGGTGTTCATATTCCTTGCCTCCAGTGACCTGATAATGGGTCATGGGAGGTATTATCGAAAGCTCCCTTCATGTCTATAAATGCACATAGAGCCATTTCTTTGTCTCCATTGTTTTCAGTAGAAAGGGGGTGATGAGACTTTGGTTCGTCTATTGGACGTCTCTCAGTCTTTGCTATGAACACTCTTGCAGCCTTGAACAGCCTTTACAGGAAGGGCTCTATTATCTCAAGGTCATTTTGTAGTAAGGCGGGAAATATTCCGTCCTTTCTGACCCATTTGATCTTCTGGGTGGTGAAGATTTTCTCAGCTAGGCTTCTGCTGCATCTGTTGGTGTTGGTGACAACCACTTCCAGCTGAGGTCTTCGCAGTTGGCCTTCAACAACTTGGATCCAGGGAAGTGTTTCTAAATGTAACATAAACCTTCAAACGAATGTCGTGATAACTTTTGTAATGTACGTTCGTCAATCCACGAGTAGCATTTTATAAGACTGTTCAAAGCGGAATGTCGAAATTGAAGCTTCTCATCACTCATATTACATTATAGTTGTAGTCGGAAGATTTGTTTCCTTGTGGGGTATTATTTGGTATGATAATTCTCAAAAAAAAACTTTTATGTAACCTAGTCTGCTTCGAAAACGTGTTACCGAAGTTTCCAAAGTTGAAATGATGAATTGAAAGCATTTCTACTTGTTTATTTAAAGATTGAAGAAAAACTATAGCGATGGTTCTGATGAAACATATTTCTTGTTATTTTCACCGCACTCACTGAAATGAGGCAAATTATAACATAATTCTGTTTATTTTTGAAGTTATACTCTAATGATAGGGCAGCTGCATGCCATGCAGATGATTTGGGTTCGATACCCGTTATTATAACTTTCTTTTATATCGATTCCCAGATCAAATTTTTTTTAGCAGTAGTAAGTTGAAAAGCGATGAATGATTATTATCAACTGCTATTGCTATAAGTTGAAAAACAGCTTCTGCTGATACTTAACTTTTTCATTGGAATAAAATCGATTTATTATCATTATTATTATTTTCCTTCTGACCACGCACATCGATTCTTTTCGAAAATCCGAGCACACAGTATCGATTCAGAAATTGAGAATCAAGAATCTTTATACCTACCATGATCATCTGTGTGCCACCACTGACCGAATATAACCAACCTTTGGGTATTTGCAATTAAAATATTCTTCGTCCGAAGGCAAGGACTCAAAACTATGGTGATGAATGCGATTGTTTTTCAAACACCACGCAGAATTACCTACTCAAAAATGAAATATATACGGTGAATTGTGGCATCGCACAAAAACTCGTCGGAATACTATTTTCGTTCAATGATTAACATACCTTGTGTGCGACAGCAGCAGGTGTGAGAACGTGAATTTTTAAATAGGAAACTTCGCAGAAAATTCTCGGCAACAAATCAATCCAGCGACGAGTAATCTACAGAGTTAAAAAAAAATAGTTTGAAAAAAAAAATGGTGATGGAATAGTAATATTCTGTAACAAGGATAGAATGAAAAAAATCGATACGAGTGGATGAGTATACAATTCTTCCATTCTAACCTCGTAACAAACTATATTTTCTCCACGACCAGAAAGTATGAATCAAAAACAATTAAATTAAATCTGAATAAAATAAGTTATTCATTGAGACATTTCTATTACGTTGTATTAATATTTATATTTATAGTGTTGGTACAATTACTGAAAATAAAAACTGGTTGCATTGGAAATATTTTCCGTAACATTTTTCAAAACAGATTGATTTGTAGAGGCAAACTCAACAGTCGTGTAGCAGGAATAATTGGAGGGGGACAGTTACTGACGAATTTATCCAGTAATTGAAAAAACTATTTGATTTGCTACATTTATTCGATTTTGCAGAGAATTTTCTAGGTATCCTTCTGCTACTTGAGACTTCCAGCCTTCATGCCTTTTTAATGTTGAAATATCCGCACGTCCATTTACCAGTATACTCTTGTGGGTTGTCTAAATTCAGAAATGTGGCAATTGGTTCAGGCATATTGCTCGGTTTATTTTTCCCAATTACTTGTCGTGTACGTTTATTTTTTTGGAAACTAAGAAGAAAATTATCAGAAGGAACATTACAAGGTATCAGAGCACAGTATTTTTTTACATATTATAAAAATCTCCCGTGATTGTAAACTCTCTTGGTTTTTAGTTTTTGTATTAGGAATCGCAATTAGTATTGCGGATCCCAAATCTCTTTTGTCGGAAATTTTAATGTTGTAACGCTCATTCTTGCGACAAGCCCCCAAAACATCTATGACAAGGACGATCTAAAAATAAAAACTACGTTTTATTGAAATTGCTATTTAAATTATAATTTTTATTACCTTTGTGGCTAAACATATCTCTTCCAGAGCATTTTCTAAGAATTGCTCAACATTTTCTTCTGTAAAAACCTTCGATTTCTTAGCTACATACTTTTCAGAAGAGTTTTAACAAACATAAAAAAAATTGTAACTTGAAATATTGATATCGTGTTTCACATTTATCTTTATTTTTAGGATTGAATATATTTTCTATAGAGTCGATGATTTCCATTTTACAAGCTTCCATTTATATTTATTTAGTTTCTCTTGTTAGTTCAATCATTGGTTAGTTTATGTCAAATCTTGCTAGTGAATTTTGAGCGACTTCTACTTGTCCGATTTGATTCAAAAATGGTATAAGGGGTTTTCGGGATCGAAAATTATGAATTTTTCGTCAAAATTCATAAATTCAAGATGGCGGCTCCAAGATGGCAGACGAGTTTTGTGATTATGGTCCAATTCGATTAAAAATTGGTATGCGGGGTTTCGGGGTCGAAGATTATGAAATTTGTGTCAAAATTCATGAATTCATAATAGCGGCCCCAAGATGGAGGACGAGTTTTGTGATTACGGTCCAATTAGAATCAAAATTGGTATGCGGGAGATTTCGGGGTCGGAGATTATGAATTTTTCGTCGAAATCCATAAATTCAAAATGGCGGCCCCAAAATGGAAGAAGAGTTTTGTGATTATGGTCCGAGTCTATTCAAAATTGGTATGCGGCGGTTTTCGCGGTCGGATATTTTGATTTTTTCATCGAACTTGATAAATTGAAGATGAAGGCCCCAAGATGGAGGACGAGTTTTCTGATTAGGGTGATATTTTATTAAAAATTGGTATGTGGGGTTTTCAGGTTCGCAAATTATGAATTTATTGTCAAAATCTATGAATTCAAGATGACGACTTCAGGAGGGCGGACTAGTTTCACTATTATGGTCAGATTCTGTTCAAATATGGTGTGTGGGAGTTTTTGGGGTCGGAGATCATTATTTATTTCAGCTCAAAACTTAACAGGGAAAAGACCTTGTTATAACGATACTCTATTCGAAATGAACAGATTAAGGCGAACCAAAACGCAAAAAATTAAATCAATAATAAAAAAACTTTTAAAAGACAAACTTTCATTTGAGCCGTGTATTAAAACGTATAAAATAAGTTTAAGTCATCGCTGACAATGGATATAATTATTTTTTGTTGAATTATTTGGTTTTGAAAAGCTTGTCGCGCGAATTGTAATAAAATTAATACTTTGACAAGTTGTTGAATTAAATCAAGTACGTTGACAGGTTCTCACTTACCAACCAATCACTGCCCAATCAAATTAATTGGTACCTACTTTATGAACACTTCGCGCGACAAGCTTTTTGAAACCAAATAATTCAACAAAAATTAATTAAATCATTGTCAGCGATGACTTGAAGTTATTTTATACGTTTTAGTATACGGCTCAAATGAAAGCTTGTCTTTAAAAAGTTTTTTTATTAGTTATTTTATTTTAATAAATCACAGAAAAATGCAATTAAAACATTTTCGGAAAGGGAGTACGTTTTCTTTTCTTGTTTCTAATCCATTCAAGGTTCGAAATGTTAACCATTCCATTCCATATAGACCTATGAGCGATATTTGAAATATCTTCGTACATTTCATAACTAATTGTGATAAATCAGGAGATCTCGCAGGCCTTTCTTTTGGACCTCACCTTCCAATTCATCTCCCTGTGAAATCTTCATTTGAAAATTGGAGTACAGGCGCAAAATGTGGAGGAGCTCCATCTTGATGAAAAACGAGCTGATAGTTTTCACACGATTGAATGAAGTAAATTGAATACATCAATATACCAAGGCTCAACCAAAGATATGCATACAAAAACTCAGTTTATATTTATGAAAACGTCTGCTTTACCGTCCAAACTATTATTTCTTAAAGCATACTATTTTTCAATACAGGGACGTTCCAAAAGTGATTTGAGAAACAACAAATGACCTAGAAATTATTATTATCAACAAATATTCTACAATTATTTCAGAATACTGTGAAAATCGTAATGTATGTTTTCAGGAAATGAAAAAATAAAACTTATCTTTACTTACACTTATTTTTCATTGAACCTTCTCAGTTGCATTACATCGATGTGTTTACGATTAAATTCCCTTCAAACTGATGTATCACAAGTATGGTACCTAGTCCTATTGAAGAATCTGAAGTAGGGGGTGTTACGGGGAGGGGATGGATAGCACAATGATGACTTGATTGGTGAAAAAGTTCACCACCGAATTAAAAATCGACGGCAGTTTGTGAAACTACTTATTTCATTCCATTTATTCATGATTATGCTTTTCACAAGTTGTAGTGGAATATTCGTAGTCAGGGATTTCAATATTTTACGTCTTTTACGTAATCAGAATTTTGGATGTTGCTAAGATATTTAGATGGGTTTTCAAAAGGGGTTTGGGTGCATGAGACTATTGATCGTAAAGGAATATTTTCTTTGTGTAATTTTGGAAGGCCGTATATTGTTATCGAATGTGCATTGTGGATTTTCAGTTCGGATGCTGTTTCTTTAGGGATGTAATTGTTTTTTTACCTTTTTTTCATTATATTGTTGTTAATGGTTTGCATCTTGTTGGTAATGTCATTAAATTAATTTTTCTGTAGGTGATTTCGTCGGCGAGAAGATTTTCCATTTTGCTGTTGTAGTCTTCTGTGTTCATTATAACCGTCTTACTAATTTCATCTGGTCTTAGTATTTTTAGTTCAGGATGTTCTCTGATAAATTATGTTGATTTTTTTTCTCCAGGAAAAATTGAGTAGAAGATCGTTTTTGAGTTTTGTTTTTATGATTTGTTAGGGTATTACAAAAGTTGGAACGTATTAAATTTTTTTGGCCTTGCTGTAGGAATCATATATTTGTTTCGATGCTACTTATGATATTATGTATTGGGATTTTGTTTGGAGTGGTTTTAATTGAAAAATTCGGTCCGAGGGCTAATATTTCTTCAACATCATTTGGTATATCTATGTTGGTTAAATTTTCTATCCATTCATCAGGATGTTTCGAGCAGTAAAAATCGTTTTAACGGGGCTCGTGGCTCAGTGGCACGAGCGTTGGTCTTGTGTCCACTGTTTCCACCCGACGTGGGTTCGACTCCCGCAGCTGGTGTGCATTTTTTCAAGACCCCAAGAGTGGTTTAGGATCCCACTATCAAAGGTAAGGCCCCCGTGATCTTAACTCGTACAAGTCCTGAGGGTTGGTCAAACAACTAAGAAAGCGGTTAAAAACAACTTAAGATTTGGGTTCTAAAATTTCTTAATATTTTTTAATTTGTTTTTTTGGAAGAGAAGCTTGTTTTTTTTGTATTCATTTTGGAAGAATGTTTCAGAAATGTTGTTTGGAAGTACATTCGAAAAACTTTTGCATCAGTCTGTTCTATGGTTTCGGCATATCACATACAAGTATTTTGAGTGTGCTCCTTAGTCGTTTTTCAACATCTTGGTTCATCTTTACATTATTGAATGGAATGTGAGATGTATTCAGTGTTAGAAATTCAGGAACTATATTGTTGGAGTTACATCTGAGTAGGAATATTCTTCGGAGGAGAGGTAGTCTTTTGATTACTAGTTAGGAAAAAGTCTGAGAAATTCTTTGGGACAACAGCAAACGCAAGTGTTTTCTTATAACATTATATTTCCAATATTTCGACAATGAATATTGTCATCATCAGGGAGCTACAAAGGTGAAAATACTATAAAATAATTGATAAATATACAACTGTAACCTTACTTACAATGGAGTGAGAAGGTTGGAAGGGAAATAAACAAAAAAAAAAAAAAATCCAAGAACAATTGTGGCAACATTTTTTTGTTATGAATGTGAAAGTATGGGAAAACCAAGACATAGAGGTTGGAAATAACATAACCTATAATGTCAAAGTCAATTTGTAAAAGTTATTGAGGAGAAGAAGAGACATTTGGTCTCAGCTGCTCAAGAGATATATAGTAATTGCAAATGTTGTTCCAATATCCCTTGAGCACCTAAGACCAAATGTCCCTTCTTCTTCTCAATAATTTTCACAAATTGACTTAACATTATAGGTTAGGAGAATAAGATACATTTGTTACGAATCCAAGAGAGCCCACCATCCGCCAACATCTGTTTCATGGTTTCCCAATCATCAGGACGGCTTGTGGTCTCTTTCGAATTCGTATCAAAGATCTCATAGTGCGAATACCTACCGGCAAGTACAAAAATGTGAAAAGCATCAAATTATCGATAGTGACACCTATAATATGTGTGTTGTAGCTTAGACCTGTTAAGTGGAATATTAATGACACGAAATTTCGTGCACATTGATAGGTCACCAACAGATAGGCATAGGCCAATCCACGACACCAATAGTCGTACTCCTGTTGGTGACCTATTAATGTGCACGACATTTCGTGTCACTGAAATTCCACGATAACAGGTGTAAGCTTCAACACACAGATTATAGTTGGCACTATCTATAATTTGATGCTTCTCACATTTTTGTACTTGCCGGAAGGTATTAGCACTATGAGATATTTGATAAGAATTTGAAAGAGACCACAAGCCGTCCTGATGATTGGGAAACCATGAAATAGCTGTTGGCGGATGGTGGGATCTCTTGGAATCGTAACAAATTTCTCTTATTCTCGTTATTTGTTTTGCGTTACTCAGAACACACAAGGCGAACGACTATTGGTGTCGTGGATTGGCCTATGCTGACATCTGTTGGTGACCTATTCATTTGCACGAAATTTCGTGTCATTAAAATTCCATGATAACAGGTCTAAGCTTCAACACACATATTAAAGGTGGCACTATCTATAATTTGATGCCTTTCATATTTTGTAACTTGCCGGTAGGTATTGGCACTATGAGATATTCAATACGAATTTGAAAGAGACCACAAGCCGTCCTGATGATTGGGAAACCATGAAACAGCTGTTGGCGCATGGTGGGATCTCTTGGATTCGTAACAAATTTCTCTTATTCTCGTTATTTATTTTGCATTACTCAGAACGCACTAGGAGTTCGACTATTGGTGTCGTGGATTGGCCTATGCTGACATCTGTTGGTGACCTATTGATGTGCATGATATTTCGTGTCATTATAATTCCACGATAACAGGTCTAAGCTTCAACACACATATTATAGGTGGCACTAACTATAATTTGATGCTTTTCACATTTTGTAACTTGCCGGTAGGTATTGGCACTATGAGATATTTGATACGAATTTGAAAGAGACCACAAGCCGTCCTGATTGGGAAACCATGAAACAACTGTTGGCGGATGGTGGCTCTCTTGGATTCGTAACGAATTCCTCTTATTCTCGTTATTTGTTTTGCGTTACTCAGAACGCACTAGAAGTACGACTATTGGTGTCGTAGATTGGCCTATGCTGACATCTGTGGGTGACCTATTAATTTGCACGAAATTTCGTGTCATTCAAATTCCACGATAACAGGTCTAAGCTTCAACACACAGATTATAGGTGTCACTATCTATAATTTGATGCTTTTCACATTATGGGTTATGTTATTTCCAACCTCTATGTCTTGGTTTTGACACACTTTCACATTCATAACCAAAAAATGTTGCCACAATTGTTCTCGGCTTTGTAGTCCTTTCACCAGTAATTTTTTTTACAAATACTGTTCCATATAATTCTATTTATTGCTCCATGTTTTTACATGTTTTTTTCAATGTTGTCTTCGTATATCACCGAAAAACGACCATTATCACTAACATTTTAAGTAAGGTTACATTTGTATATTTATCAATTATATTATAGTATTTTCACCCTTGTAGCTTCCTGATGATGACAATATTCATTGTCGAAAAATTGGAAATATAATGTTATAAGAAAACACTTGCGTTTGCTGCTATCCCAAGGAATTTCTCAGACAATATATATATATATATATATATATATATATATATATATATATATATATATATATATTATATATTCCCAAAAATAGATAGATAGACGTCCATAAATGAACTCGTCGACCGATTTTTTCTCAAAATTGCATTTCCCTGTAGGCAAGTAACTCACTCTCTTGGCCTGATAACTTACGCAAGCCCGCCGCGCCGTAGGAATTCCGTGGGAGGCCGCCCCCACTAACCGACTCTTCTGCTTCCCATGTGATAATGAGCACTACAAAATAACACACGATCTTTCTGGTGTACATTCATTTGTTTTCTATGTCGAGTATAATAGCACCTGAGATCACTATTATACCTGTCGAGTTAATCCGAAATTGTCATCTCGCATTTACCATTAAATCTCATAATATAAACCATTGATTTTATGAAAAAATATCCACTAGTTGATGCCAGTGGCTTCACCTTCATGGTTTCTTTTTTTCGGTTCATGCAGAAAAGTTGCTTTTCATTACCTATACCGCACATATAAATGAAATGAAAACAATCTGCAACTAATGATAATTTCATGAATATCGAATATTACATAAAAATAAAATATTTATCAAAACACCATTACTCGCGATCCTTAAAAACCCAAGCTTTCCAGTTTTTCAGACGTATCATGGTTTTATCAACGATGAAGCCTCTTCGAAAAAGGGTCAATCAGGATATAATATGAATGGATGATACAGATGTAAAAACTTTTTAACAAAAAATTAAACCGACGAAATACGGAACTGAGAAGTAAAAAATAAAATAAACATTCTTAGTCTCAATAACTAAGCTCCTGAACTTATGTAAGTAACTAATTTTGAGTCGGCGCCAAACAAACAAGCAAATGAATTAGGTAAGGCGTGAAATGATGGCATCGAGTTGCGCAGTGACATTCTGATAATTTAATGATCTTCGTTGATTGTTCGTTTGGCGCCGACTCAAAATTAGTTACTTATATTAGTTTAGGAGTTAGTTATTGAGACTAAGAAGGTTAATTTTATTTTTTACTTTTCAGTTCCGTATTTCGTCGGTTTAATTTTTTGTTAAAAAGTTTTAATTTTTCAATTTTTTGTGGCTGAAATCTACTAATTACTACCTACTTGTTTTTTGATTACTTCCAAAAAACTTACTTACGCACTTCACTCCAACTATTACCAGTAAAATAATATGACTATCTATTTTTACTATTTGTTGTAATATAAATTATTTTTGTTGTTCTGGTTAGTTTATTTCATTACTTTGTATATCATTTCATCCTCTCATAGAATATAATGATTGTGACGGATGTAGGAGAACAAAAATAATGACAATGGCGATATGTCATTGTCAACTAAATATGTGTGCCAATGTTCACAAGTGAAAAATCAATTATTCCCCATTTGTCTACCCGTAGTGGTGAATAATTCCATTCGAAATCCAAATATGATCAACTATGAGGTATACCCTATCTAATAAAGAAAGAATCATCCAAATCGAAGAACCCAGTACAAAGTTATGCCTGATAGAATCGGTTAACGCACCAGAATTCAGAGGGTGAGTGATCAATATTCTTCATTTTTTTACCCTTAACGGTGGATTTCATCTTTTAAATTCAAATGAGACCGACTTCGAAGTACACCCTATCCAATTAAAAACGAATTATTGGAATCGTAATCGTAAAAAGTTATGCGTGGTCATACATAAAAAAAATATACGCGTCGACTAGATAACCTCCTCCTTTTTGGTTTCGTCGGTTAAAAATTGATATATTCAATGTTTTTGGAAGAAATCGATATGTGATAATTCCGAAAAATGTTTCACCTCTTCAAATGAATGTCTTAAAATTTACAGGATATTCCATGAAAAAAAAAAGGCATTCCGGTGGAAAACGTGAAGATAGTTAGATAGAATATGTAGGTAATATAACATGTCATATGTATACATATATACATATATAATATATATATATATATATATATATATATATATATATATATATATATCTATATATACAATTTTCCTATACATTTTACTGTTCTGGAACCTTGTACCATTTTCTAGTCCAAGCGTGTCTCAAAAGTTCAGTATCGGAGTTACTCTATTGTCATAAGTATGTTGCCAACAATACATCCAATTTGCACAACCTACAAAAATAATATAGAAATAAAAATTCCTGAATGAACTTCAGATCTCAGTTAGACAAAATAATAGTAAAGTTGGAACATCCTGTATGATAAAATCTAAGCAGAAGGAAACATTTTGATGGAATGTGATTAAAAATAAAAGTATAAAATTTTGTGTTTAAACAAAAAGTGATGGTTGCCAGAAAGAAAAATAACAAGCTTAGGAGGGATGTAAAATTATTTTTGAAAAAATAAGTCGTACAAAAATTTGATCAGCTATTTGAAAAAGAATAAGCATATATAGCCGGATATTTATTAATGTGATGATAGGTATCTACTTTTCAAAATTATCAAATAAATATTTTATTATGATGACTAGTTGTTATTCTAATAAAATAAATAACAATAACAATCATTATAACAAATTAGTCCCAACATAATAATTGGCGACCAACCCGGGTCAATAATAAATGAATATACAGAGTCATCATAATAATATATATATATATGTATATATATATATTATATATATATATATATATATATATATATATATATATATAGTGATAAGTGTTTGGCGGTAATATAGAAGTAGATTTCCTGTGGGGATGCAGTCAGGTAAGAAGAGGGCTATTTTTGTAAACTCTTTGAAATACGTCAAACTTTCGGCTATGTTCATTGCCTTCCTCAGGACGACTTAAATTATAAATTATAATGAATAACAATCTGAAATTGTATACTATTTATTTACTAACATGAGATTCAATAAAATTAGTACATATGTCGAACATATTTTTATTTTTTTTCTTATGACAGTGACAATTGTATATTTTTATAAATCAAGTTGGAACATTTTGAATACTGAGTGATATATCATTATTTTTGTTCAATTACACTAAATATGTATAAATTTGACTAATATTATTCAAATCAGTTCTTTTATTCATAGACTGACTATTGGAATTAATATGAACCATATCCAAGAAAATTCTTTTGGTTTCACTATTCCGAAAGCGCACATTAGTCAACGTTTCGTTTACAGTCAATTTTATGGGATGTAATACGACTATTGAGACTTCTGGAAGTTTGGCCAATATATTTTTTAGAACAATCCTTACAAGGGATTTCATATACAACATTAGACTTTTGATTGTTTTGTATGAGACTCTTCACTTTAGTGTGTAATTTTGAAATAGTTTTTATATATTTTTTTAGCAATTTTGAAGTTTTCGTTCTTCAATACATCGATTGATTTAGGAGTAACTTCATGCATATGTGGAAGTGGTCGGAAAAGAGGAGGATCTATTTAATTCATTCTGGGAATTAGCTGGGATCTTTGGAAGACCAATGAATTGGTTTCATTGAAAATTAATTAGGTGTTTGGGATATGAATGAGTCCTTTGTAAGATTGAATTTTTCATAGATATCACTAAATTTATTTTTATTTTTTGTGGGTGATAATTTATAAATATATTACTTCATATTGGTTTCCTGTACCATTTCGTAATAATTGTATTTTGTTGGGTTCTGATCAGTTTCATCTAAAAATGGTACAGTGTTTTGTGTTCCTTCTTCTGTTGAATATATTTGTCACAAGAATATAAAATTGACAGGATTTCGAATTTTATCAGTACTTCCAGATGGTATTGATAGAATCAAATCATCAACAAAACGTTTAATAAATGGCATGTTGAATTTTACTCGTGAAACACAATTCTCTAGCAAATCATCCATTACATAACTAGCCAAAATAGGAAAAATATTTGATCCGATAGGGGTTCCAAAAATTTGTTTATAGAATATTCCATCGAATAAAAAATGAGTTGAATCGAAAACAAAGTCCGAAATTATTATAAAAAAAGTTTCATCCTGATATCCATGATCTTACTCCTGAATCAATAAACGTACTAAAGAACAAAAACTCCAAAATTGCTAAAAAAATATAAAAACCAATTCAAAATTACACACCAAAGTGGAGAGTCCCATACAAAATAATCAAAAGTCCAATGTTGTATGTGAAATCACTTATAAGGGTTGTTCTAAAAAATTCCAAACCCCAAAACGTATTACATCCCAAAAAGAAACGTTAAACTGATGCGTGCTTCCGGAACATTTTAATCAGAAAGGCCATCGAATGGACTATAATAAATTACACAAATTTTAGATGCTGAGAATAATGTAACCGAAAGAATAGTCAGTCTATGAATAAAAGAACTGATTTAAATAATCTTAGTCAAATGTATACGTATTTACTGAGATTGAACAAAAATAATGTATATCACTCAGTATTCAAACTTTTCCAACTTGATTTATAAGAATATACAATTGTCACTGTCATAAGAAAAAAAATCATGTTCCTCATATGTACTAATTATATTGAATCTCATGTTAGTAAGTACCTAAATAGTATACAATTTCAGATTGTTATTCATTATAATTTATAATTTTACTCGTCTTCAGGCAATAAACATAGCCAAAAGTTAGACGTATTTCAATGAGTTTACTTGAAAAATAGCCCTCTAACCTCACTGCATCCCCACAGGAAATCTACTCACAGAAAAACCTAGGTCAAATAATTAGAGTTTTTTCTTTTTAGTGCATTAGTATAAAACCTTGACTTGAAAAACAATGTTTAATCATTTTTATTCAATTATTATTAGTCATTCATGAAATCCGTCATCTTATTGAATTCTGACAAAAATTAATAATCTTCGACCCCAAAAAACCTATACAGGGTGGCCCACCACATTCGCCTCGGTATTTCTACGAGAAATGAAGAGAGTTAGGGAAAAACTTTTAGCACAGTTATATGTGGGTCCATGAGGAGCATATTCCAAAATTATTTTGAAATATATAGGGTGATCCCCAAAAAAATTACATACCAAAGTTATATTTTTTCTTATGGAACACCCTATATTTTTTTATATTTTTAGATACTATAGACAAAATAAAAGTGAGTTACTATTATATTTCCCATACTTAAAACTGACCGTTTCTTTGAAATTTTGAGAAATTTAAAAATACAGACCGTAATTTGAAAATTGTTTTCACCCTGTAACTACTACATGAAATGTTTAATGCAATATTATACAGAGTGGCGAAAAAAATTGCCTCAAAATTTGGACACACATTTAATTAAATAACTTCTTAAAGTTGAATGGAACACCCCGTATTTAGTGGCGTAATTTGACGCAGAATTAGATTCCCTTCGAAACTATATTAGAATTCCCTATCTCTTCTGCTTTTTACACAAAAGGCGTTTTTATATTTTACTTATGAGTAATTTTTTTATCTTAAAAATGAAACACACTGTATTGTAATGCAAAGCTTAAAAATCGTTTTAAAAACCTTTTAATTGAGGAATACGTAGATTCACTAGAAGCAGAAGTTTACATTTTTTTAAATACGGTGTATCTAAAGTAAAATGCAGGCAAATGTAAAAACTCAAATTTATTCCTTTAGAAGATGCACGTGTCTTAATTATTGAGGCGAAATATGTTAAATTCGCTTGTTTCTTAGCAAATTAGACTTCATATTGAAATAAATACCAAAATTACAATATGGGGTCAATAAAAACATACATTTACGATTTCCTATAAAACCTATTATACTATTTTTTTAATAAAAGTAGGCTCTGGCCCAGATGACGTTAATTATTATTATGAAACAAAAAGTATTTGACAGTGACACAACTTGTTAATCAAACCATTATCATTGTTTTAACTAGTTTAAAATTATTGTCTTTTTGAGCATCTATTAAAATAATAAACTATTTAAGATTCTTAATTTTTCGATAAGATGACTTCAAAAATGCTTTTTAAGCTTTTCATTACAATACAGTGTGTTTCATTTTTAAGATAAAAAAATTACTCATAAGTAAAATATATAAACGCCTTTTGTGTAAAAAGCAGAAGAGATAGGTATAGGGAACCCGATATAGTTTTGAAGGGAATTCAATTCTGCGTCAAATTACGCCACTGAATACGGGGTGTTCCATTCAACTTTAAGAAGTTATTTAATTAAATGTGTGTCCAAATTTTGAGGCAATTTTTTTTCGCCACTCTGTATAATATTGCATTAAAAATTTCATGTAGTATTTAACTTTAACCTTTGAGCTAAGCAGTACATTTAATCACGAGCAGCTCGTTACACGTTACAGGGTGAAAACAATTTTCAAATTATGGTCTGTATTTTTAAATTTCTCAAAGTTTCTCAGAAACGGTCAGTTTTAAGTATGGGAAATATAATAGTAACTCACCTTTATTTTGTCTATAGTATCTAAAAGTATAAAAGAATATAGGGTGTTCCATAAGAAAAAATATAACTTTGGTATGTAATTTTTTTGGGGATCACCCTATATATTTCAAAATAATTTTGGAATATGCTCCTCATGGACCCACATATGACTGTGCTAAATGTTTTTCCCTAACTCTCTTCATTTCTCGTAGAAATACCGAGGCGAATGTGGTGGTATAACAATTTTGAATGGAATCGGGTCATAATAACAAAACACGTCGCCATCTTGAAATCGTGAATTTTGACAAAAACATCATGATGTCCGACCCCAAAAACCCCCCCACACCAATTTTGAATGGAATCGGGCTAAAATCACGAAACTCGTCGCCAACTTGTACCCGCCATCTGAATTCGTGATCTCCGACCCCAAAACCCCCCACGTACCATTTTTTATTGTGATCAGGCTATAACCACAAAACTCGTCACCATATTGGAGCAACCATCTTGAATTTATAAATTTTAACAAAAAATGCGTGATATCTGTCCCCGAAATACCCCAAATACTGATTTTAAATAGAATCGAACCATAATCACGAAACTCGTCCGCCATATTGGAGCCGCCATTTTGTTTTTTCTCTAGCAATTCCATATTGCATTATCACCGGAATTATGAACACTTCCCAAATTTCACGTTAATCGGACAATTAGAAGTGGTTCAAAATTCACTTGCAAGATTTGTTAAATTACGAGAAAGGAACGTACCTTCATGATATCCATGATAGCGTACACGAAGCCTGACGGAACGGTTAGAACCCCCCGAATCTGACAAAATAATAATGTCATTGAAGGAGCGCAAATGACAATTTCTGGTACCATTGTGAATAGAACAAGGATCACGTGGGTGAGTGAGTCGAATATCAGGTAACTCAATTCAATACGTCCAGTTTTTAATCTGGTCACGTTGTTTAGAATGCGTAAGAAAATGAATCATTTGGAAGAAGTGACGTTCGAATACATCCATATAACGCAAACCCCAGAACTGTGTTGCACATGAGGGAATTGAAAGAATGATCAAATTGTAAAGTTCCATCCTAGCATCCCATGAACACATACTAGACTTACTCATTGAATTCAATGTGTCACTAGTAGCATCGTTTGCTTTCTCAAATGTTCTTGTAGCTATTCTTGAAAATGTGGCTGTAACAGTAAAAGTAAGTGGAGGTTTTTACAACTTCGATGAGCTTTCCTTTGTGTCCTTCCTATTTTAGCAGTTCATCAAGGCCTTGAAGGCATTCCCAAACTCGTTTTGACTTGATCTGTATGGAGTTTAGAGCTTTCATTCAGCTCTGGCTGTCAACTAAAATGTATTTTTTTGTTATCCCATTACCTAGATTCATCTCTATGCATATTGAAATGTCGCGGTGTCTCAGCATGGAATACTGTAGTGCCACTGTAAGTTCTTTCCTTGGCCTTACCACATATACTCCTGCTCCTGTCACGTCTTATGTTTAGTTTATTTTTTATTTTCTGAAAGCATCATTATATTCCCTTGAAGTCTTCTTTAAAATAACCCATTAATATTCCAAGAAAAGAAGTCTTGAACGGTGTAGCGGTATCACATAGACCAGTAGCAAAATATACCATGCATATCGAATCTCCTTAATGTTTACAACAAGAAAAAATCCGAGTACACACAGTTATTCTAAATCTCTAAGCGAATATTCATATAATTTAATGAACAAAAAATCACCAACTCATCAAGACACTCAGCGTTCCACAGTAGCTGTCCACAATCCTAATTGGCTAAGCGAACTTACTTTTCCGTATGAATTAACTTTCATGTATTCATGGACTGGTTCGGTGTGAAAAAGATGAAATCCAGCGAAGTTATTAACGAATGTTTGAGTTGAGACATGCAAACGTGTTTACATAATCTAAAAAAGCACTTAACTAATGTTTCTTAGGTGACAATTAGCAAATAAGCGAAGCATGTACGAGGTATTGCCTAAGTACCGGGATGACATTCTTGTGTTTCGAACTGCTCAGTTCAGTTACATGGTCGAGAATATGCAGTACAATTCGGAAGTTGAAATAACCTAGTCATTATCTCAAGAATACTTTCAGGCGACTCAAAATTGTCTCCTTTCAGATCTTCCTTGAAATAATTTAGGTATTTTCAGAACGATCGGATACTTTCAAAAACATATTTGAAATCATATTTTTGTGATAGCCAAATGATTCGAATATTCAAGGAGGCAAGTCAACATATCTTTGAATATCAGAACAAAAAAAAAAGAACATACTGTCATTAGATGCCCTCAAACTCAAACTGTTCGAAAACGACTTCGAAAAAGAATTTAGCATGGCTCCTCAAACTCACCCAAATGAGAGAGATAGTTGATGATGTTACGGCATCAGAGTGAAGATGAATTGGATCTTTTCTTCGACATTTGGATCGAACAAACAATAAAATTAACTCTAGAATCAGAACAAAATAAACTCCATTTCTTAGATATCATAATAGAGTGCTCGTCTAAAGTCCGTTCTCCCCCTACTAATTTTTGAACCACCTGGTATATCGCAACGAAATTTGGAGGGCTTGAATAGGAGATGAAAACCTACTTTTTCATGGAAAAATCACAGCTGAAAGTTTTAAAATGGCATCTGAGCGCCATCTTCAATAATTTTTTAAATATAACACTCCGTATATTATTCCATTTTTGAAATCTGCTCATAATTCTCAACGGTTTAAAATTGAGTAGGGATTTTGGTCACTTCCGGTAAAACATTTTGCTAACTGAACGTTATAATTTGTAGTTAAATCTCTCAATGAATTCGACTAATAAGAGGCGTAAGGAGAGTTTATTAAGAATAAACAGTACCGCTTACCGGAAAATCTCGAAGCCTATGTGTTCGGTAAATTCACAATCGACCCAAATTATAATTTATTTTTTAATAACACTTTTATTCAACCCCAACAATTATTTCATTAAGTGTTCAATGTGGCCCCCTTCTAAATCTTGACCATAAAGTGCCCTATTATAAATATCTTCTCTCACGTTGATGAGAGTCTGTTCATCTATTTCTTCACAAGAATCTATTATTCTGCGTACCAACTCTTCTATTGTTTGGCATTCAGTGGCATTCAGATACCTCCCAAAGGAAAAAAATCTAGAGGTGTGAGATCCGGAGATCTTGGTGGCCATTCTGTACTTCCCCTGCGACCTATCCATCGCCCAGAAAAGTTTGTATCGAGGAACTCTCTAGCCATGCGATCGAAATGGGGAGGTGCCCCATCCTGCTGGAATATGATTTCACGATTTTCAAACTCTTCCTGATTGTTTAATACAATTTGTCTTATTCGAGGTTCAATTTCAGTTTCTAAAAGATTTCTGTAAAGAACTCCTGTAAGATTGCCTCTGATGAAAATCGGTTCAACAACGCGATTGCTCAAAATCCCCGTCCAAACATTCACCTTTTTAGGAAACTGGGTATGTCCCTCTCTAAAAATATGCGGATTAGTATCGCTTCAGTATCGTACATTCTGTTTGTTGCATTTTCCATTGAGAAAAAACGTGCATTCGTCTGCGAATCATACACGTTTTAGGAAGCCCCGTTCTCCGTCGATTGTTCTTGTTAACCACTCAGAAAATTCAACCCTCTGGTCTGGATCATCCTACGTGAGAGCATGCAGGATTTTCATTTTATAGGGATGAAACTTTCCTTTTTTTAGGACTCTTTGGACACTTTTTGAACTAACTCCACAGTATTCAGCAACTGCAGACGTCGACTGAGTCGGATTGATTACCATTTCTGCAACAATTTCTACCTTTTTTTTTCTGAAAGAGGCGGTCTTCCTGATCTTGGAGCATCTCTCAGCGTACCAGTTACTGTGAGCTTATTTACAAGTTTACGCAAATATGACCTCAAAATGGGATTCTCGGGAAATCTATCATTAAACATACGGACTGCTAGATGATAATTTCTTCCAGCTTCTCCAAATATCAAAACTGCTTCAAATTTATCGTCTAAACTACGAGCCATGATTACACTTTTCATAAAAGGATTTAGGCGCTCAACGGACTATTTGACAGTTAGCAGTTCAGTTTGACAGTAAACAAAATGTTACCGCGACAACGATTTTTTCTAATGCAAACTTGATTGAAAGCAACATTAGTGTTTTTGGTTGGGTTTGAAATGACCAAAATGTCACTTTTCAAACGTTAATATTTCGAAAACAATTGAATTTAAGTGTAAAGTGTATGAGAAAAAACTGTTGAGAATTAGGAGCAGATTTAGAAAATGGGGTGTTGTATTTAAAAAATTTATTCAAGATGGCGCTCAGCCGCCATTTGAAAACTTTCAGCTGTGATTTTTCCATGGGAAAGTAGGTTTTATCTCCTATTTAAGCCCTCCAAATTTCGTTGCGATATACCAGGTCTTTCAAAAATTAGTAGAGGGGGAACGGACTTTAGACGAGCACTGTATATAAAACGTTCAGAATCAATACTATTAGTAATCGAAGTAAATACATAATTGAAGGAGCGGGTGGATGAAGGTGTTGTGTTACAAAATTAATGTTTTGAGTTTTGAGGTATTTCTTTTCATTCAAGACTAGCTCAGCAACGACGTGTCCAACTGGTTATCAAACATCATAACAATTTCACTCAGTAACGATTCACTAGTAGATGGGTACATTACACCTTCTGATTTTCAAGGTTTGTAACATTACACCTTCACTCACTCGCGTCTTCAATTCCATATGTCCATTATAATTCAAACTATCACAATACTTTGTTTTTTTAAGTGGAAGTACTGGAAAAAGATCTATTTTCAGAATGAGCTAATTCCACTGTAGACGTTTATAAATATTCCATTATGGGTGCCTCAATCATCTTGGTCTGGAATTTGAAACTATTTTCAGTTGTTATACCACAAGAGAGTGGACAAATTTTCGAAAACTTGTTGCCAAGCAATAGACACGAGAGCTCAACGGGACCGAGTGGCTCTTGCCAAATGGCAACAAGTTTGAGAAAGAAATCAGGAGAATTATTTTCTACCTTATCGAACTCTCGTGAGGCATTCTGTGGATTATTTTTTTGATTTACGATCACAAACATACTTCCTCGCAAAATGATATAATGAACTAAACCGGTCATTTCTCACTTTTCATATGAATTGATGACAGATGTCAAATTAAAAATATAGGTTGTTAAAGAATAACACCAAAATACCCCAAATTATTCCCGCGGAAATTTTCTAGTCACTATAATGATGTTTTGTAGCTTTGAATTGAAAATTTTCATTGGTTTTCAGAAATGTCAAAAAATAATCACATCAATAATATGACAGCCTGACTGCATTTATTCCTTTCCTAAATGTAACTCAAAGCAACTAATGTGAATGATTGGAATTTTAGTGAAATCCGAAAAATAAACAATAGTTTGTCAATGAATTAGACTAATAATAAAGAAAATATTTCTTTCGATCCAGTTCGTTATTATTTCCAAGAATCGTACACTACTGTTGTCCACCAGAACTGGCATTCAATACATATTTTTTTTTCAAAACAAAGAAAAAGGGAATTACCTGAATGTCAGGAATTACTTGAAAAATATATTATTCAGTGACCAGGCGACTTTTATAGTACTGCAATACATCTAAGAGACTCATTATTATCCATTACCGATGAGGGTGAGCTGTCGACAGACCGCAAGCAGGGACGTACTCGATACAATGAAATTTTCAGACAAGACGATATGTTCATTTTGTTTGAAAATATAAACAGGATGTTCATAAAATCAGATGTGGAATCATCTGCGACTGAAAGATAAACATCTATCAGATATAGTTCAATATCCAGCGTGGCTTTAGCGCGGGAAGTAGTTGTTTCTAACCAACGAAACCAAAAAGGAGGAGGTTCTCTAATCGACGCGTATATATATATTTTTTATTTTCTCTTTATGTATGATCACGCACAACTTTTTACTGAGACGTCCGATTCGGAGAATTCTTTTTTCAGTGCCCAGGGTGTACTTCGAAGTTGGTCCTATTTGAATTAAGAGAGTGAAATCCACCCCTAAGGGTAGCAAAATGAAGGATATTGATCACTCACCCTCTGAATTCTGGTCCGTTAACCGATTCTATCAGGCATAACTTTGTACTGGAATCTTCGATTTGGTTGATTCTTTTTTTTAACATATAGGGTATACCTCATAGTTCATCATATTTGGATTTCAAATGAACTTATCCACCCTTACGGGTAGAAAAATAGGGGGTAATTGATTTTTCACTTGTGAACATTGACACACATATGTAGTTGACAATGACATATCGCTAGTGTCATTATTTTTGTTCTCCTACATCCGTCACAATCATTATATTCTATGAGAGGATGGAATGATATACAAAGTAATGAAATAAACTAACCAGAACAACAAAAATAATTTATATTACAACAAATAGTAAAAGACGATAATCATATTGTTTAACTGGTAATAGTTGAAGTAAGGTGGGTAAGTATCTTGGAAGTTATCAAAAAACAAGTAGTTAGTAATTAGTAGATTTCAGCCACAAAAAATTGAAAAATAAAAACTGTTTGACAAAAAATTTAATCGACGAAATACGGAACTGAAAAGTAAAAAATGAAATAAACCTCCTTAGTCTCAATAACTAAGCTCCTGAATTGATTTGTTGAAAATATAAACAGGATGTTCATAAAATCAGATGTGGAATCATCTGCGACTGAAAGATAAACCTTAGTCACTATCTTCCATCGTCAAGATAACCTCTTGTGGGGTATTCATGTTGAAAAGGGAAACATTCTCAATTGAATATTGATAGAAAGATTTTTCTGTGAATTGAAAAATCCACGATTAAAATGAAGTTATTTTTTGTGAATGTCTAACAGAAAACAACTACTTCCCCGGCTAAAGCCACGCTGGACATTGAACTACATCTGATAGATATTCTGAAAAGGCCCTAACTCAAAGAAAAAATCTGAAATTGAAAATTTGCATTTTCATTCAGATAGTTATTTGATTTTCTATTCAGTCTTAATTAAGAACCATCTTATGAAAGTTTTGGGTATATCTTAATCCCACAGAACTCAAGTGCCTATTACTTTAATATGAAATTTGACTATTTTTTCACGTTTGGTGCTGAAAAATGGCTCAATACATAATTATTATACTATTTCAAGTTCGTGGGATAATAAAGCATAAGGTCTCTTTACTGCAATATTGGGCTGTATCTCAATTCAATAATATGTTTTTATTCGTCCAATCTCACCAATCTTTTGATGTGAAATGAACTATAGCTAATAATAATGATTTGTGCAATTTGACTCTCAAGAGAAGTACTTTCCAAATGAAGATTATGATGGTCTTGATTACCAGTAACATGTGTTTCTTATTTGGAATAAAGTTGGTTTACACATACAAAGAATGTATATTCAATTCGAGCAATCTATAGTCTTGATGAGAAAGTGCTGAATTGGAAATAAAAAATTCTTAGATCGAGCAATCGTTTATTCCAGTATATATAAACAAGCCATACTCTTGATTCAAAGCATATTTCATTACAGGAAGAAATCCTTTTTATGTGTGTGGGATTCGTTCTTGTGACCTTCTGGTTGGTAGACGACAGTGTAACCGCAGAGCTATCTCCTCGTTTGGTAATAAATGACTCGATAGTGTTTTTTTTCCCCAATTTTTTCATAATACCCGAATTTTCCAATTTCCGAGCAACTTTCCTAATTTTTTTTCTGCGTCAACCATCCTCAGGTTATAACGAATATTAAAAAAAATTGCCAAATCAGTCCAGCCGTTCTCACGTTTTGCGCTTACAAAAAATTGAAATTCATTTTCATTATTTGGAAGATTAGTAGTAAACGTGGGAAACTAGTCAAGGCAGTTGGATATACGTATTCCACATACATTTTCTCCTCAACCCTGAAACTTCAGTATGATGAGTTGACTTTGAATGATGCGACTATATTTAACCAACTTTATAAAATTGTGACATTTTTGCAGTTATTTTCCAATATTGTTGCATGACTTCCAAGGAACAACATTAATAAAACTCAGATATTTCCGTTTCGTAAGTGATTATGGAAAAAATATTCGATAAATTAAAATGAATATATATATATATATATATATATATATATATATATATCAAAATCATCAAAATAATTTCGAAAAATGTATGAATATTGGAAAATAGTCGAGGTTGCCCCAAACAACTTTTGACAGATGAAATCCTCATATTATGATGAATAAATTCAAATGTAAACGTACAAAACGTCAATTAAGATTTGAATTCAATTTCAATTACAAATTATTGAGATTTCTGAATGGTGTTTGGGTCGAAATTATTTACTGTTAAATTCAAACTTCCCCAGAAGAATTATATTCCAAAGTTTGTTATCGGTAGTTTCATCTCTGCTGGCGAGCAGCTGGTAGATGCATTTTCAGCATTTCTGACAGTCCAGAGAGATTCATCATTCTACCTCGATAATTACGGAAGTCATGAAAAGTGAGACAAACTCGGATTTTTCAGGACTGAAATTTTTTCTGAAAAAAGATATATCTGTAGTAAGTTTGGGGGTCCTGATCACGAGTCTGAAGGAATTTTGAGCCTATTTTACCTCCTAATATGATTTACCGCAAAAATGTGTAGTTCCATCGCATTTTCAGCATTTTCATCAGTACTGAAAGTTTCATCATTTCACCTAGATAATTACGGAAGTTATGGGGGTGCTTCCATGAGACAAACTTTTTGTGTATAACATCCCTATTCCAGAGGTGAGCAAGAAAAGAGATCTGCCGATTGTTTTCTCTCAAACAATAAATCAAAAACCCCCAAAATTCTCGCGGGTTTCAACGACTTTGAAAAGTATGTTGAAAAATGGCCCTTCAAAAACGAAATGCATTATTACTGAAATAAGCATTGTAAACAATATTCCTGTTAATTAACGACAAGAAAGACGCCTTATGCCATCACACTTCATTCTGTTGCTTTACGAATACGAATACCAACGCCTCAACCATGAATCAATATTTTTAAATTAACCAATTTATTGATAGCGATCTTTCCGTGGTGGTACAGATGGCCTGCTATCATCGGTACATTGTTTACGTTGAAGTTATGACTGCTGGTGCGCGAGGACGTTTCCATACATAATTAGTTTGCCGAATTCGAGGACAGCTATGTTAAATGGCCTTCCGCACATATCTAGAAGAAATTCTCAATTTTCTGATACATCTCTAGACTTTTTGTTTCCTGTATAAATCTGTTCATGGAAAATATAACACTATAGAGAATACCTCACAAATTGTATGGAAATTCGCTAACAGTAATAAGACTGAATTTTTGTGTCGCAGATCTTTCAACCAAATCGTATGTATGAGTGATTTTCGCGCAACAGGGCCCAAAACATTCTAGTTTCGAGAGATTCAAGAACCGACTTGAAAATAATAATAGATGGAATACCCAACAAAAACGCCACAAATGTTGATATAAGGGGTTTTGTTATGATGACAAAATGCTGGAAAAGGTTGGGTACTGAAATAATTTTTTTTCATATGATGGGCACGATACAAAAATCATTATCATCCAGTTGCAGGGGAAATCATTCGGACATATCACAATATTAATGAATTTTCTCCACCTCCAAAATTTGCTCAATTGATATACATCGAATCTAGGCTATGATATAACTCTCCATCGAAGATTTGCAGTCACATCCGCATAAGTCTACCCATGCCCTCAGAGCATTCCGCATACAAAAAAAAGCCATCAGAATTATAGCTGGAACTCCATTTAATGAACATTGCCAACCACTCTTCAAAAAATATAGAATCATGCCATTGCCCTGTGTTTACATATTCTACACCCTACTTCATATTCATAAGAACAAAAACTCTCATCCCACTCACTCAGACCTCCACAGCTACCCCACTAGAAATGCAGAAAAATTCCGGCAACCAAAGGTTATGCTCGAAATATCGAGGCGTAACACACTGGATCTAAAACTTTATAATCAATTACTACTTGATGTGACGCTTTCAAGCATTAATGCGTTCAGAAGGAGGGTAAAAAAATATCTTCTCGAAAATTGCTTTTACTCTATCCAAGAATTTATGAATTGCACATACACAAAATGATTTTAAATTTATTTTTACCCTCAGTTGTAGGAACCAGAATTTTTTTTTGTTTTCTCATCTATTGATGTAAGATTTTATTTTATTCTTAGACTTATATATGTGTTATCTATTGATGTCATAAATACAATATTTAGTACTTGTACCCATTTATTCTTAGGACTTGTTATAAATGTAATTCATTTCATAACATGATCAATTATACTTCGCTGCTCCATCCTCGTAGATCAGAATGTAGTTTCCATATAAACGTACTCAATCCACGAGTGTCATCAAACTAAAAACAATCAATCACTCCACCTTCGTCGGAGGCCCGCCTGCTTACTCATTCCAAATTTTTCGTGCTCGAGCACGTACGTGTCATATTTAAGTGAAAAAGTTGTGTGGTGAAAATGAAAAGGAAGACTGTTGAATTATCAATCATTAAGAAGAAATTGCGGAAATTGCAGTCACTGGTGGAAAAGTTCACTGAAAGTGAGTACATATTAATTTGATTGGGAAACTTTGTTAATGTTCGTTAGACTTTGGTTAGTTCCTCGAATCTTCGAATACATAGTTAGAATTCGAAAATTATTTAAATATTTTAACCTTCACGAAATGACAGAAAACTTGTACTGCAGTGTTTTCATGTCTATTCTGAAGGGGGATAGGTATTATATATTTCCCTAAATGTAGTGGAAATTACCCAACATATCAACCATAACCTAAACATGTGGAAGTTTTACTACTGAAAATTCCCAAAATAAATTTGTTATGTCTGTATTACATTTTGAAATCTCTATACTGTAGTAGATGGAAAAATATGATAGTCGGATCCTTTGATCATATAGAAAGAACTCGGGGTGTGGCCCGTTGGGACTCTTTAACAGTAAAAACTTCTGTTAGCCTAGATTGAGCTCCTGTATAGGCCAACTAATTCAGGGTCTATGCAGAAAGAACTTGATAATAATAATCAGAATAATAATAAAATAAATCTAGCGACGAAGCATTAGATACCAATGCTGTCACTGGTGTTTGTTCGACAAATACGATAACGACACAAGCTCAAATTCATACCCCAGTTGGAAATTCAGAAATTCTGAAAATTCTTGGGGATGATCCAACTACTCCCAAACAAATTGGGAAACCACTCCCAGAGGAGTTAGTTGCGAGGTGGTCTAGTTATTGTACCACCGGATTGGACAGGGAAACCAAAAATTCCCCAAAAGAAATCTGGCCTTTGGCTCAAAATTGTCCTTTTCTATCTGGACCAAAGTTGAATGCAGAAATAACCCCATTATTGAGGGACTTATCTGTGAAACAGTATGCTTTCTATTCAAAACTTCAAGATAATATCGGACGAAGTTTAAGCGCATTGGGAGTTAGTTTGGACATTCTCCTGAATAGTGAAAATCTCGAACGAAGTGAGGTTATATCGCCACTGGTCGACTCGGCTAAAATATTAGGCGAGATACATTTCTCCCTTTCTGGTCACAGAAGATTCTGTATTGGCCCTAGTGTGGACTCCTCCATGAAAAAAATATTGGAACTGGATAAAGTTGATGGATCTCTGTTTGGATATGACTTACCGGAGCGTCTCAAGGTTGCCCAAGAAACAAAAAAATCCACACAGAAAATGAAAATAAAGATACAGCCCCAGAAAAAGTTAATTCTGGAATGGATGGAAGGGAAACATTTTCAAGCCAACTGCAAAAAATAACACAAAATAAGTTAATTCTGGAATGGATTTCTGGCTACAAAATACCATTTTTGGGCAAACCACGCCAAAATCATTCCCCAAAACTTAGGCAATTCTCTTCTTCTGATCATAAAATATGTGAACAAGAGGTGAAAAAATTATTCAAGATGGGAGCCATTGAAGAATGTGAATATAAAAAAGGACAGTTGCTGTCAAGTTATTTCTGTGTTAAAAAACCAAACGGTTCCTTTAGATTTGTACTGAATCTCGAAAACTTAAACACATTTGTAAAAACTGAACATTTCAAAATGGAGACTCACAAAACAGTGGAGCATATCATTTTCCAGGATGCCTATTTGGCATCACTGGATTTGAAAGATGCATATTTCATGATTTCTATATTCGAAAAACATCGAAAATATTTGAGGTGTTCTTTTGATGGCCTTCTTTATGAGTTCAATTGTTTGCCATTTGGTCTCTCGGTAGCTCCATACGTGTTCTGCAAAATTTTGAAACCCGTAGTTCAGAACTTCAGAAATAGAGGGTTTGCCTCCGTAAATTACCAAGATGATTTTCAATTGGTGGGAACATCATATATAAATTGTTCTGAGAACGTTCTAGAAACGCAGATAATTTTAAAAAGTTTGGGGTTCATTGTTAATTCTCAAAAAAGTGTAATCCTACCAAATAAATTTGGAAAATGTTTAGGATTCATATATAACACCGAAGAAATGTCAATTTCTTCAACGGATAATAAAAAACTGAAAAGTTCCAAAGAATTAAGACGTCTTCAAAAAATTAAAAGTTGTAAAATCCGTTATTTAGCAAAAATAATAGGTCATTTAGTTTCGGCATGCCCAGCTGTTCTATATGGGTGGAAGCATATAAAAAGGCTGGAAAGTGCAAAAATTTTAGCACTGAAATCAAATCTGACTTTATCATCTCCAATAAAAGAAGATGTCACTTGGTGGCTTGATAATCTGCCAAAATCCAAAAAATCACTGTTGTACAACAAGAAATTCATATTAATTTTTTTTTCAAATGCATCCCCTACAGGGTGGGGGGCGTTATGAGGTACAGAAAAAACTAGAAGGTTTTGGTCGGATCAGGAGAAAATCCTCCATATAAACAGTTTGGAACAGTTAGCTGCCTTCAACGCCTCAAGAGCGTTTGCAAATAAATTGAAAAATTGCAGTATTTTAATGCGGATAGACAACACCACTGCTATATCGTACATAAATGAAATGGGCGGCGTACGGATTACACTCAACGAAATATCAAGACAGATATGGCAATGGTGTGAGAATAAAAATATATTTTTCTTTGCGTCATATATAAGCTCAAAAGAAAATATCACAGCCGATAAAGAATCAAGGTATGAGTCATCTGAATCTGAATACTCTTTAAATACTACAGTTTATGACAGTATTATCAAAATATTGGGTATACCCATCGCGCATCGCATCGCATTGCATAACAATAAAAAGTGCGAAAGATTCATATCGTGGTGAAGAGACCCCGAATCAATAGCAGTAGATGCTTTTACCATTCAGTGGAACGAATTATTTTTACGCTTTTCCCCCCTTTTCAGCCATTACTAGAGTGCTGAATAAAATTATATTAGAATAATCAGAGGGAATTGTAGTTGTCACACTATGGAAAACACAACCATGGTATCCGCTGTTTGTGAAATTGCTGAGCAGCAGACTCTCAACCTTCAGACCCAGTTCTGATCTAATTCTTTCACCTTTTAGGGAAAGTCACCCAATATGGAAACAGCTTACCCTGATTGCAGGGAAGTTCTCAGGCAAGCGTTTATTTCAAGAGGAACACCGGAGTCATCTATAGATATACTTCTAGCTTCGTTAAGCCAATCAACCTTCAATCAATATAACTCAGCTTATAAAAAATGGTGGAAATTCTGCGAAGAAATGAATATGGATCCTCTTGCAGCAAACATGTCTCAAGTTCTTTCATTTTTAGATATAGCATTATCTTTGTTGCTACCAAATATAAAAGATAATAAGTAGATTCATGAAAGGGGTTTTCAGGTTGAGACCCTCATTTCCCAAATATCGAAGTACTTGGGATCCACATTTAGTTCTACAGGAACTAGAAAAATGGTATCCTCTTGATTATCTTTCTCTTGAAAAATTGACTGAAAAGCTTGTAACTTTATTAGCACTTGTAACGGCGCACAGAGTTCAAACTCTGTCATTTATTAATATTGATAATATTAAAAATGCCAATGATCGTATAGAAATACAGATAACTGACCTCATTAAGATATCTAAACCAAAAGTTCAGCAACTAGTTAATTATTTAAATTTTCATTAAGACAAGCCAGAATTATGTGTTGCTTCAACGCTACTACATTATTTGAAAAAGACTGAAGCCTTAAGACTGAATACCAAATATGTATTTTTAACTATCAAAAGCCCCCACTCTGCAGCCTCTCCACAAACCTTGAGCAGGTGGATTAAAGACACCTTAAAATGTTGTGGAATTGATGTGAATCAATTCAAAAGTCATTCCACAAGACATGCATCGACCTCGGCAGCTCTGCGTTGTGGTGTTAATATAGAAACAATTCGTGCTAACGCAGGTTGGTCCGAGCGTTCGAACTGTTTTGTGAGGTTCTATAACAGACCCCTAGTAGAGAATAAGGGCCTTGACAGTATTATTATTGGCAATCATTAAAACATGTGGATGTGACGTAATGTCAATTATTGGAATATATATTGTTGGGTAGATCGTTTTTATTTATCTCTCAACATCTACATTCTGATCTACGAGGATGGAGCAGCGAAGTATAATTTATGGATTAAATGACTCACCTGAGGAAGTTTAATCCAAATTATCGAGCTGCTCCTTCCTCTAGATCAATCCCAAAGTTCCCAAAATGTATATAAAATGATATACAAATGAGCCCTTAACGATCTAAACCCTATCCTCAAAATCTGGAATGAGTAAGCAGGCGGGCCTCCGACGAAGGTGGAGTGATTGATTGTTTTTAGTTTGATGACACTCGTGGATTGAGTACGTTTATATGGAAACTACATTCTGATCTACGAGGAAGGAGCAGCTCGCATAATTTGGATCAAACTTCCTCAGGTGAGTCATTTAATCCATAAAATAAAATCTATCTATCTATCTATCTATTGTTTCTCATGAAAGTAAAACTATAATAGCTAAGAAAGTAATAAGAGAAGTCAAGAGAACATGGCTTGAAATTGAAATAAAAGAAATAGAAGGAAGACACAATCGAAACATAAAACAATTATTAGAAGAATGGTGAACAGAATTGAAGGTATATAAAGAAAAAACAGAAAGAATAAAGAAGAAAACAATATTAAAAGAAACAATATAGAATCACTGGAAGACGAAATTAAATAAACAGAAGAGAAATAGGAGACGCAGATGAGATCCCAACCAGAAGAGATGTAAAAAAAGCAAAAGCCGAAGTGGTAAAGCCATAGGTAAAATGGCACAAGTATTGAGTTCGAAAAATACGGAGAATAACTACTACAAAAAACTATTTGGATAGAAGAGGATTCATTGTGACAAAACATAAAAAAGTGATCAACAGAAATGCAACAATTACAATTGAACACAGCATACAAAATACTGTCCACAATAATACCGGAAAAATAGATAACAAGACAGGGAATAATTATACGATATCATTGTGGAATCATGAAGAGCAGATCAACAACAGGCGCAATAGGTGTGCTTAAACAAATAATATAGAAAATTCGTGAGTATAAAATAACAACAGCTTCCAAATCCAAATCCAAAAATTAAGTTCTGGAAGCACTACAGAAAATGGTAATTGGACACACTATCGATAACATTGTTTTATGAAGCATTGGAATACGTAGTCAGAAAAATAAATCATGGAGCATTAAGAAAGAAATAAGAGCAGGATAAATCATATCATATGCTGACGTCACAGTATTTGTTTTTAAAAATCCGTAAAACAATTGAAAAAATTCTAGAAAATGAAAAAATAGGAGAGAAAAATCAAGGAATGAATAGAAATCATAAAAATAAAAGAGTTCATAGGTCAATCAAAATCAAAAGAGGCACATACACATTTATAACGGAATTAATGGATAATGGGTTTTCTCCAAAGCTCATGAATATCCTGACAATAGAAATAAAAAATTTAAAAAGAATCTTATGACTTATCTCATTATTTTTGGGAATAACTAATAATGATATTAGTTCATTAGTAGAAAATTTTATTATATGATTGATAAACTGACATGAGGAAATGACCCCACAGAAGAAATGTTAGCAAAATATTTTTTTGTGTGGCATATAAAAACTGAAATTTATTTGATATTCAGGTTATGTAAATTATAAAATCATATGAGCTTACAAGTCGTAGAAGTAGTAAGTGAAAGACCATTAATTATAAAAGAAAAAAGAAAATAAATAAAAAATTGAATACAAATGAAAATTTGATTTAAAATGGCCAAAATCAGTAACATTCCATAATCAAGAAAATACAGTCTTTGTTATGTTTCGTCATCAATCTATAGACGAAAATCTAGTAGGTAATATTTTTATATAGTTTGTATATTTTTTTACGGAAATAATTCCGTGGAATCCTATTTATACTTCCATTTCTGATTTATTAAATCATGAAATAATTTGGTGGATGATGATTGATCCATTTCCTCAAACATGGTTTATAGGTATGTTTTATTTTTTATTTATTCTGGTATATTATTGGGATTAGGTACAAAAAGCATTCACAACCAGTCCAAGTAATAATTACTAATGATGCCTTTCTCAAATTGTTTCTTTTTTTTCAATTATTTTTAACCGCCAACTTAGTTGCGGAGCAACCCTCGGAAGTCAGAGACTTGTGTGAGACAAGAAGACGGGGACCTTAGCTTTTCAAATGTCATCTGAAGTTATATATTCAGATAATATATTGAAAAAATAAAAAATATAATTGTTAAGCATCTAAATTTAAAATCTTGTCACTAGAATAATTGGTATTTTTGTTGTATATTATTTTCAGAATCCATTTTTGAATTACATTAAAGTTTTCCAGATGTGTATAATATGCCCATCCCGAAATAACTACAATAGGTCTTGAACGAATTAAAAATATAAGCATCTCAAATTATTTAAGTACATTTTTTTAAAATTTTTGAATTTTTATTAACAACGCTTCAAATCTGTAAGTCTCATTTCAGATGTTGATCTATTGTTATCCCCTAATATTTTTTTTGCACAATTCACAATCAAAATTTGTTTGAATCAAAACTGAGAAGATATCTGCAAGAGCATAGTTTCTGCAGCGTCTTGAAATTGGTCTGATAGGGTGGTGAATACTGTTTCTTTGATATACCAGATACAAATATTCGCACCTCGCTTCATGGTGTTGAAGTCTTTAACGCATCGGACATTCTGCAGATGTGAAATTGATAGGGTAAAATTGCAAACTATAGCCTTAGCTTATGCTGGATTAATTCATTGTTTCTTATTGCACTCTGATTTCCATAAAAAATATTTTTTGAACAAACAGCTTTTCGCTGCTCAGAAATCCCATTGAAATAAACTAACTTCAATCTTCGAAAGATTTACGTGTCAATTGAAGGATGAACCTAATTGACGAATCCGATGAGGCTCAACATCGAAAATATTCAACTCAGTGTTAATCTACTCCACAGAATAAGACGAGAAAAAATCTATAAGACTATGCTAAGTTGCAGGTACGGAATTCTTCAATGAATACATTCAAACTAATAGAAAAATTCATTTTTAATATTTATCAGTTGAACTGATTCAATTCCGGCCAAATAATCGGAAAAAATCAATTAAACAGTGGCACGTCACAGCGTGCTTCTAGACACAACTTCCTGGGCAGTGCGCTGTATCTGAACACGGATCGGTCTGGAACTTTGGAAACAAAAACTTGTCGTTCAATAACGGCTTTCGACAATGTTAAAAACTAGCTCCACGTATTCTCTCTCTGGTGAAAATCTGAAATGCCACTTTGCAGTACAAGTGATGTTGCAGAAGTCAGTGGCGCGTAACATGTTCATTGGGGTTCATATTTCATAAATCATTTTCCCATTCAATAGAATTAATCTGATCCATTAGCATTATGTGAAACTGAAGTAGAAATCATATTCATCCTGCAAAAATTAACTAGAAACAGATTTTATCGTAATCTTTCGAGAATAAAAATTTTGAACAGTGGTGTCGACTCGAAATTAAAGGAAAAGGTTTTATTCTTTATAGTCTACTCTGTTAATCCTCGATATTCTCTTCAATAAGGGGGGAAGAAACATATGTTTGGCGTACATCAATATCTGTAATAATACCTTACGTGAAATTATTGAAGGCATGATTTTTGAATCCTTATAATTGAACACGGAATTGATCACAACTATTCAGTTGTAAACAAGTAATCATCAACAAGCTAAAAGAAGAATACCAACTGAGTTACAGGACAATATGCTAAAAGGTAAAAACAAATACATGAAGCTAGAGGGAAAATGGAAACATCTGAAGATAATAATACTGATGGCGGCTAAAAGATGCGTGAAAAAACTAAAATAACGAAAAATGAAACGGGAAAAAACAGGGGTGGAATGAAAAAATTATAAAAAAAGAACTGAAGATTACGAAATTTACAAAGGGGAAAAAAAGAAGTTAAAATGGCAAGTCAAAAGACAAAAGAGAAATCATGGAAGAACTTCGATCATAAAGTGACTGAAAACTACCTATAGAAAAAGACAAAAACGAGTATTTGTTAGATAAAAATAACTAAGGCAAAGAAGAAGCAGGATACATAAAATACGAGAACAAGGATGTCATAGCTATAATAAAAGAGGAAAAAATTATAGAAAGATAGAGATAGTAAAAGAACACGGAACACGGAATTGATCACAACTAGCCTGAAACCGGTATGCGGATTGTTAGGTGAACACGACATAAATTAAACATAATCGAGCTTATCAGAAAGAAACATTTGCATTCAATGTCCATTGATATTATATGGAAGTATGCATGGATTTTCAGGTGAATATCATTCAATGTTCTGCGTGGTATTTGCCAGGAAAGTAGTTGTTTTTCACCTGAGATCTACCATTTTCTGGTTCAATTTTATATTGAATCCTTTATGTGAAGGAAACCGTTTAATTCGATTTTTCTATAGAGATAGTACTTCGAAAAAAACAACACAACAAGTATATTAGAACAAAAGGGGGAAGAAGAAGATGAAGAACTGTCTTATACGCATGGTTCAATAGCCAACATTGAAATAGGAGCCTGGTAAAGAAAGGTATCAAACATTTTTGGAGGCATGAAAGTACACGATATGTGAAGAAGGGGAACCAATAAGGAGTTAATGGATTTGTATAATGCACCCAATATAACTGAAAAAGTGGAATTGCAAAGACTTAAATGGCTAGGATATGTTAACAGGATGGAGGAGAGAAGAATCCCAAAAGAAGTGCTGGAAGACGACCGGGATAGAAGTGGATAGGTGAAATATAGACGATAGTGGAAAAACAAGTACCAATGGGTGTTATTATACATCAATATACCGAGTTTCCACGGAAGGTCGCTCGCCCCTATAACTTTTTTGTTTTCGCAGATAATGGAATGAAATTTGGGCATCTGTTCAATGAATAAAACTGCATTTTTTTAAAAGAACTCAGCATCATGCAATTTCCGGTTCCAATGATATAAACTTTCGATTTTCAAATAAGACACCTGGTATATTTTCAGTTTTCTTGTCTCCATATGACATTTAGAATACATCCATGTATCATTTCTTACTGTTTGTAAACGTTTTTTTATTTTATAATTCGAAATAAATTTTTATTCTAGAGGGCTATGGATACGTTCAAATAACTAATTTCAGTCCTAAAATGTTTGTAAAAATACAACTTTACAGTTTTCGATCAAAATGTTTCAGCTATGTAACGTTTGATTTTAAAATTTTTATTACTATTTTTTTTTCAAATGGCAACATGGTGGCTCGGCGGGTTAGAAAAAAAGAGTATTTTATTACGATTAATTTGATACCGCACTCTATTAGGTTGTAAGAAAACTTTCGATGAAAAACTGAAAATATAACGTTATAACTTTCGTTAAATGAAGAATCTTATTGAGATTAAAATAACATTTAAAATAATCGAGTAGCCTGTGACCAACACGACTGAAACAAAATCATTAAATTATTGCGGTAAAAATTGACGTGTCAACACATCTTTTCTACAAAGTCAATTAGGTAGTTATTGTGAACCTCATTATTTGAAAATCATGGAAAATAACAATATTTATACAAGAACTGAAAAAGTTGATATGTTATTAGTTTTTGGAGAGTGTAGGCAAAATTCAACCGATGCTGCACGTCTCTACGCACAGAGATATCCTGATCGGCGTCACCCGACCCGGCACTATGTTCCAAAACTGGTTCAAAAAATGCGAAATGGGCCTGATAATGATGGGGACGATTCGTTTGTTGTGAGTGAAGAAAAATAAATAGATGTTCTGGCATACGTTCAAGTAAATATTAATACGTCACTCATGGAGATCGCAAGAGAATGTGACATATTCGAAGTATTTTGCAGCTAACATTTTGAAGAAACATAAATATCATTCATTTAAATATCAACTACACCAGCACATGTACCAAAACGATAATACAAGGGGACTTGAGTATTGCAATTGGTTCTTTGGAAAATATTTGGAGGATGACACATTTCCATATACAATTCTATATACCGACGAAAGCCGTTTCACTAATTTAGGACATTTAAACAGAAATAATAGGCGATATCAGTCCGATGCAAATTCACACTTGATGGAGGAAGGACATTTCCAGGAACAGTTTGGTTTCAATTGTTGGGATGGGATTTTAGGGTCAGAATTTTAGGCCCTATAGTTTCTGACGGTGTCCTGACAGGGGCTAGATATCTAAGTTTTCTCACGTAGGAAATTGAGCATTTCTTGGACGAAGTTCCATTAATAAATCGAGTTGGATTATTTTATCAACTAGATGGTGCTCCACCACACAACCTAAGGGCAGTTACGGAATATCTGCATGAAACATACAACGAACTGGATTGGGAATATGGGTCCAGTTAGGTGGCGGGCGAGGTGAAATAGGGTTGTTTTCAATTTATACCTTTATTTATTCCTTTTTAAAAAACTACTCAAGTCTCCTTGCATCATCGTTTTGGTACAGGTGCTGGTGTAGTTGATATTTAAATGAATTATATTTATGTTTCTTCAAAATGTTAGCTGCAGAAGACTTCGAATATGTCACATTCTCTTGCAATCTCCCTGAGTGACGTGTTAATATTTACCTGAACGTATGCCAGAACATCTATTTATTTTTCTTCACTCACAACAAATCGTTCCCATCATTATCAGGCTCATTTTGCATTTTTTGAACCAGTTTTGGAAAATAGTGCCGGGTCGGGTGACGCCGATCAGGATATCTCTGTGCGTAGAGACGTGCAGCATCGGTTGAGTTTTGCCTACACTCTCCAAAAACTAATAACATATCAACTTTTTCAGTTCTTGTACAAAATATTGTTATTTTCCATGCTTTTCAAACGATGAGGTACACAATAACTACCTAATTGACTTTGTAGAAGAGATGTAAAATAATATGTCGACACGTCAATTTTTACCGCAACAATTTAATGATTTTGTTCCAGTTGTGTTGGTCACAGGCTACTCGATGATTTTAAATCTTATTTTAATCTCAATA
This sequence comes from Gonioctena quinquepunctata, assembly GCA_018342105.1. NCBI lineage: Eukaryota > Metazoa > Arthropoda > Insecta > Coleoptera > Chrysomelidae > Gonioctena > Gonioctena quinquepunctata. The sequence goes on from JAFIRS010001048.1 coordinate 65,273, forward strand.
AGATTCTTCATTTAACGAAAGTTCTAACGTTATATTTTCAGTTTTTATCGAAAGTTTTCTTACACTCTAATAGAGTGCGGTATCAAATTATTCGTAATGAAATGCTCTTTTATTCTAACACGACGAGCCACCATGTTGCCATTTGAAAAAAAAATGTAATAACATTTTTAAAATCAAACGTCACATAGCTGAAACATTTTGATCGAAAACAGTGAAGTTGTATTTTTACAAACATTTTAGGACTGAAATTAGTTATTTGAACGTATCCATAGCCCTCTAGAATAAAAATTTATTTCGAAAAAAAATAAAAAACGGTTACAAACAGTAACAAATGATACATGGTTGTATTCTAAATGTCATATGGAGACAAAAAAATATACCAGGTGTCCCATTTAAAAAACGAAAGTTTATGTCACTTCCGGTGAATGCGGAATTTGCATGAAGTTGAGTTACTTGTCAAGAATGCGGTTTTATGCAATAAACAGATCCTCCAAATTTCATTCCATTATCTCCGAAAACAAAAAAGTTATAGGGGCGAGCCACCTTCCGTGGGCATCCGGTATAATATAATATTTGCTATGAAATTGTCAAAGGCATGGTTTTGGAATTCTTATAATCGTATATGGAAGTGATCACTACTTAGTAATAATGAAACCAAATAAAACGAAGGAAGATACAATGAATGAAAGGAGAACGGTTTATGAACGAGTAACTGAAAGAGTAAAGGTTTCAAGAAATAGCAAGAGGTATTGGACAATATGCTGAACGGTAAAAGCACATTGATAAATAATTGAATCTGCTGAGGGTTTTTTTCCCTAATAATTCGAAACTTGAAAAGTTATTCCCATCTACAAAAAAGGCAGATGTCGCTGATCCCGATAATTATGGAACAGTGACCGTTCCAATGATATTCTCAAAAATAATAGAATATGCTTATTTAGAGCACCTCAAACTCCACCTGGATAAGTATAAGTTGAAATCGGATAACAAACATGGGTTTTGTGGAAATATAAGCACTACTTCTGCAATACATACTATCAAAAAATTGTTAGGATTATTTAAGCTGAGGAGAACCCATTTGGAATCTAGGCCATGCATTTGATTGTATGAATCATCAAATTCTTGCTGTCAAATCAAAAAGTTATAATATTCAGTTGGATTGTAACATTTCTCTATAATGGGAAACAGTAAGTGTCCATCAGCATTCACAGATTGCAACAACTAATGATGGCGATCCTGAAACTGTTTTGATTTGTGTAGGATGTTCATTGGATAATTTCATTATTGAAAGAACTGTTCATTACACACCAGAAGTTACCACCAATTATCTGTATTCTCAAACATCAAGCTGGTAATCATTGTTTTATTACTATAAGTGCAGTGTATTAATTTCTGATGTTTTCCCCGCTATAATTTCATTTAGGGTTTGTAGGATTTCATTTTAGTGTTTTCGAGGTGACCTAAGAGGCCAAAAGTTCTAAGCAGTATGGCACTCAAATAAATAGTTAACTCTTCGTGCGGATTCATTCGTTGTGTTTGAATGGGATACAAATGATTTTTTGATAATTGTGATGTGGTCCTAACTTCATCTACTAGTTCTGGTTTGAGAAAGAGTAGATGAGGCCACTAGAGATTTTATTCGAAGGTAAGTTTATGATCTTTATAAACAAAACGTAGTGATTACTTTGGACTCAATCAAAAATAAATTATACGACTATCCTGAATATACCTATTGGTGAATGGAAACACTACGTAAAATCCTTTCAGAGTGTGGTTTCAAACACAAGAAAATAAATCAGCGAATGGAAATAATGAAATCACCTCAGCAGGATTATTTTCGTCAAATAAAAGGACATCGGAAATCTAAGAGATATTTAGTGTATCTTGACGAGAGTAGGATTGCTAGCCATGATATGATTCCGAATGGAGCAATATGTTCTAGAGGAAAATGGATAATTAATGAACCCGTGGGGAATTGAAATGGTTTTGTACCAAATGCGTTGCTGTTGTCAGCTAAAGAAATAAAAAAAATCAGCAGATTTTCATGAGGACATGACTGCACCTTCATCCGAAAAATACCACCAATATACCACCAACTTCCGTACCACTCACGTCAAGAGATGAAATACCCTCAAAAGCGACAAAAAAAATGACATTTTGGAATTTATGGCTACTAAAAATTTGAATATTCCGCAAAATGCAAAAGGCTACAACTTATTAAAAATCAATATTTCCAAAAAATTTGTCATTGACGAACTTCTATAAAAATTCTGGTCATACACTGCTAAGGTTACTTCCCTATCATTGTGTTTTCAACCCCATAGAATTAGTTTGGGCATTTATAAAAAACAATTTGAGACAATTCATAAACCTGAATGATTCGTCTGATTCGAAGAATTGTCCTTATTATGATTGAAGGTAGAAATGTGTTTCATTTCCCAAGAATATTGGATGTTCTTGTTTTAGTTTCTTAATTTCTTAAATGCTAAAAATGTATGTATGTATGTTCATCTGTTCCCTCATAACTTCTAAACTACTTATCATAATTTGACAAATGAGATATCGTTTGAAGCATCTTGACTGTCCGTTGGTTATAGGCTATATAACGTCACATTAAATTGAATATGGCGCCCCCTAGATGACATAAAGTCCTTAACTGAAAAAATATTTTTTTAATGATGCCGTGGAGGGTATCAAATGAAAGGACTCAATTAGCACATTTCAAAAATATGTATTGCTGTTGCTCGCGGCTTTGTTGGCATGTACCCAATAATTGAGAATAATTTCTAAAATCACGCCTCAGTTGTGAGCCAAACATTCTTTATCTCCAAACCTACCCAAAATACATATAAAATAAATACGTTCGTCATTATGGACTATGGTACACATGTTAAAATTATATAATAAAAAACAAAACGTGTTTAATAATAATGACATAAGATGGGAGTACCACCACGCGGTATATTTTATATCAAATTGATGGGAAATCAAAACAACAAATTATTGGAATACATCTGAAGTGAAAGAATAAATCTCCGCCAATGGTCGGCATCTTTAGTCAAAGCGGTAAATCTTATTGGTTTTGCTCGGGTTTATCAGCCCACCCAACTGATAATGTATATACTATAACTACCAGTTTAGTGTTATTATCAATTTGAATACGTTTCGCGGGTACCCTGGAACGATTGTCAATAAGGATTATCATTCATTTATCAAAGAAACAGTTTAAAATTCCACATATTCAAATGTTATATTAACACTGCGACGGGACGGGTGAAAACTCACCATGCTTGTATACTGCTAGGCGAAACAAAACTTCATGAAAGCTCAAAGACAGCCGAACGTGTAATGCTCACCTGCAACAAAAAAAACATTATTTGCAGATTACCTCTCTCGAGATTCAATAATGAAGAAATAATGAATACAAGGAATTCATAAACTCAGTGCAATAAATACTGGAAAATCAATTACCTATGAAACTCCATTATCTAACATGAATCGTGGATTTTAATTTGATAGAGATGAGAATGAGAAGTGACGCTCAGTGTTTTTATCATGATTATATTTTTTGTTCCCATCGACTTTGAAAGTCTTTATTCCATATGAAATATCCACAGTGAACAAACAAAGCCACACAAAGGATAGCAAACAACCAAATTATAAACAAAACGACTGCATAAAAAATTATTAACCGAAAAGAGAAAAAGAGACGCGATAACCTGTAGAATTTTGTTTTAACAATGTTTTATGCACCGTACAATGTTTTTTGTTCGTTTAAGCAATTAATAAAATATACCATAATATAAATATAACATGAAGATTATAAGGTGTTGCAGGTGTAGATTAACCAATCTTTCATTTTCTACAACAAATATGTTCTGTAATTTGAGATGAGCGTATGGAGAATATGTAAAATTTTAAATTATCAACGGATTCCAACCAATCCTTTCTTAAATATTAAGAAGCAAGAGGTTTACTGAGGTCAAAATTTCAAATATTTATTTTAATTATCAGGATATAGTGTGATCATATTTCTTAGTCGAGAATGGAGAAACTTCATTAGCGATTTTTCAATTTGGATTGAGAGTAACTGTAACCAAAATTTCATGAAAATGAATCCATCAATTACAAAATTATGGCAGATTAAAATTCTAAAACGCTCTAAGCTAACAGACACAATTGGACATGTATAAATAGGTAGCCATGGAAATTACGTAGCCTCTATAAATTAACAGATGCCTGTCGAATTCTTGCACAAAGTTTGCTTCTATTTCTTGAGCGGTTTTTGTGAACCTTCTATGTGGGAAGTCCCTAGCGAGAAAAGGCTAAGCTTTTCAGATCTGGAGATCTAGGTGGCCATTCTGTCAAAGGACTACCGCGGCCTATCCACCGGTCTGAAAAATGTTCGTTCAGCCATTGTACAAATATTCCCTTGGCCCATTAACAATATTTCAAACGTTTTGCTTCGTTGCCTTCTTGCAAAGTATGTAGAAATTTTGATTTGAAATGTTCAATCCTGTTTGCCTTCAGACATCGCCGAATAGTTTCTCGAGGCACATTCTAATCTAAACTGACATTCCTCAAATTGGTATTTGGATTGATTCCTGCTTCTTCTTCGTAGAGGATAACATTTTCAAATCCGTTCTGATACTGCACCAGTTTCAATAAATACTTTCTTTATTTCATCCACAGTATCACAGGTAATAGACCATCTGCATGTATTTCATCAAATACTCCCAGAACTTCAATCTTTCTGCTTACCGATTCTTCGATGTAGCCTTCAGTCACAGTCGAGGAACGCCAACCTCCATGCCTTTTTGAAGTAAGCAAATCTCCTCCTCGACTAACATAGATGCTGAAGATCGTCTTAAGCCGTGTCCAGTATAATCTTCCGAATTTTCTAGGTTCAGATATTCAGCAATCTGCTTTGTTGTACCAATGATTGTATGACACCCTGCATGTTGAGCAAAACATCTACCATTACGATACGCAATAAATAATCTTCAACTATTCATGTGTGTAGGCCTTAGGTTAATATATTCACGATAAAAAGTGCATGGATCAAAGGGACATCCTTCCTTTGTAATTGTGATACTTCTTGATTTGTAATTTTTGCCATCTCGAAGGAATACTATCAAAAACCGGCCAATATCAAAGTGAGACGAATCAAGTCATCTTTTCGGCAGGCACCGAATATGCCAAATATTAAAATTACTTTACTTAATAACCACTTCTCGTCTGGTGCCTCATATATGAATTTGGCGATTTGGTCAGCAGTTAATGCTTTGGACTTTTTCGGTGTGTAACCAATACTTTCTCGTTTGAGAAATGCAGCTGTTTTTGATAAATTATTAACATTTAAATTTTCTTTTACTGCCAGAAAACTTTTTAACATTGAAAAAATTGACTCCATAAAGTTGAGGCTTTCATGGATTTGCTTTTTCCTGACAAATAAACGAGAAGAATATCATCATCTTTTGTTGGCGCCAGTTGCAAAAGAGACGATACTGGTTTTAATATCTCTCACGTGACTTTTTGGGTAGTAATTCTACACTTACTTTTGCCGCTTCACGTGATATTTCTGCCTCTGGTGAACTTATTTTTAAATATTTCCAAATATTATCACAAAACAAGCGTTATTTACCCCGTTGTTAAGGAAATATACAAACAATTTGCGATTTCTAGAGAACTGTCAATAACATATTATTTTATTTTGACATGTAAGCTAATGACACAAGCGCACCGTAAATATAGTGTTTTCAGATAGGTTTAATGAAATAGTATATTATGCAATGAGCACAAAATGATGCCCAATTTGCACGAGTAAGAAATTTGCAGCACGAGCCGAAGGCAAGTGCTGCAATTCATACGAGTGCAAAATGGCCATTTTGTTGCGAGTTGCATACTATACTTTTTCTATGACAACATATCGTTCACGTTTAATACATGCATACATTGCAAAAACTTTGAAAGAAATAAACTGATGATATTTCATTACTCCGAATTCGCCGCAAATGGGCTTTCTATCAGAATTAAAATATAAATTGAAGAAATATGTAAATATTTTCTGTATTGCTATTTCTAATAGGTACACAGAAATAGAAGCCTATAAATGTATGTATGTATCTAATTGAAGTTGAATGTGCAATTATTGAATATCATATTTGGAGAGCTTGATTGCTGAATACTTAATTCTTTTCGAAATTGATAATTTGTCGACGTTGAAGTAGATGGCTTCTCGCGATTTTCCATTTCTAAATTCGTTGGTATGCCTGATGGTATGTTCTGTATTGCATTTGCAATTTTATTTGCTATGTCAAGCTTACTTTTCTTCGATTCATCAATATATCCCTCAGCGACTGTAGTAGATTTCCAGCCACCGTGGCGTTTTAACGTGGTTATGTCACCTCCAGCATCAACAAGAACTGTTGCAGAGGATCGGCGAAAGCAGTGCCCAGTATATAATTCGTAATTTGGCAATTCCAAATACTTGGCAATGTCTTTTCCCATAGCTCCAAACTTATTCAGACCTATTCTCTGAACGATACACTTTCCTTTTTGATAATTAATGAAAAACCATAGACCATTAGCATTTTGAGGGCGAAGATTTGCGTATTTTTTATAAATTTCGTAGAATTTGCCAGTTACAGTAAAATTTCGTACTATTTTGGTTTCACTGTCTGGTATTGTTACTAAAACAGCTGAACCAAGATCATTGAAATGAGTAATTTTCATTTGATGTAATTCATGTCTTCTACATGCACCCATTTCTTTCATAACTAATGCAACCTACAATGTAAATTAGTTTACTTAAACATATTTTTCATCAAATGGAAATATAAAACTTACTTTTTTGCCAAATATATTTCATCTGGAGCCTGTTCAATGAAATTATCGATGTCATTTGCTGTAAAGATCTTCGACTTTTTGGGTTCGTAGCCATTAGACTGCCGCTTGAGGAATGCTTTCAGTTTCAAATATTTGGCAATATCTATATCATTATAGATACTAAGAGTGTGACCACAAAGTGGAACTTTTAAATTTTTTGGCTAAGTCGACAAAATAAGCCATTAAAACGTTCTCGGAAAACGATTTTGTCTTTTGATCTACCTTCCATTCCAAAAAAAGGTTATAAGCGCGTTGATACATACTCTTCGACGTTTCCGGTAATAAATTCAGTGTTGTTACCTTCGCTGCTTCTATTATGTTCGGAGGTGTCAAATCTAAGTCAATATCACTATCAGTTTCCATTTTAATTAATAGTTTTTATAGAAAGCAACTATGAAATTACTCGCTACCTACTAAAACTTTGACAGAAACGATCTGCTGACATTTCATCAATTTGTCGCTGGACGTCATAATTTGACAAGCCGTAGTCGTCGTGATTTTAGAGTGAATCTAGACCTAACACGAAATATTCCATTTCGCATTTGTTGCTCAGCAACTTGCCTAGCAATCGATGCAAAAATGAAATTCTGTACAAAATGTGCTTATTTATGATTGAAGTTACGGTTACAAAATGAACATTTATCGAGGTTGTCGTAGAAAAAGTTTTTTTCCGCATCATTGGTGTATGGCGCAGAAACAACAACAGAATTATCGAATTGAGATACTTCTATGAATTTTTTAGTTGTTCCTAGTATTAGACAAAATGTATTTTTTTTGATTACACAGTACTTCGGTAAGAGCAGGTTCTTCTTCCCTGCGATATAACCACATTAAAATATCGCATGTTTACAACCCCATAAAACAAAAGAGGGCTGCTGCTTAAAAAATGTTATTACAAAAGTTACTGACAAGTTCAATGAATTTTCAGGTGGTTTCCGACAGCGTTTAAAAAAAGTAGTGCAATAAATTTCTAGTTGCCAGTTCCCAAAGTTACGTGAATAAATAAATGTGAATGTACTACAATTTACGAATATTGGTAATAACTAAATTGTTGATGTATTCGTGTATTTTTGCATATTTCCATTACAAACGACTGGAATTTTCCCAATAAAAAAATCTATTAAATATCCTGATTCTCTCGATTTTAATAACATTATTCCCATTACTATCGATTCGTCTTATATTTTTACTTTTCGCAGCTGCACAATTCAAACAGGACACGTTTAAAATGACATAGTTTCCTTCATCGACTGTCATTTCCACATGACGCATGTGGCCGGTCCGAGTACCAACAATATCGTGACGTCACGCTACCGAATTGCCACTCCAAACGGACGAAGAATTTACCGATTTTTAAAGTAATTTTTAACGAAAAATTCAAAGCGAAAATCGTTTTTTTCAACGATATTATCGTTTTTAGTGATCAATCTCTGTAATAAAAGTGTTTTTTATTGATTTTCCACATCCTGTCCCAACATAATTGTAAGACAACTGTCAGATTACGCCTGTGACATTGCTCTATGGTGTGCAAAGTCAAAAGTGATTCCGATACTTTTATTGAATATATATGCTATTTTAGCTTCTTTTTTCATGCATTTGTGGGTCTGATGTTACAATTAGAAAAAATGTTATTTTCATGGGAATCGGTTTATGCAGGTTGTTCTATTGTGAATGTTGTTTTAGTGCATTTTAGAATTTTAACTCGCCATTACTTTTGTAGTAATAAATATAATGTTGTAGAATTTTGGCTACAGCTATGTGACGGCATTCCGAATCCAGTAATTAATTTTCAAATAAAATGATTTCTAATGAAAATTCTCCATTTTCGGCTAAGAAAAATTATTATAGTATGACCTGAAAATTTAAATAAACATTTGCCGCTCAGTATACCTCTTGCTTCTTGATATAAAAAAATGGTTGGAATGGGTTGATTACTTCAAATTTTACAGAGGTGTTTCCAATCTAAATGGGCCACACTGTATAACAATTGAAGTATTTTCAGTTGAAAATTGCAGTGAACTAATTTTATAATTATTAATGCACGAGTCTCATCTCAATAAAAGATGCTATAAAACGGGAACAGAGAAGCAGATTCAATTCTCTCCCACTCAATAACAAAGTCTAACCCCTTTGCTATAATAAACGCAGATGTAGCCACCCACACAATCATACATTCTCATTGTCCCATTAAGTATAAAATATATGGGCTGTTGTTACCAATCACATTCGACCATAAAATAGTAATAAATACTTCTGTAATTTGCATACATATTGTTAGTTATCCTAGTGATCGCACTTTGTTCGAATGCCATTGATACTGAGATTGAATTTAGATTGGTGTTAAACTTGAAAACCCGACTGACTGACCATGGGAGCTTACAGCACTTCTTATCGAAGTATTTATGTACAGAATGTTCTGTATTAGATGAAGATAGGTCTTCGTTATTACTACAGCAAGTATACTATTCGTTCCATATGAATGAAATTGTCTGACAATCTGGGAACCTAATCCGAGCAACACTCACAATCAACTCTGAAAAAACCCATGTTTTTCGTTTAAAATCTTACAACTATTTTCATAGCTATTGAAAAATCACAATCACAAACTTTAAGGACAATCTATAAAGGGTTGGGAATCTGTATGGAGCTAGGAGAAATTATTTTCTGTACAACTGCCATAAAAAAAGTTGTTTTTAGTTCATAGGTATACAGGGTGTCCCACGACGATTAAGACAGGGAATATCTCGGAACTCGAGAGTAGTAGAGAATTGTAATTTCGAGGTTGTAAATTGAAGCAATTGGTGCAGATGTTTTTGATATTATGTTACCCAATGAGCTTTTTGTTTTCGGTCACGTGACATCAGATTCACAATTATTATATGGACAACCTGTATATTTTAGCATTTCTATGTTCCTCACGATAAAACTATTCCAACAAACTATCACACTTATAGTCTAAAACGATTAATTTAAGAACTACAGGTACTTCAATATCATTGGGCCCACGATTACGTCTGAAACGAGCAATTCCAATTATTTAAGTTTAGGTCACCCTGTGTATTGGGGCAGTCCTAAATTATAATAATCATTCATATTTCATCAACAAATCGTCGTGGGCCCAAGGATATTGAAGTACCTGTAATTCTTAAATTAATCGTTTTAGACCACGAAAGTGTGATAGTTCGTTGGAATCGTTTTATCGGGAGGAACATAGAAATGCCAAAATATACAGGTTATCCCATTAATAATTGTAAATCTGATGTCACGTGACCGAAAACAAAAAGCTCATTGGGAAACATAATATTAAAAACAGCGGCACCAATTACTTTAATTTACAACCACAAAATTACAATTCTCTACTACTCTCGAGTTCTGAGATATTCCCTGTCTTAATCGTCGTGGGACACCCTGTATTTGAAGGGTAGACTGCAATAATGATGAATGTCCAAAATTATTTTGATTCTTAGTAAGTACGTCATCAGGACACTTGATAAATGCAGTAAGTAATCTCTTTTTATAAAATCAGCAGTATCGCTTTCAGTCCCGTGATAAATATGTTTTTAATAATTGGATACAGAACGCTCAGCAAAAAAATTACATTTATCATTATTGGAGTGGACCCTCCATTTCTTATAGCTTCTTGTATTTATTTCTGAATTTTCAAGGAAGTAAGCTCGAAGACGCTTCTCGAGCGCCTTTTAAAATGTCTTCAGAACAATTTTCTAAATTTTTTTCAGTAGCAATACTCATTTTTATAATTATTATATGTAACTTAAATTTACAATTCATATGTAACTTAAAACTCATATCGACTCGACTCGACTCGACTCGACTCGACAATAAGGTAACTAATAAAAAACTTTTCAAAAACAAGTTTTATTCAAGTCGTTTACTAAAACGAAGTCATCGCTGACAATGATTTAATTATTTTTTGTTGAATTATTTGGTTTCATGGAGGTTGTCCCGCGAAGTGTTCATAAAAGTAGGTACCAATTAATTTGATTGGGCAGTGAGTAGTTGGTGAGTAAGAACTTGTCAAAGTATTTAATGTTTACAAAGTATTCATGAAAGTAGTTACCAATTGATTTCATTGGACAATTATTGGTTGGTAAGTAACAACTTGTCGAAGTATTAATTTTACTACAATTCGCGTAACAAGTTTTTTAAAAGATAAACGCCATGTGAAGTGGAATAAAAATAGAGAAATCGAAGTACACAGTCTTCTTCACACAAAAGATTCAATATAAATTGAACCAGGAAATGGCAGATCACAGGGAAAAAACAACTACTTTCCTAGCAAATACCACGCAGAACGTTGAATGATATTCACCTGGCGTTTATCTTTCACTATATGCTAGTCGAGCTTGCCACTCCTACTGAGAAGGAATCTTTTATTTAGAAACCTATCGAGGTGTGATATTTTCGGAGTGTTTCTTTCTGTCACTAGGTACCGCCAGTTGAAAGTTTTCTTTTCCGGCGTACCTATAGGTATTATAGACTCGATGATGGTTTTGTTTATGTTTTGTCTCGCTTCGGCCAGAGCTCTTCGGACTTCTGGCTGGTGGCTACTCCGTACTGATGAGGGCCAAAAAGCCTGAAACCGGTATGCAAATTGTTAGGCGAACACGACATAAATTAAACATAATCGAGCTTATCAGGAAGAAACATTTGCATTCAATGTCCATTTATATGGAGGTATGCATGGATTTTCAGGTGAATATCATTCAACTTTCTGCGTGGTATTTGCTAGGAAAGTAGTTGTTTTTCCCCTGTGATCTACCATTTCCTGGTTCAATTTATATTGAATCTTTTGTGTGGAGAAGACTGTGTACTTCGATTTTTCCAAGTTTTTTTAAATCAAATAATTCAACAAAAAATAATTAAATAATTTTCGGCGATGACTTAAACTCGTCCTCCATCTTAGGAACGCCATCTTGAATCCGTGGATTTTGACAAAAAATTCAAAATTTCGACCCCGAAAACCCCCACATACCAATATTGAATCGAATCGGACCATAATCACAAAACTCGTCCTTCATCTCGGGGCCGCCCTCTCGAATTTATGAATTTTGACAAAAAAATCCAAATCTCCGACCGCGAAAATCGTCGCATACCAATTTTGAATCGAATTGGACCATAATCACAAAACTCCTCATGCATGTTGGGGCCGCCGTCCTGAATTTATGAAGTTTGACAAAAATTCCATAATCAACGACCCCGAAAACCCTCACACACCAATTTTGAATCGAATCGGACCATAATTACAAAACTCGTCCGCCATCTTGGAGTTTACCATTTTGAATTTATGAATTTTGATAGCAATTACGTAATCTTCGACCCCGAAAACCCCCACATACCAATTTTGAATCAAATCGGACCATAATTACAAATCTCGTCCGCCATTTTGGAGCCGCTATTTTGTTTCTTCTCTAACTGAAATTCTGAACACCTGCCAAATTCCAAATTAATCGGACAAAATCAACTTGCAAGATTCGACCCAAACTAACAAACAAATGAACAAATGAACTAACTAACAAGTGAAACTAAATAAAAGCTTATAATACAAATAAAACTTGATTTAGTTTAACCATTCTCAATTGCAGAAGCTGTTTCCATGAGGAGCAAATCAAACACTTACTTCGCTTACACGAGCGTATATGCGAAGTAACGGAACGAAAAATAATGTGTACTACTCGTCAACATTCTCCGTCGCCGAACGGAAGATCAAAAGAAGATCACAAGAGCCGACAGTCAACGTGGGTTTGAGTGACAGCTGTCTAGTTCTACAGCAGATTCACCTGAGCCAATCAAAACGGACCGCAAGCCAATGCTAATGCTTGTAGGTGTGTCGATACGTTGAGAGGCCAAGAAAACTAATAAATCACGAGTTATATTTGTGTTTCAAGAGGTCTGAATAAATAAGAGCCAGCACCGTCTCTGGTCTGGGATCGAAATAGGTTTTAAAATATGTTATAGTTCTGTTGTGTTTTGGTTGGAAGATAAGGCTTTTTTTCGACCATAGAAGAATGAAATGATGATGATTCGATTGCCTATTATCTGAGAGACACTGTCTCTACAGAAGTTATAAAACTCTTGTATTATGGACTTGTACGATCAAGGCTACAGTATGGATTTATTTTCTGGGGTAACTTTGCATATGCTGACCGCATTTTCGAAATTCAGAAAAGAGTCATTCGCTGCTCGTCCATTACCGTGTCTCTACATATTACAGCTAGTTCTATTCATCTATGATATTAAACAACTATTTTCTAAAAATTCAGATATTCATAATTACGCTACACGAGGTGAAGATGCTTCATACCATCCCTACTCTCGCTTAAAGCTGGATTTATAGTTAGACGGACTGTAAACGTAGACGCACTGTATACGTAACAAACGGACTCTAAAATATTATTAATTTTATAATACGACGAAACGGAATTTTTGCGCATGGGTAGAAGTGATAGTGACATTCAACATAACCTACACATTATACGAATCATAAACATTCTGTGTTGGTTTGGATTTGTATTATATTCTGAATATTTATTTATGCTTAGTTTTCTGTGTCACAATGGATTATGAAATACATGAAGGTATGTTTATTGGTGCCATGGGACTGTTGTTGTGTGCAGTAGCATTGGAAAAGTGTCGACAATCTCGAAGAACAATAATTATGCGACTAATAGTGAGTTTATACAGCAAGTAAAATAAAAGGAAAAAAATAAAGTAATTTAAACAGTTAAAACTATACAACATCCCTACCACAATTATACAGAAATAAAATAAAATAAGAAGTAAAATAAAATATGGTTAGCTTGTATCTTTTATTTTATTTTACTTGACAAGTTGTTAGGCACATGTACATATTGAATAATTTAGACACATTGACGAGATAGGATGATACATGACATGATATAATAGCAGTCCTCATCATATTTTTGCCGGTGTGTCCACTGGCATTTTTTTAATATCTTTTTGTTTTGGATGACAAGATTTTGTAATATTGGTAGTGTTGTCAACAATGGCTTTATTTTACTAAAAAACAATAACGGGGACCAAATTTTGAAGTATTCATTATTTAAGTTTGAGGAAACAACATAAAATCCCAAATTTCCATTGATAGCTTTCTTACTACTTACATTAATTTACTCAGCTTTATAAACACCCTGAAAATTATTACTTCTTATTTTACTTTATTTTATTTCTTATTTTATTTTAGTTGCTGTATAAACTCACTTTAAGACGTTACAAAACAAGACCCATAAACCGTAATAGAAAGGTAGAGACTGCCTACAATACTTTTTTAAAGGTGAAGAATGCTGATCCTGATCCAGTTTTTAAGTATACGTGAATGACTATTCCAGTATTTAATGAATAATTAGGTCTTGTTAAGAACATCACACATAATTCTTTATTTTGATTGGCCGGACGCAAGAAACGTAGTGAAAAAAGATGAAAGTTGGCCAACTCTTCCGTTCCAGTCCGTTTCACTTACGTTACGTCATGCGTTTACGTTCATTTATACACAAGAGTACATAAATTATATAGTTGATCTTTTTGCAGTGCGTCTACATTTACAGTCCGTCTAACTATGAATCCAGCTTAAGTGTGAGTCAGAATTCCCATAAATATCTGGGTATTAAATGCTTCAATAAGATAAAATCGTTTATAGGGATCAATAACTGTATAAAAGAAATGAAGTATATGGGTTCTTGTTAGATAGTTGCTTCTACAGTATGAATGAATTTCTTGCTTTCAGAATTTAGAATCACTTTGAAATTTTGTGTTTTTCTTCTTGATAAGTTTTCTCATGTATTTAATTCTGTAATTGTCTATATGTGAAAATTTTTGTGATGAATAAATCATCTATCTATCTATCTATCTATCGATACATACTTTCCCGCTTATGACATATTTTTTTATCTCAACGTATTTTCAAAATATTCAAATATCCTAATAGAATTAGTTATCTCCGTCTCTGCTGCTCGAAGGATACCGCTTCAAGACTGCGAAACTTTTTTTTATGCCTCTGCAATTGTAAATGGTTTAACGATAACTGTTTCTATGTGAATTAACACAGCCGTCAGGTTACTAGGCTACCGAAATCCTACACAGGTATAGTTGAACCATCAACAATTGCAGAAGCATAAAAAACAAGTTTCGCAGTCTTGAAGCGGTATCCTTTGAGCAGCATAGGAGGAGACAACTAATTTCATTTGGATATTTAAATATTTTGAAAATACGTTAAAATAAAAAAATATGCCATAAGCGAGGAAGTACGTATTGATAGGCAATCGGATTATCATAATTTCATTTATGTAACGTCGAAAAAAAAGCCGTATTTTCCAACAAAACACAACAGAACTATAGAACATTTTGAAACTTATTTCGATCCCAGACCAGAGGAGCAAATATAACTCGCGATTTATTAGTTTTTTCGGTCTCAACGTATCGACACACCTACGCATTATCATTGGCTTGCGGTCCGTTTTGATTGGCTCAGGCAAATCTGCTGTAGAACTAGACAGCTGTCACTTAAACTCACGTTGACTGTCGTCTCTTCTTTTGATCTTCCATTCGGCGACGGAGAATGTTTACGAGTAGTACACATTGTTTTTCGTTCCGTTACTTCGCATATACGCTCGTGTTAGCGAAGTGAGTTTTTGATTTGCTCCTTATAGAAACAGCTTCTGCAATTGAAAATGGTTGAACTGAACCTACTATGAGTTTTTTACATTTATAACTTTTAAAACTATGGTTATTTGCTTAAAACTATCAAAACAAAATGCGAAAAAATATATAAACTTCGTAATGTAATTACAGAAAAACTTTCTTCCCTACAAAACAACATAATATTCTTAAATAAGATCGTGATAGCCAGAAAAGTTCAATAGGTTTCACATGCTTGACTGAAAACTGATATAATATATGCTCGTAAAACATATTTCACCATTGGAAGACAATTAAATGCACTTAAAAATCATTATCGACAAATAATCCTTGTACACCGGAGGCATAAATAACTCATCTAGGAAAAATTAAGGATGGTAAGCAAGATTATTGATTGCCACTTGTTTACATCACAGCGCAATATGAAGTATCATAAAAACGGATTCAATGTAATTGTACCACAGAAAACACTATCAATTCGATAGTTTATGACCGACAAATGAAATTAATTCAATAACAGCATAGATAACAGTCCGCGATTCATTCATGCGTGCATGAACAAAACAAAGCCATTACTTTTACGACCATGATTTATTTCGACAAGAAAAACAATTAAACGCAAACAACCAAATACCGCGGTCTGAGCCTATAAAAGGTGGCCGGCACAAATAGAATTATCTCAGTGTTGAAACAGTAGCAAAGCCATTCATATCATAGTTGTTACACGGTAATATGTTCCTCTCAAAAGTGAGGTTCAGAAGTCCATCGAATCACAGTATCGTACAATAATGATGAGAGTGTTCCAATCAATGTAGTGAACTTCAGAAAACATTAAACTAAGCAACTGCAAACCAAGTCAAAACCAAGTATTGAACGCTCCAAGTGAAAGCACGAGTGAACAGTAGTTTTTCCAAAAATTGCCTATTTTTGTCAACGCTTCCAGAACAGAGATAAGACAACGGAAGTCCGCAATTCGATAGTTCACGATCTCTTAGAAAAACCATAGCCATATCACGCTATACTAATATACCAGGCGAATAAAATGAAATAACCAATTGACGCGGAATTGATCGAAATAATAATAAAATCAAAACTAATTGTCGTTTAAAAACCTACTCCAGTGAATAAGTGTGGAACAGGGTGGGTCCAATGTTTTGTTTTCTGTATTTATGTTTATGGCAAACCCAACCCTTTGTAAAGTGTATGTGTCTGTGGAAGTATCTCCATAGTTTCAAGTTAGCAAAGATCCCAAAAGAGAATTATTTCCAGCCGTTTGTGGCAATTGATGTCAAAATTGTTTTTAGTAAATATATTTCGATTTTGTAGCCAACTGTAAAATTAACTGCCAATAAGCTACACTCGTTTTCGTTGTATGACTATTGTTTCATATTATTCGTCTATAGAACGAAGGAGATAATTGTGTCAAATTTCAATAAATATATATGTACATTCTTACTATTTTTATGAGTGCATTTTTATTATTTCTTGGTTAATTATTGTCTTTCGAATCCTTCCGAAAGGTACGTACTTCCTGGATAAACAACTCACGCCCAAGCACAGGGAGAAATGAAACATGTCCAGTAGGCCGCTCCTGGTACATAGTTTCGGTTCGACCATCCTCAGATAGTCGATGCTCTCGCTGCTTATTTTCGAAATCTAACGGAAAAGTCTGGTTTTACAGGTGTGGTGTGTTAATTCATAACACCCCGTAGTCCGGTCATATCAAAAGCAATTTCACTAAACTCATAAAGCTTTGGAATTACTCGGTCGCTGTGCTCGCTATATTCATTTAGTAAAACTATGCTTTTCTGAACTTGTTGTTTAATATACTATTATCGTACCATTCAAATCTGACAGCATTGTACTTAACGGGTTTTATTCAAGTATCGTTCGATGCGGATATTGTATGGTACAAGAGATCTGCACAACGTACCATTCAACATATAACGGGGTGTCTATGCATGAGAATGGGCATCGGGTCAACGGTGGTACAGATACGAGACGAGATAAGCAGTAGCATAACTTCATATTGTAGTAGTATTCGCAGATGTAAGAGACATCCAGTCGACCACCAGGAGAAACTCCATTGTTGTTCGATAAATAAGTCAGATCGGAAACAATAATACCCGAGTAAAGATACACGAGAGGAGAGTCGAAGGACCAACGTATATGAAAATATCGTGCTATGATGGGCTTGATGGTCCTTCACTGATATTCATTTCACGGGTTAATCATCTCTTTCACTGGGCGGCTTTGCATTCGTTTCAAGCTTGTTTCTGTCAATTGAGACTGTGCAATTCTCTGCTTAATTGATAATAATAATAATAATTTTTTTTCCGTAAGAACAGTACATTCATTATAGATACTTTCTAGATTACATTTTATGCACACTGCAAATAAAAACGTGTTACACTAAAGGCTCAGCCTTGAAAGTGGTTACCGCATTGTATAAAGTAAAAAAAAATGAAACTTAATATACCATATTGAGAAAATGCCAATGTAGCAGTAGAGTGAATAGTTAACGAACTAACAAAATTGCAGAATAACCAACTAACAAAGTACAAGTAACAGTAACAAAATAGTAAGAAAATAGAGACAAAATAGAAAAAACATCGTAGAACATTCGGTTTTATATATTATAAAAATAAACTTTAGAATTAAAATTTCAAATTAAAAAGTTTGAAACTGGATGGATTTCTTGATATTTAAATCCATATATACAAGGAGTAGACCAGGGCTGAAGCCTTTGAAAATGGTAAAAAGTGAAAAAAAATAATAGTAGTATGAAACCCATTGGAAAAGGAAGAGAATATAACAAAAAAAAAAGAAAAAATAATTTACGGGCGATCTGAGGTCGAGAAGTGGAAGCGCGTGAGTTTTTAAGGGTAAAAAACGGTTTATCTCGATTTCCGGCAAAACTACAAGTCCTATGGAAAAAAGTTGAATGGCAAAGTTGTAGGTAATAAAAAGGTCTACAACTTTTTTATCGACACGTTTTTCACATAACCTCAAAATTTATGTGAAAAATTCAAATAACTAAGTTTTTGGTTTTTTATTTTTATCTTCTACAAAAAAAATTATTTTCACGAAATTTGGTGAAAACCTTTTTTTTATGTTCCAAACACACTGTGATTTTTTTGATTTAAAATATTTATTTTTTCACCTTATTTTGACTTAATATTGTCACGCCCTACTTTGGGAGACCCTGTGAAACCCTGGCCCCCTAATTGTTTAGGGTGCCCACTAATTAACTTGCTTGGCTTGCGAGAGGTTAAAACATTTTAATTCTGTGATTGTGACTTGTGACTACCCTGGTATAGTGAAATAAAAAAAGTGAAGTGAAAACTATTATGGTTTATTGAAAATTCTAAAAGGGCAAAAAATAACACAGTTGTGAATACAAAAATAGTGAAGTGAACAATGGGGCTATGTACCAAAAAACAAATCAATAAAAGTAACACTTACATTATAATAAAAACCAAGGGAAGGAGATGTGTCACCGTGGACCAGCAGCACAAAACTAAAGAGAGCCCGATTAAAAACAAACACTTTCATTTAGAGGAAATATATCGCTGACTTGCAGAATCAGCGTTCTTGCTATTGATGAATGCAATACGGGACTGAAACCCAATGCCTAGTTGATGACTGGCATTGAACTTTGAATTTGCAGGAAATACTGTATTTCAATAAATGTTAAACTAGATGATGAATTACTGTAAAATATATGAACTACGGATTTTTCCACTCAAGGTTCAATTATGTTTGAATTTTATTTTCAAGTCTGGTGAATTAATTCAGAATTTTGAAAAAGAAATGATTGCTATATTTATATCGGGTAATATTTTTCATACTTGACAATATTGAAAAAGCACCCTAATTTTCAATGGAAAATTCTTCCGTAAAAATATCAGCTTTTTTAAAAAAGTCGGTGTGCTTTTAGTTCGTTGAAATCTCTACTTCCTGATGGCATAAAAAAAAGTACATTACTATGGCAGAAAATGCAAAGAAACGAAAAAAACTCGAATCCGAATTTATCAAGACATCTACAATATTTTGAGAAAGTTGTAGAATCTTCTTTAAATTATATGCGTAGATGCCTATTTATTGCTATTTTGAGATAACTAATATACCTGAGTACCCAACGGAAAAGTTTAGCCCATCAAAAGGTATTTCGTAGAGAAGTGGGGAAGGGGCTAGGAGGGTTCGGGCCTTATTACCTGTTATTTCTTTGCATTTTCTGAGAACATTTACCATAGTAATGTTTTTTTTTACACTATCAGAAAGTAGAGATTTCAACGAACAAAAAGCCCACCGACTTTTTTGAAAAAGCTGATATTTTAACGGGAGAATTTCTGATTGAAAATTAGGGTGCTTTTTCGATATTAAGTCAAAATAAGGTGGAAAAATGAATATTTTAAATCAAAAGAATTACAGTGTGTTTGGGACATAAAAAGGTAAGTTTCCACCAAATTTCGTCAAACAAAATTTTTTTTTGTAAAAGATAAAAATAAAAATCCAAAAACTTGGTTATTTGAATTTTTCATATACATTCAACTTTTTTCTATAGGACTTGTAGTTTTGCCGGAAATCGAGAAACCGAGAAAAAGCGATAACGGGATAACGGGAAAAAGAAATAATGGGAAAACGGAAAAATGGGATAACTGAAAAACGGGATAACTGGAAAATGGGATAACGGGAAAACGGGATAACGGGATAACGGAAAATCGGGATGATGACGAAACGGGAGAACGGGTTAACGGGCTGCAGGAAGAGTCAAATGCTTAACCTAGATGGAACAACAAAAAAAACGCGAAAAACATCAAAACTTTTTAACAAAAAATAAAACCTACGAAAACAGGAACTTCAAAGTACACCCTATCCAATGAAGAAAGAATCATCAGAATCGGACTCTTCTGTAGAAAGTTATGCGTGGTCATACATACACAAAAATAACATATATATGCGTCGACTAGAGAGCGGAGTTTTCAGGAAAAAAAATTAACTAGTTATTTATAATAACCCCGTTTGGCAAAAATGACCACAAAAAGTTTTTATCAGTTCGGAGGTAAATAAAAAAAATATCCTGCTTTCATATACCGGTGATTAATTTGAGGATTCCTTCGAGTGATTGATTCACATCCATCGATCGCGATTAAACTGTACCATCAAAACGTTTTCCGTTTTAATTCTTTGTTTATCTTCTCAATGAGAATCAAGGTGTGTTGTGGGAGCCATCAATAATAAGTTACATCCATCATCTTCCACTTAATATTCAATTATGGACCAACAATACTAATAACTGTACTTAGATTTGGGCAACTCACGACCAGAATGTGCTTCAACGATGTACATACAAGACGAACCGGATATTAGAATGATTTGAAAAAACACAATGATAAAAATATGAAATTGATTCTGTGAAAAAATCACCGATTGATAACTTGAGTCGATATCAAAATGAAATTTTTGCTCAGGAGAAATGAGTCATCTGTTTCATCATCTGTAAATTTGTAAAATATAATTTTCCTCCATTGTATCTCCAAGTGAGTACCTCCTTCCTACGCAATTTTGTCTTGATGTCATTTCAATTGATTCTAGTTTTAACCGACGAAACCAAAAAGGAGGAGGTTTTCTATTCGACCCGTATATTTTATGTTTTTCCATATTTTTTTTTATGTATGATCACGCATAACTTTTTACTGAGGCGTCCGATTCCGATAATTCTTTTTTCAGTGGATAGGGTGTACTTCGACTTTGGTCCCATTTGAATTTAAAAGATGAAATTCACCCCTAAGGGTAGCGAAATGAAGGATATTGATCACTCACCCTCTGAATTCTGGTCCGTTAACAGATTCTATCAGGCATAACTTTGTACTGGCTTCTTCGATTTGGATGATTCATTTTTTAATAGATAGGGTATACCTCATATTTGGATTTCGAAAGGAATAAGACACTCTTACGGGTGGAAAAATAGGGGATATACATAAGTACTTGACAATGACAGATCGCTACTGACATTATTCTTGTTCCAAATCCGTCAAAATCAGTATATTTTATGAGAGGAGGGAATGATATACAAAGTAATGAAATAAACTAACCAGAACAACGAAAATAATTTATGTTACAACAAATAGTAAAAGCAGATAATCATATTATTTAACTGGTAATAGTTGAAGAAAGGTGGGTAAGTAAGTATTTTTGAAAAACAAGAAGGTGGTAATTGGTAGATTTCAGCCACGAAAAATTGAAAAATAAAAACTTTTTAACAAAAAATTAAGCCGACGAAATACGGAACTGAAAAGTAAAAAATAAAAACTTTTTAACAAAAAATTAAACCGACGAAAAAGCAAAAAATAAAATAAACCTTCTTAGTCTAAATGATAAGTGAGCTCCTAAACTAATGTAGGTAACTGATTTTGAGTCGGCGCCAAACAAACTAGCAATTGAATTAGGTGAAGCGTAAAATGATGGCAGCGAGATGCACGGCTGCGTTTTGATGACTTCTTTCATAGATAATGATCTTCGATAATTGTTTGTTTGGCGCCGACTCAAAATCAGTTACTTACATTAGTTTAGGAGCTCAATTATCATTTAGACTAAGAAGGTTCATTTTATTTTTTGCTTTTCAGTTGATTTTTTCGTCGGTTTAATTTTTTGTTAAAAAGTTTTTAATAATTTATGAATTCCTTCTTATAGATCTGAGAATGGGCATTCGTAGATCCGAAACATGTTCCTTTCAAATCAGCCCTTCCTCATTATACAGGGTGTTATGTAATGAGTGTCCGATATTTCACAGTACGATCTCTTAGTTATTTATGAGGTGAAAAGTTCATGTAAGCATGGGCCCGCAAGGCCTTCATTTTTGATATGCAGGGTGTTGATTTTTTTTTCGTGAATAATTTTTAAAATAATGTCTATGTTTGAACGAACATTGGTATTTGGGGATTTTTCAATATGATAAATTCAAATTTGATATTAGTTTGGCCCTTAATTGTAGGGGGCGCCGCCTACAGGTCTTTGTCGTTATTGTATGTATCACATTTTCTAGAAGAAAAATCGATTCCTCTATCATTTCTACGTCAAAAAGGTATGCTTTTCAAAAGTCGCTACAAGCATCCGTTTTGATTTTAATTAATCGATGCATGTGTTTGTCAAAAAATGAAACAATTTTGAAAACTTTTTTTGTATTCAACATAGAAACATTCCAATCGCTAAATTTTAAATAATAATAACCGGAACACTACATCCAAATCCAAACTGTTAAGCTCTGGTAACTACGGGGGCCATGGTTGAGGCCCTCCCCGACCTATCCAACGGTTGCGAAAGTTTTATTTAAAAATTCCCGCGCTCGGATGCTAAAATGTATCGGGGCACCGACATGCATAAACCACATTTCATTTGTAATCTAAGCGGCACATCTTCCAGTAAATTAGGCAAATCTTTTCAAGAAAATGACGATATCTCTCGCCGTTTAATATTTCCGGAATAAAGAATGGACATATAAAATAATCTTCAAGGATACAATAGCAAACCTCACCTCAAAAATTTATAAATCCCTTGATGAGGGAAAACCATCACTTTGTATCTTCGTGGAACTGGCTAAAGCTTTCGATACCGTGAGCCATGACAAACTGACTGAGACACTAGACGATCTGGGAATGAGAGGACCATGCCTGGAGTTATTGAAAAGTTACTTAGCTGAAAGAAGTCAATGTGTCGATATTCAAGGAACTTTAAGTGAGTTCAAAACCATCAAGTATGGTGTACCACAAGGCACTATGTTAGGTCCCTGCCTTTTCAATATTTACCTGAATAATCTGTTTTTCCTTGAAATCGAAGGCGAGATTGTAAGCTTTGCGGATGATACTGCTGTTTTCTACAACGCAGATAATTGGACCAACTTATTCAATAAGACCCAAACAGATTTTCCAAAAATAAAAGAATGGTTTGACTCCAGGCTTCTGACCATCAACTTTGATGAAACACATTACGTGCCCTTCAGTATACAAAAAATTAATTTCGATAACTTTCCCCCAATTTCGCAAACAACCCCAACAATATCCTTTTCAATACCACCAGCCACTTTAACTAATTACTTGGGCTTAACTATCGACTGCAACCTGAAATGGGATCATCATATAACAAAACTAGCTGGGAAACTAAGGAGTTTGCTCTACCTATTCAGGCATTTCAAAACGATGGTGAATATTGACCAGTTGAAGGCTATCTACTACGCCTTGGTGGAATCACAACTAAGGTATGGATTGATAGCATGGGGTGGTGCATATAATCATTGTCTCTCCCCAAAAAAAAAATTTACAAAAATGGATTTCGAAAAACATTTATGGGAAAGACAGAAAATTCTCCACAGTAGAACTCTTTGACCTTTCGCGAGTCCTCGATATCAAAGAACTCTACTTATAGTGTATAATAAACAAAGAAAAAATCACCAAAAACAAAAATCCTACAAAGAATAAGTACTCCACAAGAAATCAGCGTCTTGCCGTACTTATTCCTAAAGTTAACAGAACTCTTACCTTGAGAAGTCATGTCTCTCTTGGTCCAAGATTATACAACAAAATACCCTTAGAAATCCGTAAAATAAATTCACCTGCAATGTTAAAAATAAAAAATTAAGCATTGGATGCAAGCGAATACAATTATTTCGCAGCTCCTTTTAATCTAGGATGTTGTTACCTATGAAATATTTTACCTTCATACTATTTATCACCCTGAATTATTTTATCACTTCCGTTTAAGCATACAATTCAATCTGTTCATCTTTAATGTGGTTTGAATATGATTCGTATATCTATTGTGCTCTGGCTCTTACTCATACCAATATTTTAATTTTTTTACTCAATGTTTAATATTTATATATACCTTCTTGTGCCTACCTTTTTTTATGTATTTATTTTTAGTGTACTGATTTGTTCAGGAATTTATATCATCATTCAATGGTTTTGATAGGATTAGTGTATCTTTCTGTACTGTCTTTTCTACTCCTTTTACATTCATAGGATAGTTATCTAATTTGAGTTTTATATACATACATATCTCCTCGTACATTATTTTTATATATACATTTATATGATAGTTATTTAATTCAAGTTTTATATACATAAATTTCTACATTTTTTAATATATACATAATTATTACTTTTATACTAAAATAAGTTTTATACAATGGATTTTTTTCTGCAGACCACTTTAGACACTATAATGTGAGTGAGTCTACCATGATAAAATCAATACTCCACATACAAGTAGTTTCCACTACTTCTGTGGTATTGTTTTTACATGTTTGTTCATTTATATGTAACTAAATGCCATGTCTATTTTCTGAGATTGAATAAACTTCTTCTTCTTCATAGTGTAGAAACTGCCCATAGACAAGCTCTTCGAGAGCTTTTTTGGGCCAATCTGCTTATTTACCATATGAAAAAAAAATCTGTGTACTCTACTATTTTATATATTTGTACTTATGATGGTGAATCAATTTATTTATTTATTTATACCTGCCCACACGTTGACAGAGAACTGTTCTTGGAAATGTGATTCTTGTATAGTATAGAAGTTTTCCTCTGACCACAAATTATTGTTATGAAAATTGCGTATAGCGTTGGTGAGAAATTTGCCTCGTCGGTAAACAGGATTTGATTTTCAAATGAAGGATTTTGAATAAGTCATTGGAGAAACCAACGACAGAAGTTGATAATAACAAAAAGTCACGAGGGAGTAGTGCCTGAAATTTTTTAATATGGTAGGGATATAACATAACAAATTATAGAATCATATTCGGAGAGCTCCGCGAAAATTGATTAATTTAACAGTGAATGTTAGTGAAAAAAATCCGAATTTTCGCACACACATAGATCTGTAATATTACTACAAGTTTGTGCAACGAATAAAGTGAATCCTTTCATATATTAGAAGATAATTACACTTATATTGTGCATACAAAGGAACTTCACACCTGCAAATGAAAGGTCCAACAAAAAAACAGACTTTTTGTGTAGTGGCTGGATGATAATGAAAACAAACTATGGAGTGCTTTTTATGCAAGGTAATAAAACAACCAACAAAAGAAGTCAAATCCGCTTGTTTTTCTTGTGATTCCTGCCGAAATCTTATTTGTACAGAGTGTTCTGATTTAACAGCATCAGAACTAAAATGTATGCCACTCAAAAGCACTTTGAAATTTAATTGCAAAAAATGCAGAAACAATGAATATGTGGAAAGTTTGCAATATACTATAAAAGACAAGGAAGAAATAATAAATAAAAAGAATGAAATTATAAAAATGTTACAAGAGAAACTTAACAACTATGAATCAGAACGCACCCACATAACAATGCCTACTTACTCCGAGGCTCTCCAACAGAGCTCGAATACATTTTCTAACATATCTCCACCAAACGCTCCTGGTATAATAATTAAACCTAAGATCCCCCAAGATGTGGAAAAAGCTAAGAATGAAATTATAAATACTATCAATCCATCCGATTTAAAAATTGGCATTAGAAGTTTGAAATCTACGAAATCTGGATCGGTCATCATCAAATGCAAAAACAAGACAGAATTTGAAATTCTAGAAAATGAAATCAAAAATAAAATGGAAAATATGTATAATATAGAAGCATCTTAGATGAAGAAACCAAGGATTAAAATACCAATGTTTCAACAAAATCTATCAAAGGAAGAAATTGAAACCTCAATAAAACAACAAAACGAAGCCCTGGACGAAATCAAGGTAACATTTATTAAAAAAGGAAAAAATAACAAGTCAACAGTCTATGGAGAGTGCTCACCATCAACCTTCAGACAACTAATGCGACTGAATAAGGTATTCATAGGTTGGGAACGTTACTCAGTCTTTGAGGATCTCACAGTCCCACGTTGTTTCCAATGTCAAGAGTTCTATCATAAAAAACAAAACTGCCTAACAAACTAATCTGTCCTCTATGTAGTGAAGAGCATGAACAAGAAAGCTGTCCAAAAATAAAAAAAGTTTGTGCCAATTGTGTTAAATCCAACGATAAATACAAATTGAAAAATAGTGTTGACCATTACTCGACAGATACTAATTGTCCAACTCTACAGTTCCATATCAATTTGACAAAAAATAAAATTGACTATAGTAGTTAATGGTACTAGTGGATCAAGATACTATCTTAGAAAATTTAAGTTTACTAGAACAAGACCACCGAGGAGAATATGTAGAACCTGAAAATTTTGTACTGCCAAAAACGAAACTGTTTAACATTACACATTTTAATATTCGAAGTGCTAACAAAAACTTCAATGAGTTCCTAGCACTCATTGAAACATATAATTTAACCTGTGATGTGTTTGTTTTAAGTGAATGCTTTAAAAATGTATGTATAAATAACCTTAATATACCAGGATATACAACGATACATAATGACGGTGATTTTAATAAGAACGATGGAGTTTTGATTCTAATAAAATCAAACCTCAACTACAATATTTCAAACTACAAATTAACCATATGTGGTGTCTCATTATGTATCATAAATTTAACAATAAACAATGTATCCTGTAGAATAATTGCCCTATATAGGCCTAACCCAACTAACCTGATCTCGTTTATTGATGAACTAGATTCATACCTGGACAAAATACAGACCAATAAAATGGATGTTCTTATTGGTGACATCAACATCAATCTATTAAATGAAAACGATGTTTATGTTAATAAATATCTGTCTGTGCTTGCTAAATATGGATTTGTACCATACATACTGAATCCCACAAGAATTACCCCAGAAACTAAGTCATGCATTGATCATATTTTCCTTAAAAAATCTAACAATAATAAAAATTTGATTTTTAATTCATATATTCTTAAGTATAATATTACAGATCATTACCCAGTATCACTAAATATAGAGTACAATCGCAAAAAAACAATAACTCCTGATACAACAAAAAAATTTGCAACAAAAATTGATTTTAAAAAACTAGAAAACTTATTGCAGCTAGAAAACTGGGATGTAGTATTAAATGAAAACGACCCTCAACTCGGAACCAATGTCTTCTTAAATAAGCTTAATAACGTTATTGAAAACTCCAAAACTACAAAATTATGGCATAAAAAGCACATGAAAATTAAACCATGGATAACTAAAGGGTTAATTATATCAATAAGAAATAGGGATAAATTGAAAAATCAACTAAATAAACACTTCTCATATGAATTAGAACAAGAATACAAAATTTATAGAAATAAACTAAATAAACTACTGAATAAAACTAAAATAACTATTATCTTAAACAAATTAAAACAATAAAATAATCTAAAAAACGTATCAACTAATATCAGAAGCTACCAATGAAAGAAATAACAATAAAAATATCTTACAGATTGCTAACGAAGATGGTGTTGTATTTAATGATACCAAACTAATGGCAAATTATTGTAATAACTATTTTAATAATGTTGGCTTACACATGATTAAAGAAATTGACACTTCATTAACAATTAATGAAAATATTGAAATAAATCCCAATTCCATGTTTCTCAATCCAATAACAGAAAATGAACTCATAGAGCATATTTCTACATTGAAAAATAACACTTCCCTGGCATAGATGGAATAACCACTGAAATAATTAAACAGATCCACCAATACATTCTCCAACCCCTTAAACATTTATTCAATCTGATCATCCAAAAGGGACATGTCCCCACTCAGTTCAAATCTTCTATAATTACACCAATTCATAAAACTGGCGACAAAACTAAAATTAGTAATTACAGACCTATCAGTGTAATAAACAGTTTGGAAAGATCTTCGAAAAATGTCTTAAAACATGCTTAGTACAATTTTTTGATGAAAATAAGATTATACATAATCACCAATATGGGTTTCGCGCCGGTATAGCTACTACTGATGCCATGTACAATGTTATTACAAGTATTACAGAGGGACTTGATAAAAACAAAAAATGCATTGCAGTGTTTTTAGACTTGGCAAAAGCATTCGACACTGTTGACCATGCAATACTTCTTAACATACTGGAACGTTTTGGTATACGTGGTGCAGTGTTGGATGTCTTTAGCAGTTACTTGGCTAATCGGGAACAATGTGTTAAAATAAACAATACCATAAGTGAAACTATGACTATAAGAATGGGGGTCCCCCAAGGAACCGTTCTTGGTCCAATACTTTTTCAAGCTTATATAAATTCATTGCTCTGTTTAAACGGGAAAGCAAAAATTATATCATACGCTGATGATACGGTTGCAATCTTGAGTGGAAACACATGGCTTGAAACTAAAAATTATGTCCAGCAGAGCATGGAAGCAATTAATAAATGGCTGAGTATGTATCGCCTTTCATTAAACGCTAGTAAGACCCACTATCTCGCCTTCTCTATATCAGCAACAAACAGACCTAATTTCTCCAGTATTAAAGTTCCAGGTATGAAAGATGAAATTAAAGAAACAAACGAGGTGAAATACCTGGGCATAATTATTGACGAAAATCTAAGGTGGAACAATCATATTGACTATCTAACAAAAAAGGTGAGGAAGCTAATATACAAATTTTACCAGCTACGACAGTTTTTAGCGAAAAATCTACTGATACTAATTTACAAATCTCTAGCCGAATCACTTTTTCGTTATGGTATTCTGGTGTGGGGGGCAATGTACAAGAATTCTTTACAAAAACTGAACACAATACAAAACTATATTCTAAAAATAATTTTGAAGAAAAAAAGATCTTTCCATACAAACCTTATATATATACAGAAGGCATTAGTAATATCCGTACATTATATTTTCACAGTGTATGTATGTATGCATTCAAAAATAAAATACTTCAGAATTCTGTTCCAACAGCTTATACCACTAGAAGCACTACAAACGAGTTGCTACCCCACTCCAAAATTCAACAAAAATGTTTGTCACCGTTTCTTAACTTATACGTTACCCAAAACTTGTAATATCCTACCCCTAGAGGTAAAACATATTGAAAATCATAAAACCTTCTCGAGAAAGTCAAAAAAATTCATCTTCGCAAATTACTTCAAATTTATCAAAATACTAGAACATCAATAGTTACACTAACATGATATAAAACCACTATTTAATTCTTCACTTTCTGTACACAACTGTAATTTTAGATCAATTAACATTACTTTGTAGCACAACACAAGTGTTAAGTCACTTAGGTGCTTTCTGTACACAATCTATACCCTGTCCCTTATATATTGTTTGTTTTTATATTTCAGTGAATTGAAAGACACTTTGAAAGATGTATCACCGTCGAAAATGATCAACTAGGATGAGACGAACTTATCTGATAATCCGGGTTCTGTGAAAGTTGTAGTAAAGCGTGGGGTAAAACATGCCCATAGAATAATAGACATTTCCAAATCTAGCACTAGTGTAATGTTTGCCATATCAGGAGATGGAAAGTTACTACCACCCTATGTTGTGTATAAAGCCAAACATTCATATCCTGGGTGGACAGAAGTTGATGGTTCGATTCATGCACATTTGAAGATTGGTTTTCAACAATTGTTTTACCTTTCATGCGCAATCTAGATGGTCCCAAGGTCATGATTGGTGATAATTTATGTAGTCATTTGACAATCAGCGTTATTGAGCAATTCGAAAATAATAACATTAGATTTGTTCTCTTGCCACCTAATTCAAAACACCTCATCAAACCTTTAGATGTCGCATACTTCCGTCCATTCAAAGGCGCATGGCGCGATGTCTTAAAAAAATGAAAGTTGAAAAATCGAGGAGTGTTGCTGAAGACAGTGTTTCCAAAATTGTTGAATGAAACAATTGAGAAAGTTGGAGTAAAAACAACGGCTAATGTTGAAGCAGGTTTCAAGGCTTGTGGCATTATTCCATTTAATCCAGATGCAGTTTTGAGAAAAATTGTTCGCATAAGACCACAGGAAGAACAACAAGATGTTGAAAGAGCAATGGAAACAACGTGGACCGATGATACTATTGTGACACATCTCAATCAGATGCGATCTGGAGGTGAGCAGGCTCCAGAAAGAGGTTAAAAAGTTGATGTTTCAGCAGGAAAGAGCATTGGAGCAGCTGATCTTTTACCAACATTAATTGAATCGGAGCCAGACGAACTCGAGTATGACAACTACTCGGAACAAGACATATAAATAAACGACGACGAAGGGCTGAACGGAATATCTGAAGAAAATATTTCTGAAGGAGAGGAAGATAATATCATAGAAAAAGAAAATTCACCCTCAACGTCAAAAGAAGATGAGCCCCAAGATATTACCAGAACTTTAAGCGTAGGGGATTTTGTCATCATCAAATTTAGAACAAATAAGAGAGATAGGATGTTAAATTGCTAAAATAGAATCTGAAAATGGCAATGAATACACAGTTAATGTGCTGAGAAAAAAAAAGGGACAAAACAAATAGTTTTTGTCTGCCCAGATGTTGAAGATGTTGCAATTGTAAAAAAGTGTCAAATAATTGAGAAAGTGGTTGGACATGCTGAAAGGAGAGGAGCATTCTTATTCAGAAATATTTCTGATTCACTTTTAGAGTAGTCCGAAGTTCTATGCGGAAAGTCAAAGGAATTTATAACTGATTATGTTATTATATTATTTTGGATTTCAATGAATTATTTCGTAATTCATTCATTTCCACACTTTCAGTCATTTATATAAGAGAATGCTATTTTATTTTCATTAAAATGTTTGTAAATAACCTACTCTTCATTTATTTCACATTGTTGTCTTTCTCTCTCTCCCCTCTCCGGTTTCCATAAAAACATTTAAAAAAAATATTTAGTGATCCGCTTTAATTGCACTACGTTCAAAGTGGTTTTGCAAGCAACTAGTATGGGTGATCCGCTTTACCCCTAACTATGGGGTAAAGCGGATCACCTTAAAAAAAATATATGAGGTGGTACGTGCATCACAAAAAGAATGCACAAATAATATATATTTTTTGCAGAATTTAAGTAGGTACTTTACAATGCAAGAATGTTAAAAAACTTCAAATTTTGATTCGCCTTACCCCGTTTGACGGCACCAATTTTTATCACGAATTAAATTATCTGAAAATCGATAATAAAAAACATTTCCCATATGGTGCAAACTTTTCGAAACTCACTGTATATGAGTTCTTAATTAAGACTGGAATAGGAAATCAAATAACAATATTAATAAAAAAATTAATTTTAGATTTTTTTCTGTTTAGTTAAGGTCATTTCAAAATATCTATCAGATGTAGTTCAATGTCCAGGGTGGCTTAAGCCAAGAAAGTAGCTATTTTCTGTTGGATATTACCAAAAAATAACTTCATTATTGTTGTAGATTTTTTGTTTCCCTTTTCAACAAAATCCCTCGCCTATAATGCTAACTAAAACATATTATAATCCGAGACACCCGTTGCGTTAACAAATCAATCATGTTTTTCCGTTAGTGTTAATTGGAAAAGTTGACCCCGGTGTACGGTGGAGCCACCAAATGGACGCTGTCAGGACTCTTGAGTAGGAGAAAATAACGAATGGCGATTCTTGAATATTTTAGACCGGCTATCAGTTGTAGACACGCACATTCTTCAGTTCACAGGCGAAGCATTTCAACAATTTTGTCATGACTGTTCCCGTCATTATTCATGAACCAATCCAATGGCTTAATGGTTTATACAAAGCACCAATCAAATCAGTTTTATAGTTAAAAATGTCTCCTCGCTGTTGAATACCGATGAATGCAAAAATTCTTCTTAAAAAAACATGTGACAGGAGTGAATTTTCTTTGGCGATCTAAACATCCAACATAAAAATCAATAGTGATCACGAAACAACCAAGTCCCAATGGGTACCCATCATGAAATAGATAGATAAACTTCATTGTCTAAAGACACAAAATTATCGCAAATTGTTGATGTACATAAAATGTAAATTCGATGCCTTAATACCTTATGAGCAAATGCCCCATTCAGATAAAAACCCTAATTCTAATTGAAATATTCATATTTTCTCAATTGTGTTATGACAAAGAGGATATTAACAAAATGATATGTAAATAAATCACAGTATCACAAAACATAGAATATTTATTCATATATTTGAGAAGAATGGTCACGCAATAGACAGACACAACATCAAAGTGAAAGATGCATAGAGTAAAAGTTACCATAACAATATAGATATATATATATATATACATATATATATATATATATATATATATATATATATATCATCATATATATCATCAAATTATAGATAGTGACACCTATAATCTGTGTGTTGAAGCTTAGACCTATTATCGTAGAATTTCAATGACACGAAATTTCGTGCACTTTAATAGGTCACCAACAGATGTCAGCATAGGCCAATCCACGACAACAATAGTCGTACTCCTAGCGCGTTCTGAGTAACGCAAAACAAATAACGAGAAAAAGAGAAATTTGTTACGAATCCAAGAGAAGGCGGATGGTGGATATATATATATATATATATATATATATATATATATATATATATATATATATATATATATATATATATATATATATATATAAAGGTGAATTTGGAAATTTTCAGTAACTGAAGATTATCCTTGGGGTTGCAGTCATATAATATATTGAAAAGTGTGACTGTGTGCACGTATCGATATAATCGATGAAAGAAAATAGTATTTCGTGCTAAAGATTATTTATTAATTGTAGCAAAGCGCTTCCGACCGTTAGGTCATCATCAGTGCGTACCTGAAAGTAAGTATTTTGATAGAAAAAGTTACTGAAAAGTTTTATTTTTGAGAAAGAAAATTGACATATTTTAAAAAGTGAGGTTACTTACTCGTCTTTTGCCTTTTGGCTTCTTGTACACCTGACGAGTGAGTAACCTCACTTTTTAAAATATGTCAATTTTCTTTCTCAAAAATAAAACTTTCAGTAACTTTTTCTATCAAAATACTACTTCAGTACATACTGGGTACGTCAACTTTGCTACAATTAATAATTTTATGCACGAAATACAATTTTCTTTCATCGATTATATAATATATTGGCCTGATAAAGTAAAACTCTTGTTTAACTTGTCGAGCTTTCGAACATTTTCTTTTCTTTTTCAAGACATTAATGTGAGGTTTGTATAAAAAAATTGCTGATGCATGTCCTTAAACATCATAGGAAAAAACAAACAAAAATAGTTGTTTTTTTTGGCACTGGAATGTTGGATACAATGAAAAACATTGGCGAAAATACAAAAACAACACACACACAATATTGATTGTAAACAACTGGACTACTTGAAGCACAAATTTGTTCATGTGCTCAGGTTATACATAATTTACTTAGTTTAAATAATTTTTTCTCGTTAAACAGTCACACATGGTGCAGTGTGATCACAGAACCTTTCTCGATATATATAAATATATATATATATATATATATATATATATATATATATATATTGTTATGTTAGGAAATGTTTATAAAATGATAAAAATGATAATTCATTATTATTATTGGGTATTTAAGTCATCGTGGTTCATGCTATGTTTGTTTTACAATTTTTCTATACTTTTTACTATTCTAGAATCTTATACCATGTTCTAGTCAACGCATATGTGTCAAAGGGTCAGTACCGAAGTATCTCTATTGTCATAAGTATGTGACCAACAATTCAATTTGTACAAACAATAAAAATAATATGGAAATTTAAATTCATTAAAAACTTTGGATCCCGAGTAGATGAAATGGTATACAAGTTGGAAGATTCTGTATGGTAAATCATATCAGGAGGAAACCCAACAGCGAGATGTCAAAAACAATGTGAGGCAAACAATGACTTATGAAAAATGAAAAATGTCAAATATGAATTTTATCCAATTTTGTACATATAATATAAGATCTAGAATTATATATTGTAAATAAAATCATTAGAACAAGTTAGAATAACAAACAGTGATACAGAAAGTGAAAATAAACTCTAAATTTGTGAAAAGAAACAAAACATGTGTGTTGCCAAGAGGAAATGTAACAAGCTTGGGAGAGATGAGAAATTGATGCAAAAACGAAACCACGTACCAATTTTGGAAGAAAAATTATAATAAATTACAAGAGAAAAACAAGAAAAACTATCCAAAAATGTTATATAACTAATTCAGACACCAATGGGAGAATAAACAAATGAGAAAAATCCACTCACCCTATTAATAGAACAAAAATCCAGTCCATGCCATTCCTAGGAACAAAAGGGGGCTTTTTGCAGTATACCTGTATTTTCCAGTGAGCACGAACACTTCCGAGAGGCAGGAGAACACCACAAAAGGAAGAATAACAAGGTATTTCAAAAGCAGAACTAACTAAATTGCAACGTATCAGGTCCAGAAACTCATCTGATCACTTGTGTCCATTCTTTTGAACATTTAATGTTTTTTTTGATACTCACAGACTTTTCATAACATTTAAACGTTTATTTAACAGTTCGTTTTGTAAAATTTTATAGTTTCTAACGAAAAACAAGAAGAAGAAGATGGATTCGGAAAGTGACAACGAGTGTACCCCACCAGAAATTTGTAGTGCGGCGAAAATAACATCTTCAAATCTATTACCAAATAAATCCAGAAAAAAATATGAGACGATATATGCAAGTTTCAAGGATTGGCGAGAGAAAAATAATGTGAATTCATTTTCGGAAAATGTACTTCTAGCATATTTTTCCCAATTAACATAAACCGTCCTCGCTTTGGACACAATATTCAATTTTAAGAAGTACCATTATAATCAACCACGACGTCAACATAGAACGTTATTCAAAATTACGTGCGTTTTTGAAACGCAAATCCGATGGTTATATACCGAGAAAGGCACAAACATTCACCCCAGATGAAATAAATTCATTCATAAACAAAGCACCTGACGAAATATATCTTGCGACAAAGGTAAGAAATTAATATTTTTTCAAAAGTTCACTTAACAAAATCAAAGAACTTAGGAACTTGAATAGCTTCATATCACTTTAATTTGCAAGCACCTCGGTAGCACATAGCTTAAGCTCTGGACTTTCAATCCAGTGATCGTGAGTTCGAATCACCGGTGAGGTTTTTTTCTTTTCCAACCACTGATTTACCAATTATCAAACTGTTTAAAATTGAATAAAATAACGAAAATTGGAAATATTTTTTATTTATATTTTTTTTTTAGGTTGCACTGATCATGGGAGCCTATCGAGCGAATGAAATGCACTCTATGAAAATAGGGGACTTGAAAGATCTTGGATCGGCTATATTAGTCACCATACCAAACACCAAAACGAAAATTGTTCGGAAGTTCACCATAACTGAGCCTTTTCGCCATATTTGTATTAAATATATCACGCTACGACCGAGTAATATTTTAACAGATTCATTTTTTTTTTGAATTATCAGAAAGGTAAATGCACCAATCAAAGAATTGGAATGAATAAATTCGGAGCCATGGGAAAACAAATCCAACATTTTTGAAACTTCCAAATCCAGAACTATATACTGGGCATACCTTTCGTAGATCATCTGCCACCCTGCTAGTGGATGCGGGTGGAGACATCACTTCTTTGAAGAGGCATGGAGGGTGGAAGTCAACATATGTGGCGGAAGGATACATAGATGATTCGATGAAAAGTAAAATGAATACTGCAGAAAAAATCTTGGGTTCAATGGAACCGTCTACCAGTACCAGCAACATCTCACAAACATTTATTGCACAGAACACTCTGGAAATGAAAAATGGAAATGTGAATTTGGATATAGAATCCTCGATACCTTCAGTTATGATTTCCAACTGTTCCAATTTTACTACTAATTTCATTAACAAAAAATGATTTTGTTTATGTTATGAAATTTTTCGAAATATAATGATAGATTTTTTCATTCAATAAAAACTTCCTATTATGCAATTCAATGAATTACACTCCTTCAGGATTTCCTTCACAAATGAATCTTATTTTCAAATAGTCCTGATATAAGTCACAAAAAAAGTACAGTATTCTGCTCGCGAGGAATAGCCATTACTCGCTCGAATGATTTACAACGCTCGCCTTCGGCTCATGTCGACAAACTTCATTCTCGCGAGTAATGGTCACATTTCTCACTCGTTGAATAATATACTATTATTTGATATTCTATATTCAATGAAACCCAATCTAAAAGTGCATAGAATAGAATATAACTTTATTTAGCATCAATAGCTATCATATAAGTGTACATAAATGTTACATTTGATATCATTACACATAAACAATATAACCCATACATTTCTTAACCTTGTTTTAAAAATTTTGACATTTGCTGATGTCTTAACCAATTATTATTATATTATTATCTTATATTATTATACGTATATTATTATATTATGTATTATATATTATTATTATATTATATATTATTATATATGTAAATATTATTATATATTATTATATATTATATTATTATATAATCTCAAACCTTCGATGAAGAGGGTTTTTTCCAAAGAATTTGTATTGAAGCCTTGTATGTGGAACTGGTCATTGAACCTTAAATTATAATGTATCATATCTGCCCTTTTGATAATATATTCTTTCAAGTAAGAAGGAGCCTGCTTATTAACAATTCAGAAAATTAGTACTAATGCAGACTCTATAATCAGTTGGGAAATATTTAGAAATTTCAGCTTCATTAATATATCATCTATTGCTGTTAACCTGCTGCAACGTAATGAAATACGCATTGCTTTATTCTGAAGTAGCTGCAAACGATGTATTTGTGCAGATGAACAGCAGAGAAATATGGACATGCAGTAATTAAAATGTGGGTATATGATAGTGTTATATACAATTTTTCTACACCTTGGGGAAAGGTTTATACAAATTCTATAAAAGTGCCCGACTTTTTTGCCTATTATCTTACATAAAAAATTAATATGCCTAGAGAAATCAAGTTGAGGGTCAAATAGAATGCCGAGGTTCTTTATCTCATTAACATACATAATTACAGAATCATCAATTTTCAACACAAAATTTCCTTGATTGAACCTAGTACAATTGATTTTGCTAACTGATATCATACACTTAGTTTTTTGGGCATTTATCTTAAGTTTATTGGCCCTGAGCCAACTATTCAAAATATCTAACTCATTATTCATGGATTCAACCAAGTTGTTATAGTTTTCCCCAGATATGGAAATCAATGTGTCATCTACGAATAGATTAATAAATGAGTTTTGTAGGTAAAGATATGAATCATTTATAAATGTATAAACAATAATGGCTCAAGCACAATCCCCTGAGGAACCCCGTTGATACTATCTATTCCGTTAGAATAACTACCATCAATTTTTGTTTTATATTGCCTCTTTGATAGATAATTTGTTAGCCATTTGAGCACTGTGCCTCTTATACCGTATGCCTCACACTTTGATAACAGTGTTGTTCTATCTATTGTTTTGAACGCCCTATTTTTAGATCTACAAATACACTAACAACAATGTTTCCATCATCAATGTCCTTTTTCCACTTATTACACACCAATTGGCAAGCTGACTCAGTAGAATGATTATGCCGGAACACAGATTGGCAAACAAACAGCAAATTATTTACGTTTAGGTATTCCACTAGCTGCTCATACACTAGAATTTCTAGGCTTTTTCAATTACTGGCCGTAAATTTATGGATCTCAGCTCTTTGGGCTTACTAGGTTTATTTGTCTTTTGTACAGGTATTATTGTGCTGCAATTCAGGACTGCTGGTAGAACGCCAGTTTGCAAACACATATTTATGATATACAATAAAGGATACCCCACCACTGAGAATGAATTTGTTAATATAATGACAATGTAAGCACATCATCACCCGTTGCCTTATTTTTCAAATTGTTTACAATTTTCTGCAATTTATTGAGAGAAATAACAGGAAACGTGTTGATACTAGAATTTACAACAATTTTAATTTCCACAAAATTTGTATTAGCAGGTATGCTTTCAGAAATTTCCTGTATACTATTAAAATAAAACTTATTGAAATCTTCCCCAACACTTCCTGCCCCTAGGTCCAACGAGTTAAAATCTAAGTTACTTTTTTTTACTATTTACTATTTGTTTTAGTGTATGCCACATTTTTTTACTATCATTTTTACATTCTCATCAATTGTTCTTTCATAAAATTCTTTCTCTTTAGCTCTAATTGAGGATACAACTTGATTTCTTCTCCTTCTATATTTTTCGAAATCTAATGGATTATTTGTATCGTGAAACGTTTTGTAACACATATCTCTCTCTTTCAGTAAAGTTCTGACTTCATTGTCAATCCACCCACTTGAATTAGAGAACTTTTTTACTTCTATTTTATTTAAACTTGATTCAATATTGATCATAAAGTCTTTATACAACTGTTCTTTTACCTTAAAGTTAAAACAGTTACTCAAAAAAAAAACGAATCCCAAATAGAATAACTAACGTCTGTATGTCTGTAATTGTTCCGCCTTTGTATCGGAGATTTCCAAGACTTTGACAACGCTATCCACTAAACAGGTGCGTAATCAAAAAATCAACTTTCTCGATCGTAAACAAGTGCCCATCATTTGTCAGAGGAGAGAAGAAAAATCATCGTGCTCCACAATAGGACTCCTAGAAGATGCAATAGGCCAGAAAAGGTTAACTATGCCATTCATCACTCGACGATAATAAACCGGATATTTCAATATATAATTAGGTATAGTAAAAATGCACACACAATGTTAGACGGCGCATAATAAATCAATGAAAGTTTTTCAGAGTATGCGACGGAAAACGTGAAATTGTGAACAATGTAACATGAGAAACACCCACACTTAACGGCGACTGTGATGGAATGAGGTCGAATGTCACTGGAGTTTTTGCGTACTACAGATCGTCGATGTTGGAACTGATTTGTCGTGATTAACGGCGAATGAGTTTTGCATGTTTCCTGACTCCGTCTTCGAATAATCCGATTCAAATTCGAAGGGAAGACGCTCATCACAGAGCACCTAGCTACACAGGAACGAATGTTATCGGAGGCACGCAATTTTCATGTTTCATGTATCCGTTTTTGTATAAGGAATGTCCCCAAAAAAAATGAGTTCCTTGGTGTAGAATACAGACCAATCAGAACAAGAAAGTAATATTTTTTTCCGTAAAGTCACCCATTTTCCAATAATTTAACCTCAAAATTAATATAAAAAAATCAACTAGCAACCCCTCTCTCAATGATACATTCATCGCTTCCGCCGCCACCAAGCGCCAGAGTTGTTCAG
Organism: Gonioctena quinquepunctata; assembly: GCA_018342105.1. NCBI lineage: Eukaryota > Metazoa > Arthropoda > Insecta > Coleoptera > Chrysomelidae > Gonioctena > Gonioctena quinquepunctata. The sequence goes on from JAFIRS010001048.1 coordinate 105,101, forward strand.
TATTCAGGTATTAACTTGAGCTGGTAAGTTGAATTTTTTATCACGATGACTTCGATATGCTAATTACTCGTATTTACGATTGAATATACTTTTTCTTAACGTATATAAAGCAAGTTATACAATATTTCATTCCGATTTTGATTATTCTTTTCTAATTGGACAGGGTATATCACGAAGTTGGTTCCATTTGAATTCGAAAAAACAATTCCACCCCTAAGAGTAAGAAAATCGGGGATTGATTGTTCACCCACTGAATTTTTACCTGTTCACCGATTCCACCACGCATAACTTTGTACTGAGTTATCCGATTTAGATGATTTTTTTTTAACCAAATCAAATCAAATATATTTCTACGATCAGGCATGATAATACATATTTGTCTGAAGGAGACGACCTAGGCACACGTACCTGTTGTGTCGTTGTCCACTTCAGTAAAAATTACTGAACAAGATACAGGAGTAATTATAATATGAGAATAATAAAGGAGAATAGAGGTTGGTAGTTACAAGTTGAGTGTTGGGGAAGAATTGACATCAATATTGTAATGTCAATCAGAGAACAGTATGGATGTATATGGTTATTCAGAAGATATCAAATTGAGAGGCATTTTTGAGGATTCGTTGTTTCATTTGAAGTTTACTTTTTTTTGTTACGGATGATTTCAATGTCCGCTGGGATGGTATTAAAAAGTGTTGGTCCGAAACAAAGGAAATATTTTTGTGTGACAGATTTTCTGAAATGAGTGACTTCGACATTTAGATTGGTTGGTGCTCTGGTATTGGGAGGCATCTTTGAGAATTGTTCATGTTTTTGATGCATTCGTAGGAGAACAATTGGTATATATGAATTTGCCTCACTTGGAACAAGCCGGCATTTTGGTAAAGTGTTGTTGTGGAAAAACGTTTTTCCTCATGGAATAATATTTTTAGTAGAGTATTCTGAGTTGATTGGAGGTTTTATACTGTAATTGTGAATGCTCCTCCCCAAATTGTTATGCAATATCTCAAGGTAGATTCAACTGGAGAGTTGTATAACATGATTAGATTTTTTTTGATAGAATGTCTCGCTGTAGATAGAATCTGTGAATCAGGGTTCTTAGCCGTTTTATTAGGTATGTGATGTGGTCGGACCATCTGGCGTGCTGATCAATTATATTATGACTGCAAGTTGGGGCAGCTACATCCGTCTAAAATTAAACATTTGGGGGGATATAGTTAAGTTGGGTTGGTCACTTCTTGTGAGTGAAAAAGTGATATATTTTGTTTTTTCAACATTGGGGCTTGATGAGTTGTTAATTAACCAGATTTTTATATTTTTCAAACCTATTTCAGAAATTGTTTTTACTTCATCCCAATTCTCTCCAGTAAAGATAATTGCTGTATCGTCAGCATAACAGACCCTTTTACCATTGAAGTTATTGGGTTACACCTCGAAGTTGGTCCCAATTAAATTTTGAAAAAAAAACACCACTAAGGGTAGGAAAATAGGGGATGATTGATTTCTCACCTGTAAACCGATTATGTTGATACTTGGTACACATATGTAATTCTAATGATACTACAACATAATGGACACCTGGAGTTAATCTGAAGACAGTCGAGGAAACTCCTCAACGGTTCACAGCAGCTACCTTGTGTTTGAGTTGATTATAGTATATAACATTTGTTAGTTAAAGTGAGGTAGGTTAGTAAGTATTTCAAAAGTAATAAAAAATTAAGTAGGTAGCAATTAGTAGATTTTAGCCACAAAAAAAATATCCATGGTCTGCCAAGTTTCAACAGAATCGGTTCACAGGTGTAAAATCAATAAATCATCCCCTATTTTCCTACCCTTGGGAATGTATTTTTTTTCAAATTCAAATGTTACTCACTTCGAAGCATACCCTATACAGTAGAAAAAAATCATCTACATCGGATAACCTAGTACAAAGTTATACGTGGTAGAATGGGTTATGAAATACAAACTCAGTGGGTGAACCTACAATCATTCCCCATTTTCCTACTTTTAAGAGTGGATTTTTTTTTCAACTCCAAAAAAGACCAATTTTGTGGTATATCTTATCAAAAAAACATCAAAATCGGACGATTCTGTGAAATGTTATGCGTGGTCATACATAAAAAAATATACGCGTCAACTAGAGAACCTCCCCCTTTTTTTTCGTCGGTTGAAAAGGCTCTTCAGCTAGATCCTCGGATAACCTCTAGGGTCTTTCTTGTTTCGGAATGTATTGCAATTTCATTATTACCGTAGTAGGTTTTTCTTAATATTGTGCCATTTCCGTTACCGGACATTGGCTATCATAGTAGGCTATTACAACTCTATTTACGGCAGGTCTAAAGAAAGATATCGTTTCCTCTTGGAAACAATCACTTAGATTTTTTAGCTATGATGTTCATCTGTGACCAGAATCTATCTTTTTCTGTATTATAAGGTGAGGAATGCTTTAACGTCCAGGATGCCGATCAACATGAAATAAGTATCTCATTAAGGCCCTGAATTTCAATTTAGGGATACCAAGATTTATTCTGAAATGGAATATATGAATAATGCATTTTTTGTGTGAACTTTTATCAGCTTCAATTTTGTCAGAACGCCTAGCCCATAATTTAACCAATATTCACCTCTGCAATTTATGATTGCCCGTAAATGATCAGAACGCACAAAGCTAAAAAATAACAACGTCAAAACATAACAGTATCAGAATCGGAAAACAGAAACGTATTTGATCAGAATTAACAACATCAGAAAGAACTCCGTCAGAATGAAATTGCATCAGAATCGGAAATCCATCAGAAACGTACAATGACAAAACATAACATCATCAGAATATAACTTTGTCAGAACGTACTTTTGTCAGAACCGGACATCATCAAGAAAGAACATAGTCAGAACAGGACATCATCAGAAAAGCACATTATCAGAACCATACATAATCAGAAATTAACAGAGTCAGAACCGGGCATTATCAAAAACGCTCATTATCAGAATCGTACATTATCAGAATCGTATATTATCAGAAACGTACATTATCATAACCGTACTTCATCAGAACCGCACAATATCAGATTCAGTAATCGTCCGGAAGCAGGGATTCAAACGACAAATCAGTAACGCTACTTTGTCATAGATGGTGTAACCTCCTCAATAAGTCAGAAATGGTGTGGAAAAATCATTGTAAAACCACGTGTATGAGAGGCCAATCAAGACCAATAAGAAAATAATAAATTTTCTCAACTTTCTACATATGAAGTTCAATATATTTTTTTGTGCAACCCACAGTCGTGATCTGAAGCAGAGTACCTATTCTGGTAATTAATATTCCGAATACAGTTCAGGGTTCCCACGCTGGTTTTGAGAGAAACTGGAATTTTGAACAATTAAGGACTCTCCAATTAATTTTGGTATGACTATAAGATAGACTCATCATTCAAGGAAATGTCTGGGTCGTTTGAAACGGGACAGGTCGTCGATATCATAACCAATCGCAACCCTAACGAGAGAATATTCATGAGCTTCCGCATACACGAATATTCCCTGATTGTAACTCCTAATCTCATTTTTGATGGAAATTATACCCAGATATTGTAGTATATGAACGTTACGCACGTACCATGGAGCGTTTGTGATCATATACAATAGCGACGCGCAAGTAAGTATAGTCCCTGGCAGTGGAAGCTACATAACTCTAGCGGGATCCGGCAATGCTTCGCAAAGATCGTGATTTCTTTTCAGTCCCGGTCCCGATCCCGTTCCTGGTCCTGTCCCGGTCACTGATGGTGAGAACTGAATATAGCTTAGTTTTCTCTTTGTTAAGTTTTTCAACCTGATCACAGATTCGTCCACAATCTTCGTCCACAATCGATTCAATGACGCCTTTGAAGGTGACCCTGAGCCTTTTGTTCTCGGGGAGGCTGTTAGAATTGTGGGGAATCAAATAAAGATTTAGAAACAGCGATAATCGTCAGGCGCCATGGAAAAAATGTTTATGTCTTCAAAAATATTTTTGGCGTGCTTTGACGTTCTAATTTCACGGTCGAAAATTTATTGACACATCCATTTCTTTATCTGTTATAGTGATGGGAGGCATAGCAACCCTGTTGGTTTGCTGTACCTCAGCGGACTCCTTCTAGAGTTGTGCCCCTCCACTATTTTTTGAGTTGATAGCCGAAATAAATTCACATTGAACTTCTCAGAATATATTTCCCAATGTGTCTACATGGTTGGACAAAAACATTGATTCATGGAAGATACTTCATGAACGCATGTGCTTGAAGCTGCTTCGACTTCTTGAGTGTATAATGAAATTGAATATTTTGTAGTCTTATTAAGAGTATATTTATTTCAAGATTGGATCTCATTTTTTTAAATTAGTAAGTAATCAAACGACTAGAAGTGGGTCAATATTCACTTACAAAATTTGATGCACACATAATAATAATAATATATGTTTATTCTGTAAAATATCATTATACAAGGCGATATAATAGTTAAATAAGACGTTACAAACAAATATGGAGAATCCCACTAAAACCGAAGTTGTGCGTGGGTACTCTTTTGTTGCTGCAAATGCAACGTGTTTAGACAAATTCTAAAATGCAACATATGTATATTATCTGGCCCTTGTTCAACTATACGTGATCATGTTATAGAATAGTTGTGAGTGACGTGGATATAAAACTTAACTAATCCAATCTAATCCTGAATCTATAAAGTAAAGTATAAAAATAAGTATCACTGTAAAAAATGTCAGTGAACAATAGAAATAAAATAAAAATGATAAAAAATAAAAACAATATAGTATTATGCTTCGGCTATGAGTAATTATTTGTAATTATACTATGTACAATATCCCCATTCAGGTCAAGCATATACCTTTTGAAATTTTTTTTCATAAGATTTATATTGTTTATTGTGCGTATATATCTTGTACATTTCAGGTAAGTAGTTGAATACTTCACTGCTGAGATAATTATATGTATGTTGTCCAATGTTTTTTTTTCGTTATGCTGACTTGTACGTTTCCCTTAGATTTATTCCTGGTGTTATAACCATGTTCAAGATTTTGAATGATATTTTTGTAGATGAATAATATAATGTTGTACATGTATAGTTGTCGTATATCTTGTACTAGTGAATCTCTGGAAATACAGTTCGATGGATATTCATTTTTTTTGTAGTACATTATTCTGAGTATTTTTTTTGCAATACTTCCATTTTATTTAGGTGGGTATCAAGTAAGCCACCCCAACTGAGGATGGCATATTGCAGTCGAGATTGTACTAAAGCATGATATATAGTTTTGAGGTGAGTTGTATCTAGAAAAGACCTCAAATATTTGAATTTATATAACATATATCTGAGTGTTTTCGAAACATGGCTAACATGTATATCCCATCTAAGATGGGGATCTATAGTGACACCTAGATACTTGATATGACTTGCTCTAGTAATTTTCATAATTTTTCCGTGATTGTTAATTAGCAATTCATTAAAATTTGGCAACCGGTTTTCATAGCTTGCGAATGGCAAGAAGTGCGTTTTCTCGAAGTTGATTGTTAGCGATTTGTGATCAAACCAGTCTTCAAGGATGTTAATTTGATCCTCCACTTTCGTTTTCAGGCTTTCCCAGCCTTCGGCTGTGAATAGTATGGCCGTGTCATCAGCGAAGCTAATGATGGAACCATCGCAGGTCAGGGTGAGTAGACTGTTTATATATATGGAAAATAAAGAGGGCCAATAAGTGTGCCTTGTGGTATACCAAAACTGATTTCTGTTTCTGAGCTAGAAACATTATTGATTTTTACAGCCTGCTTTCTGCCATTCAAGTAGCTTTTTTATAGTTTTTGGGAATTGCCTCGTATACCTGAGCAACTTAGGGTCTCTAATAACTGGATATGGTCTACAGTATCAAATGCCTTGGCTAGGTCTAGGAATACACATATTGCTGGCTGTCTATTATCTATATGTTTATATATATATATATATATACATATATATATATATATATATATATCGCTTGTGAGAGCAGCTATTGCATCGTTTGTTGATGAACCTTGCCTGAATCCATATTGCTTGCTAGATATCAAGTTGTTCTTGTCAATAAATTTCATCAGTCTAGATATGAGTATTTTCTCGAATATTTTATTGAAGCTTGTTAGCAGCGAGATCGGTCTGTAATTATTAACCATTCCAGGATCTCCTTTCTTCAGAATAGGCGTGACTATGGATTTCTTAAACGCGTTCGGACATTGGCATGTTTGAAATATGTTATTTATCAGAAATGTTGGTAGGGGTGTTATTTCTTCTGAATTTCCTTGAGATGTTCAGCTCTGATGCCGTCAAATCCTGGGGATTTTCCATGTTTGAGGGAATGAGTTATTTCGAAAATTTCTTTTTCATTTGCTGAGCTGAGAAAAAATGTAGTCATGTTAATATTTTGCTTGGGAACTTCCGTAGGAGGTTTGATTATTTTCTTGGCATAATTTTTCCCTTTATTCGCAAAGAATGTATTGAATAGATTTGCCTTCATTCCATCATCGTTGTTTTTGTTCCGTCCTCGCATATTATTTATTTTATTGAGATATCTTTATCAGGAGCATTAATTTCCTTCACATTTTTCCATAATTGTTTCGAGCTATTTTTACTATTTTTGATTTCATTTTGATAATATTTCTGTTTAGCAATTTTTGTCAGTCTATTTGTTGATTCGACATAAATTGAGAATCTTTGTTTCAACATATTTTGAGGATCTTCTTTGTATTCGTGATATAATGAATTTTTATGGTTTATGGATATAACAAGTCCTTTCGTGATCCATGTCTTCTTTTGTGGTCATTTTTTCGTAATTTCACCGTCTACATATATACATACAACAGTGTGTAGGTCTTAGGTTGCAAAAGAAATGAATTTTTCACATAGCAGTCGTTATATTCAATTCTCCATTGTGAACTCAATTGTGACCAATGAATTTGTATTCCATCATTCTGAAAACCTACTTATACAAATTTTGAATGATGTATATCCGTTGTTTAATTTTTTGCTAGGTTCCTTTTTTGCAACACTGTATCGTCTCGATTCTGAAAATAACTATATATTCACACGTATGTTCAGCACAAACTTTACTGTTTACTCTAACGCATCTTCCACAACGAAAACTGTGTTTCTGTCTGAAAAAAGTCGCTTCAAATGATCAAACCGACGCAATAATGACTTGTTTTGGGTAATTACGACTGATTTTGATTTATCTGTTATCCAACAGTAGATGTCATGGTATAAATGTCCAGCAGTGATTGAATTTCAAATCCAACACGTCTTTCAAAATATTAAATGATGCTATATGCGAGATATCAATGTGATTTGACAATGAATTCCCTGTACCACAGTTATGATGAATCATTTTCTGATTTATTGAAGAAGTAACACCATTTATGACAGTCGGTTCATGTTGTCGTTGAATTCTGATGAGTCATTTGACAGGAGTTGTTCTGATAATGTCGGTTCTGATAATGTTGGTTCTGATAAAGTCCGTTCTGATGAAATTCATTCTGATGAGTTCTTTGCTGTATGTGGTAATTCTGATGAAGTTCAGTTTGATAAAGTTCGTTCTGATAATGTCCGTTCTGGACAATGTTGTTTCTGATGATGCCCAGTTCTGAAATATTGTGATGAATTCTGTAGTTAATTCTGATAAAATGCGTTTCTGGACATCTGTTAGTTTCTGACGTTGTGCTCAGGTTATGTGACAGTTCATTCTGTAATAAGCTTCTATTCCTGCTGAAACTCTAGGTCCTCGGTATGACTGGTAGTATCAGTAAGGGCGAAGTGAAGCCTTTGTGAGCATAGTACCCGAAGAAGGAAAAGTTATCCCACTGTATACATTCCGAGGCTGCCATCGAATGCCGACCGACGTCCTGATTAAAACATGAAAGAATGAAAAATTACCTTTCCAAATATTAATATACACATTTTAAATTTAATTACAGGAGCGTCCCACCTTCAAAGAATTGCTGACTAACCCTCGGTAACTGCTCCTTAACAACTGCTCATAAAATATGATAGGTATTTATTAAGCTGACAACCCGAAGAAGATATACAAAGCTTTACACTCTCGACTCCAACGCTTTTTTTGTTTTCGATTGCATTACTTTTGTTTGTGGCGGTTATTCGAGTATTTTTCGAATCGAACAGCTGCTTTGTGGAATATTCGGTGGGATGATTTTCGATTGTATTCGACTTCCATTTAAGGTCGCAAAACACACTCATAATATATTTTTCTCTCTTTTTTATCCATGCAATGGTGTAGAATCAACTTTTTCAATTATTTCTGAATAACTAATCATGTAGTAATTCAATTCTGAAAGTTCTACATCAAATGCTGCACTAAATAACCTTATAACGAAATTCAATTACAAAAATGTTTCACTACGAGCTGCACTGAATCCTTGAGAAATTGTGTATGACTGGCATGGCATTCACTATTTTGCTCTTGAGTATCAAGAGAAAACAGATAGGCCAGTAGAAATAGACAATCAATTCACATTAATTCCAAAAGAATTCAAACTTCAATGGTATGTTAGTGCATTAATGAAAACAAACTAAAAAGTTTTGCAGAAGTCTGCGATGAACGGAACATTGTTTTAATTGCAAAAAACGTTTTCATGTTTTATTTTTGAACTGAAAATTGCAAAAGTTCTGCAAACTAGACATACCGATAGTAATGATGTTTAACAACATGCATTGAGGTTGCAACCTTGCAAGAATTATGGAACCTTGTTTTTTGTCATATTATTAAGTTTTTCATTGTCATTTGTTCAAAAAATTACAAAAGTTGTGCAAATTGGATAAGTTAATGGACAAAAAGTTTAACATATTCACGTACATTTGCAACCATTTCTGAAAAACGCATAATTTATTTATTAAACTTTCTCATCGACGCTGCCATTTTCAATACATACAAGCATTGAAATAATTTCAAAAGTTCTCTATTGTGGTTGCAAATAAAGATAATATCGGTCTCAGTGGATATGTAACTTTGAACCAGAATAAACCTTTTTAAAAATTTTTTGCATTTTTGCAACTGCTGATATAATTGCAAAGATTGTGCAAATTTCGGTTATAATTACGACTAATATTTTGAGAGCGCAAGAGATTTGCAACCGTCATTGTTCAACGGAACATTTTTTTTATATAATTGATTCGTTTTTTTATGATTTGGCTATAAATTGTAAACATTGTGCAAATACGTTTGAGATATATTTGACCGACGTATGTCTACAGTGGTCCAGTTAAATACTTGATTATCCATCACGTATATCTGTTATATTTTGTACTGGTTGATTGATATTGCATCCGAAAAATTATACGGTTACGTAGTTAACCACTACAATATTTCAAATTAATCTTAATCTTAGAAAAAATCACTATTTTCGACTTATCAGCGAAATAAATTGAACCCAACATTTTTGAATGTAACAATCGAAAGAATACAAAATATTGCTAAATTCTGCTATAAAAGTATTGGAAGACATACATTTTTATATTGCATTAGAAACGACCTACAATCATTCTTCATTTGGAATTTCCACTGGTCACAACATGACTTTATAGCAATCGAAGAGATTTTTAAATGAATAATCGATGCTCTATGGAAGTAAGGATATCAAAACGTTATCGATATTAAATAACGCAGGTACAAAATAAAAAATTTGTGAGATCTCAAATTAAATTTTTAGAGGTATTTATTTCTTGAGTTATAATTTACTTTTCCTCTCGACTTTGTTACTCCAATTGTGGTTTCGCATGAAGAATTCCATTGAAGTCGAATGGAGGACTGAAATGTTATCGACACGTAAAAATCATTTTCTCAATTCATATAAATTTCAAAATAAAGAGGGGCGTAACACAGTTATAGGTTAGAAGTTTTATGGGAAAAATTAAGCGATTTCCAAATTCTCATGAGACAACCGAGTCCATACAAAAAATATATGCTCTCTGCTACGATTTTAAAAATGAAAATAATTTTGCACGAGATACAAAATTCTTTCACACCTGATATCTTTACTTTACAATCTATATTTATTGACAAAAATCATACAAGTGCATACAACCTCCTTCTGTATCAAAAATTGTTTTTTGTTTTTTTTGGAGCCGATTTCTCCTTCGTAGTCCACTGTTTTGACTGTATTTTTATTTCTGGGGTATTATGGTGTATCCAAGTTTCATCTATAGTAATTAATCGGCGACATCTTTTGTTCCTTATAGGTTTTGTTCTGCATAGGAATATGCAGAAGTTTTTCTGTATTCCTTGTGTTGTATTCACGACATATTGGTGGATATTTCGGTTTATTCCTAAAGACATTGATCGAAAGAAAAACGAGCTCTATGCTGTCGAATTTCACAGTTTTTTGTAGGGCTTATGGGACGGGTATCTCTTGGTTTTTCGAATATCATGATGATAATGAATTTCTGTATAGCTCCAAGGTGTCACCCCGTCCCATACAATAATCCCATAGATAAATGTAATTGGGTCAATGCAAAATATATTATTTTTAACTTGTCCAACCGGAAGAATCTGCAGCGGTACTTGCATTTGTGTAAAATCTTCTTTATTATATTTTCATTTCAGTCGGTAATAATTCCTAGGTATTTCAAAATTTTTGTAGGGTATAAAAACATTTTTCGAATTATTAGAACAGATTTGTTATTCTATGTGGAAGGATGAGCAATATCATACACAACAATATTGAGGAGGTTTGTTGGGATTTGGATCAATTTTGTTGGAGAAAAACTATTGTTTCCTTGCTAACGTTTCGAATTTCAATAAATTCATCTTTAGGGCTCAAAAATTTTGTCGAATTTTACAAAGAACAAAACGTGTTTTCAATTTATTTTTTCAGATTTTCAACCACTGTAGATTACACCCTGTATATATGTTTATATACATATAATATATACTTCCGAATCGCGGTTGTTTTTCATGTCGGACACCAATGTACTTAACGGATTTTCTTCGCCAACTAAGTTCAGTTCGACAAATTTCCTGTGTAGTATTGCTGTGCTGGCAATATAGGTATATTTATCAACACATCAAGATGTAAATTTCAGAAATATAAAATTCTCACTCATTTGAAAATATTTTTTCCGTTCTTGAACTCGTCTCCTGGAAGTAGCCCATTGTGAAAAAAATTTAATTTTTCAGATTTATTCATAATTATCCTGCCCATTCAACTGAAACATCGAAAATAGCCGATTAAGGTATGGTATGGTTCGAAATGAAACATATCGAAAAAATTCGGTATCAGAAGTGTCATATATTGAATGAAGGGAAGCCAGTTCAGAGCAATTCACGTTATAGGTACGGCATTACATGAGTCTTCGAAGCAATTAAATGAGATATTTAATATACAACTATTAATCCTCGATATTCAAACGATTGCTGGGGAAAAATGGGAATATTGCTTAGGCCAAGTTATATACATGATATTTCACAATGAATCGTGACAAAGATTCACATGCCGCGACTGATAAGTCTCATTTTCACAGTATTCTGCTTGCCATGTATGTACTTGTAATGTAACCACAGTATCTCGTGATATTTTGATATATTGCAATGGATGATGATATGACGGGGACTTTCTATCGAGTATTTCATTGCTGACACGTCGAATATTTTATTGCATGAAAGAAAAAAAACGAAGGAATTTTTGAGCATTTTAGGAATTTCACAGATATTTATGGTATTCTATTCAATTTTTTTTTTTTTTTATTACACTATTTAACAGATACAAGATCCAATCAAGAATAGGAATATACAGTATGAACTATTAGCTATATACGTTAATATAAATCATTGGACAAAAACAGAACAGTCCAGTTTTTTTATGGAGGCCACACTGCAACAAAAAATGTCAATGGTTTCATTCATCTTATTATATGTATTGCACATCTTATAAACAGGTGCATTCAATTTAACATTGGTGTGACAAAGTGGAAGGTAGAAAGTAATGTTTCTCCGAAATGTGAGTCTAGGAATATGAAACTTCAATATATCCAAAATGCAGCTGCAGTCCAAATTGTTGTGAATAAGGTTCAAAAGGAATATAACATGTGACCTATTTCGACGAGATTCAAGTGAATCGATTGAAAATCTGGAAATTAGTTGTTCATGTGGATAACCTACGTCTGGGTAGTTACCATCAAGTTTGAAACATAAATACTTCAAAAATTTTCGTTGGATATTTTCTAAATTAGATATGTATACCTGATAATATGGTGCCCAAACAATTGATGCATACTCTGAATTTGATCTAACAAATGTAAAATATAATTGAAGAAGAGTTTTCTCATTCCTTCCAAAATCTTTTGAAACTCTGATTATGAATCCTAATGATCTATAAGTTTTTTTGGTGACTAGTTCGATATGTTTTGCGAAAGAGAGTTTTTTGTCGAATGTTACTCCTAGATCTTTGAAAGTGTCGGGTCTTTTCAATACGACATTGTCCAGTTTATAACTGTGAAGAATTGGATTCCGCTTGGCGGTGAAAGACATAACCTGGCATTTAGAAACATTCAGGAATAAGATATTCTCGATGCACCAGAGATTGAGGCGATCCAGATTATTTTGGAGAAGAGTACAGTCTTCTGTGGTGTTAATTTCATGGTATATCTTAAGATCATCGGCATACAGTAAGTGAGCGACGGAGATAGTAGCTACAATGTCATTGATAAACATTATGAAAAATAAAGGCCCGAGTTTAGACCCTTGGGGGACACCTGACGTGGGGAGGACTTCGAAAGACTTTTAACCATGGAAACTGACATACTGCTTACGATTATGAAGGTAGGATTGAAATAAAGATGTGAGATTAGGGGTAAGTCCGAAATTCGACAGTTTGTGAAGAAGAATTCCATGATCAAGCCTATCGAAGGCCTTCGAGAAATCCGTATAAATTATATCACATTGAGAGCTCCCATCGATAGTATCAGATAATTGCTCCGTGATACAAATTAAATTTGTTATCGTTGACCTTCCTTTGAAAAAACCATGTTGACTAGGGGTGATTTGATTCTTTACATGCGTATAAATGTCATCATAAGGTGGGATCTCAAAGGTTTTCTCGTTCTTTCCATAAGGAGGACGGCAGTGAATTTATTCAAAAGGAAGCATATTGAAAAGTTTATTCGAAAAGTCAATTTTAGTAAGAAATCAATGGTATCTGGTTTCATTGACTGCTCAGATATATTGAGTAAATTACAGTTCAATGTTAGAAGACGTTGCTTACGATCACCAAATCTCTTCTACCCTCAGAAATATAGAACAAATGCGTCGGAGAACTCACCTATAATTGCTTTGCAGAGGTTATATGACTTATTTTTGGAACGTAGTTCCTTATCGCGCGTTGCGAAAGAGCTAGACGGAATAAATTAGGACCAAAAGTTGTAACGAGACTTTCGCTATGGTTATAAGCCGTGCGGCGTGCGCGTGTTTCTCTGTCTGTCTCTCTCTCTCTCTCATAGAAAGCAAGCCAGTTATTTTCGTTTCGTCTTTCTATTTCACATTGAACAGTGTGGTGTCGCGACGATTATTTTTGTTGAGTGTATACAGGTTTTTTGTACATAATAAATAATAAAAAATGATAACAATAATGAATCCTGACAGTGTTTCTGCACAAGTTCCGGAGATTGCTGATGGAGTTAGGTAAGTAGAGATTTTATACAGACAATAATGAATGCTTATGTATTTTTAGCAAGTACGCATTATAACCTCTCTTTACTATTGTACTAACCAAGTCATACGCGTTATAATCTCCTTATTATTGTTTGTTTAGCAAGTGTACGCGTCATAACTTTAATAAATTTAAAAGCAAATTATATTTTAATATTACAATATCAATGCGTATGTATTTAGCCGTGCGTGTTCTAACCTATACGCTGTTGTGTTTAGGAAGTCGAGAGAGTATATATATATAAATATATATATATATATATATACACACCATGTTGTGTTTACAAAGTCCCGTGCATCTATGACGTGTACGGAAGAATAGACAGACAGAGTGCATATATATATATATATATATATACACACTCTGTTGTGTTTACAAAGTCCCGTGCATCTATGACGTGTACGGAAGAATAGACAGACAGAGTGCATATATATATATATATGAAATATTATTATAAAAAAAAAATTTATTACAATTCCTTCACTAATTAATCGGAAGGAACTCCGTTCCATCCGGGTGATTGTTTTTCTGTTTTCTAATTAAGTAGAATTATATTAAACTCAATTATTGCATAGCAAAGTCAGAATTGTGAATCTATTTTAGCAATAATGATTGTTTTCAGGTCACATATACCTAATTTAATTATTTTTGAATTGTACCGAAATTACATGATCTGTGTTTAATGTATTGTGCGGTTTTATGTTACTGGGTTGTTAACTCAACCTGTTGAAAACCCGAATAATAAATAAATGAATAAATAGCCTGACAGACAAAGTTGAAGCAAATGGTCTTTTTAGAAGTGGCCGAGCAACGATATTGATTATCGTTCTCAGCATTTTTCTTTCCCACGAAATCGTTTAGTTTTTCAAATGATAGTAAAAGCTCAATTAAGCATATTCATGTGAGAACTCAACTCATGATTAAAAAATCGCATATGCCACAGTGCAATTGTCAGTTTGACAGCGGCAAAAGTTACCTGAAACTTTTACAGCGACAAATGCAGTGGTTTTTTCACTTATTCATTTGTTTATCGATTATCGCGGTATTGGTTGCCAAAATAAATAAAGTTTGCATTGATATGTTTCTAAATTTCTTATTCATTGAATTGTACTGCCGAATTACACTCGATGTTTGTATTGATCTCGGGTAAATTTGTGTTGTTCAAATTCTAAACTGTTTCCTTTAGCAATTTGACTCGAAAAACTGTCAACCTAAAAACGCTCCACCTTCGGTGTCGCGTTTTTAATAGTTGACAGTTTTTCTCGTCTAATGGCTAGGCAACAGTTTCTCATTAAACAACCCAAATTTAGCCGATAAAATACAAACCTCTCGTGCAATTATAAGTGATAAGAGAACGAAAGGCAAATATTTGATTGCTTTTTCACCGACGAAATCAAAAAAAAGGAGGTTCTCTAGTCAACGCGTATATTTTTTTTTTTTTATGTATGACCTCGCATAACTTTTTACAGAGCAGTTCGATTCCGATGAGTCAGAGTTGGTCATATTTGAATTTGAACACAAAAATTC
The DNA here is from genome assembly GCA_018342105.1 of Gonioctena quinquepunctata. Lineage (NCBI taxonomy): Eukaryota > Metazoa > Arthropoda > Insecta > Coleoptera > Chrysomelidae > Gonioctena > Gonioctena quinquepunctata. Next base: position 120,352 of record JAFIRS010001048.1, read on the forward strand.
ATCCCTAAGGGTAGCAGAATGAAGGATATTGATCGTTCACCTTCTGAATTCGGTCGATTCTATCAGGCATAATTTTGTAGTGGTTTTCCGATTTGGATGATTCTTTCTTTATTAGATAGGGTATACCTCATAGTTGATCATATTCCAATTTGGAATGAAATAATCCACCCCTATGGGTAGAAACATAGGGGATGATTGATTTTTCACTTGTGGACATTGGCCTACATATGTAGTTGACATTGACAGATCTTCCTACATCCGACAAAATAATTACATTCTATGAAATGATGGAATTATATACAAAGTGATGAAGTCAACTAACCAGAACTTTCAAAAATAATTCATATTATATAAAATAAATAGTTTAAGTGGAAAATCATATTATTCAACAGTTAATAGTTGAAGTAAGCTAGGTAAGTAAGTATTTTGGAAGTAATCAAAAACTAGTAGGTAATAATCAGTAGATTTCAGCCACAAAAAATTTAAAAATTGAAACTTTTTAACAAAAAATCAAACCGACGAAAAAATCAACTGAAAATCAAAAAATAAAATAAACCTTCTCAGTCTCTATGATAATTGAGCTCCTAAACTAATGTGACTAACTAATTTTGAGTCGGCGCCAAACAAACTACCAATTGAATTAGGTAAAGTGTAAAATGATGGCAGCGAAATGCACGGCGGCGTTTTGATTATTTCTTCAAAGTAATATAATGATCTTCGATAATTGTTTGTTTGGCGCCGACGCCCAAGCCGGTCATCCCTATACATCTGATAATTAGGGACTCTAAAAACTTCCCCTCGAAAATGAGTTTCTTGTAGAAGCGCAATATCAATGTTGTTTTCAAGGAGAAAATTCTGAAAGTCCAAATTTTTCGAGACGAAGATGTTGCAGTTCCAACTGATGATTTTGACAAAATTTGGAAAATTATTGGAGAATTGCTGCGCCATTTTATCGAATTGTGCAATCAAAGCTCTCATTCGGTCGAGAGCTGTAAGCATATCTTGGTGATTACTCATAGAGTTGACCGAGAAAAGATTTCTGCAGTTTAAGACGCATATGAAACACCTGCTTGTGTCTTACCAGAGCCCGCCTAGAAGCTATGTTATTAATTTGCTTGTTTGTTTGGCGCCGACTCAAAATTAGTTATTTACATTAGTTTTAGACCTTACTTGCAGACCTCAGTTGCAGGCAATAAACATTCAACTCGATATTTGAATAATGTAGAATGTTGAACTGATTACGTGGTAAATGTAAACATTGCCTAAGATAGATATTGGAGTTCAAAGGAAGAAAACAACCTTGTTATATCCAAACAGGTCAGTCAGAACCAGATGGTTTCATACTCTGCTTTGAGGCACTTATTAATAGAGATTCATGAGCTCAACAACTTTCATTCAAAAAGTTTTTCTCTAAGATGTTCACACAAATAAAAAATCGAGTTGAATTAGCATTCATGATAATTCATATTTTTTTACCCTATATGCATTTTTCATTTCAGGTTTATTCGCTCGTGTCAATCACATACTATTTGAGTTTACCTTCTGCCGACAACATATATTTTGACATTTCTTGATTTCAAAGTTATATATTAGTTTTTATTTTTCTAAGTTACATTAAGATTTGAACCCAAGTAAGAACTGTCTGATCCTTGTGTGCTGGTTACACTCATTCCTATCGATTAGAGTCAGAATACATAGAAATATTGGGAAGCATTCAGGGAGATTGGGATCCTTTACCAACTGTCGATCGAAAGGATTGAAGTTTACACAAAATAAAATAACTTAATTTGTTTCGAATGAAAATTTCACCAATTTTTTTCTGACACATAATTCGTTAGCTTGATATGGTGGTATTTTCAGAATCAATAAATTAATTCTGAAATCTACCTTTCCGACTGGCCGCGCCATTTCTTTTGAGTCAAGGTCTTTTCATAATATCTATTAGATGTAGTTCAATGTCCATCTTCAGACGGGAAAGTAGTTGCTTTCTGTTAGATATTACAAAAAATAACAAAAAATAATTTTATCTCCATGGAATTTTCCATTGAGAATGTTACCCTTTTCAATATGAATACCTCCCAAGAGGTTATCTTGACCGATGAAAGATAATGACTTAATGTTATCTTTCAGAAGCAGATACACATCTGATTTTATGAACACCCTGTTCATATTATCGAGCAAATAAACAATTTTGTTGAAAAAATATGACAATATTTTTATCTCAACTATTCAAATAATTCGTTAGTTTCGGAAATAAGTTGATCTATAAAATATGTTTTCTTTTTCAAATTTGACATGTGAACCCATTTTCGAAATCATATATAAATGTTTCATTCCATGGAGAAAAAAAATTCATATTATACGACTGATATTAAGAATGTGTCAGAAATCGAGAAGAGCCACTGCAGGCATGGGACCCATATTGCACGAATGATTAGTTGACTATTGAAAATTATTCTTGGACATTTGTCGCCATAAATATAATCCAAAAATAAATCATTTCGAGTAAATTAATCACCAGAGGACCGTTAGGGTACATATTTCAACAGAGTCGCGCCACGGCAGTGAAGAAAACCGCTAACAATGGTGGATAACAAGCCAGCCCGATTTGCAAACAATGGTACCACCAGAAGAGAACGAGAATAAATCTATCTTCAGGAAGACATCTGACCCATGAACGGTATACTGTTACTAGCGTAATTATACAAAAATGTATTTTTACTCTTGGCGGGAAGTACAGTACCTCTCAGTTCTTGTGAAGTGCGCTTGATTTATCGCTTTAACATAGTGACTTGCAATTGAACTGGTAGAATTCGAAGTGTAATGCCAAGCATCAAGTATTTCAGAATGAATAAAAACTCTGATGAAAATGTTTATCCGTACAAGGGTTTGTCAGAAAATCCTGGAATTCTACTTTTCTCATGACTATACCTCTCCAACGAAAGACTTGATTATGGGTTTCAAAATGACTATTCATTTATTTTTAAGCTCATTACGACAAGAATTACAAAAAATTTAATGTGCTTCCATATTGTGAAAAAATTGTTTCGACGTAAAAGAACTTCACTCAGTAGAATAACATATCGTATGACTTGATTTGTATTAAAATATGAGTGTTCATAAAATTAGATGTGGAATCATCTGCGACTGAAAGGTAAACTCAAGTCACTATCTTTCATCGTTCTAGATCTTTTTTTTTAATATTCAATTGAGAATAATTCCTTTTCAAAAAATGATCTCTTGGGAGGTATGGGTATACCACTTTAAATTTTTCTGTAAGGATTTCAGTTATCCATTTGAAAAGGAAGATCAGTGGATTACATTTTGATCATGTAGATTCAAAAAAATACTTTCCATTTCATTAGAAACGTGGCACACAAAGGATTAATAATCAAATTACAAATTAGAAAAGCTGTAATGAAAACTCTTAATCGCCGAATGAGTTAATTTCTTATAGTCCAATCAAATGGTAGTCACACGTGGCCTAAATTCCAGTAGTCGGTTTCTTTGTGGTTCTATATGTATTTTAGGGTGCTGATTCCAAATTTGAAGTTTGCTGACGAAATTTCTTCAAGCGTTCCGAAATATTCGCAAATAACTTCGAAACATTTGCATCTTCATCAGTTAATCTACTGCATTTTATCAAAAATGCCACTCCACACAAAGTTGAAGTAGACAAAATTTACTATATAGGTACTATGGGGAGCTAGAGCTAGTTGAAAATTCAAAAAACTACATACTTCGCAAAAAGAAGCGTTCTTCGTAGTACTTGTCGAAGAAACGTACTATGTACCAATCGAAATAGTTATTTTCCTAACAAGTGCGGAAAGTGATACTTTCCCGCATGTGACTGCCATTGACCCAAACGACGCGGAGCGGAGTTCGGACATGCAATCAAGTGCGGGAAAGACACTTTACGCAGAGTTGGGAACATTTTTTTTTCTACGACCGCATACAAATTCAAAAAGCATATTAAAAATATATATATTTAATTTGAACATACCAAACTTTAAATGAAAATCCACTAATTATTATGAATACTAATATTAGAAACACAACTTGTTGCATTCTGAAAATGAGTAAAAATAGCCGGTCCAGCGGAATTAGTTGGTGGTAACTGGCTGTTCAGAGTTACACCAGTAGATTGCAAAGTCCATGAATATGACGACGACGGAGACGGCATCGGTTGCAAGTTGTTAGTACATGAAACAATTTTATTTGAGATTGTTTTCTTCTGTTCTTCAGAGTCCTCCAAGTTACCTTTAGCAGTTGACTTCCAGCCTCCAAAATGTATGTTTTTGGCCTGAATCTGCTAGAAACGTTGCCGAGGAATGTCTGAAACTGTGACCTGTGTAACGTTCTGGGTTAGGTAGACGTAAATAGGTAGCTATCTCTGCCGGATCCTTACTATCTGTCACTTTGACGACGCTTGGACTTAAAACTTTGACGTCTTGATGATATACCTTGGTTATCATAGCAAATCTCTGGGTACCAAACCACCTGACACAGCTCAGTTTAATTGTTATATTTACCATCGAGCTGCACAATACCACCCCGTCTCATGTGGCATTACAATTCGGCCGACTGGGAAGGTCTTCGTATGTTTTTCTCAGCGTTTCCATGGAAGAGAGTTTGTTTCTCTTCAGTAGATCCAACACGATGTGCTGAGACAATTTCTGAAATCATCATGTTGGGGATGCAAACTTACATACCGAATACCGAAAGAAGAACATCATCCGATAGGACCTGGTTTAACAGAAACTGCTCTAGAGCTGTGGCTTCCAAACAGGCAGCATACCATCGATGGCTAAAAAATCCGGGCCCTGAGACCAGAGCAGCATATGTCGAGGCTAGAGGCATATGTAAAGAGACAATAGAAAGCTCAAAAGATGCCCACAAAGCCAAAATAAGATCAAAACTTGCTGAATGTCCTAACGGATCCCGTTCATTTTGGTCTTTCGCCAAAGCTGTGGGAAGAAATTTCACTTCCAGCTCATTTCCTCCCCTAACCAAAGAAGATGGAACACTAGCAACGACTGCCCAGGAAAAGCCAATATCTTTGCGCACCTATTTGCTGGAAATTCCACTCTGATTCATCGGGAAAACAACCCCGAACATTACACCTATTGACAGTCACATGCCCGAGATCACCTTTCGCCAACGTATATCAGAAAGATTTTGCTGGGTCTCAACACCAACAAAGCCTGTGGATCTGACGGAATCCCGCCGATTGTTCTCAAGAAATGTGCCCCCGAACTAACACCTGTTCTTTGCAAGTTGTTCAACCACTCTTACAATTTGGGGGTATTTCCGTCCAATTGGAAAATTGCAAGAGTACAGCCAGTCCCTAAAAAAGGCAAAAAGGCCCTACCTAGCAACTACAGACCTATCGCACTGCTATCTATTATTTCAAAGGTCATGGAAAAAGCCATCAACATCGAGCTCATGAAATATCTGGAAGACTCAGGAATTGTCAACGATAGGCAATATGGCTTCCGCCATCAGAGATCAACTGGTGACCTGCTCGCTTACGTCTCACATATATGGCAGCTATCTATTGAAAAGCATGGAGAAACTTTAGCTGTGGCATTAGATATCTCCAAGGCGTTCGATCGAGTTTGGCACCAGGGACTCCTCGCCAAGCTTCCGTCTTATGGCTTGCCCCCTCAGCTGTGTTCTCTGCTTGCTAGTTTTCTCTCAAACAGGTCTCTCCATGTAGTGGTCGATGGAGTTTCATCTGACACTCTACTCATAAATGCTGGTGTTCCGCAAGGATCCATTCTCGCACCAACACTATTTCTACTTCACATCAACGACCTGTTGAAATCAACTTCATGTCCAGTACACAGTTTTGCCGATGATAGTACCCTCCATACCGCTTTCTCTTCCAGGGCCCCTATATCAGCCCGTGAAACCAGAAATGAACGAGGAAGAAATGTTAATAATATAAATATGGACTTGGCAACAATTCTCGAATGGGGATCTAATAACTTGGTAGAATTCAATGCAAACAAAACACAAGCATGTCTTTTCTCTAGAAAAGCCGATCTCACTGTGCCTTAACATAACTTTGTCAGGAGTAACCATACCACTGAAGCCATCCATATCGATGCTTGGTATTACTATCAGCAATAACCTTTCCTGGGAAAATCACGTGAGGTCCATTGCCAAAAGTGCATCCCAAAAACTTGGTTTTCTGTTTCGTGCCAAGAGCTATTTCACCCCCAGTCAGCTGCTTATGATCTATAAGGCACAGATCCGACCTGTCCTGGAATACTGTTCCCATATTTGGAGTGCGGCACCTAAACATATCCTGAGGCTATTGGATTCTGTCCAAAAAAGGGCAATTCGTCTCGTCGGTGATGCCTCGCTTACAAACTCGCTCACTTGTCTGGAACACCGTAGAAAAGTTGGCGATTTGTCTCTATTTTATAGATATTTTCATGGGCGATGCTCTTCTGAAATATCAACAATCGTTCCTGCTTTGGCAGTCTCTTCGAGATTAACCCGTCAAGTTCAGTCATCACACCCCTTCGTGGTCACTTTGGAAACCTGCAGAACATCACTTTCCAAAGACTCGTTCATCCAACGAACAGCGAGGCTTTGGAACTCATTGCCTAGGGAGGTGTTCCCCGAGGCATACAACCTTCAGAAATTTAAGAAAACACCAACCCCTACCTTCTTTCCCTAGGTTCCCACGATGTTCTCTGAACATTACAGGATATCCCTTTTCGTGGGAACCAGAAAAAAAAAAAAAAAATAAATAAAAAATTGAGGAACAAGAATAGAGCCTAGGTAATATTGAATATTAGAACCTAAATTAGTAAGAATAGCGATAACTACAGGTGGAATCAATGAAATGTATACAATAACTCAAAATTGACAGCAGAAATAAGGAAGTTTCTTTCACGTCTGGCTTATAGCAAAATATTGTTAACGACAGTGTCATTAGGTAGGTGACTCTCCCAAATAATGCAGCTGACTCTCCAATTTTTTTTTTTAATATTTGAAAAATTTTTTCTGTTTCATTTTTGAGACTGTTATAACTGCTCCAACCTATAAAAAATTAATATGAAGCGGAATTGTTTGTAATCTACGAACGTTCATCCCATGTGTTGACAGAAAAGCTTTATAAATATGTGCATTTTACCGGCTGCACGTTTTTCTTCTGTCTATGACAAGCCTCACCCAGTATTCATGAGATAATTGATTGATATTTTCGGACAAAGTGACGGCACGTGAATTATTGATAATTAACAATCCGACGAGATACGAATTTTGCACACCGAACGTTGTATTATAGTATGTATTACTTGCCAGCTCATTATGTTTTACTCCACCGCTTCTACAAATACAAACGCTTCCACCGTCATTACTTTGCAACCCGAGCTTTTTGCTAGCATTCATTAATCCTGTATTTTATTTTTTTATTTCCTTACGTTGACTCTGTTTATTCATAAAATTTATACTGAGATGCAAAATAAAACATCCAAACACGTGCATAGAATAAAGTCTTGTGTACTATGTTTTGGCACTCTCATCGTTATTTTCTATTACGCATGGACCATTACAGCTATTTTCCGGTACGACTCATTAATGAACGAAATCTTCTCATCCATTAGCTAATCAGAAAGGTTTTAAGTGACGTAAAGCCAATCACAGTACGTTTTTGAATTTGAATAATTGTATGAATAACGTATGAAGAACAGGAAAAGCCGAACACAAGAATAATATGAAAAATGAGTGAGAAATTGGAAGATCAAAATTAGCCGAACATATATTATATTATTATAGCACAAACATGGGCCCAAACGGCGCACAGAGACAATACGGAAATTTTCATGAATGAACAAAATTACACAAAAATACAATTGAAAGAAGCTTCCTGTATTTTGTTGAAAATCCATTATATAGCTACGTGTTCTCTGACTATGGATCCAACATGGATGTCCCACCTGAAGAAGGAGGTGGAACTTCAGAAATTTTTTTACAGAGTAGATCTCGTTGAATTGAACATCATGTGAACCTCTGCGATGCATATCACATTCTGACAAGCAAATAGGTTGGGACATGAATTTTTTAGTGAATATTTGTAATCTACGCATACGACTTTGTAATTAATTTTTTTCCCTACGTTTTTGAGAACAATTTTTGAGAATGATAGAGCGTTTTGAATACGCCGAGTTTCAAATCGCCTCCATGACCTTGAAAAGAGAGCGTGAGAGAGAGAGTGCATTCGGCGTGTCACGGCCCGGCATATGAGAAAACATCCAGCCACTTTTTTACGTTGAAGGAAGGAACACAACCTCATCTAACTTGGCTAACATTGCTATCCAAGTTGAAAGCAAGCCAATCATCCCCACAAGTAACGCTTCGCTTTGCTCGAAGACAACTCACTAGCAGTTATTTCTCTCTCTTTTGCGAATGCTTGTGGAAACTATTGGGAATTCTAGGAAGAGCCCTTTGTTTTTAAAGAAAAGGTGCTTTAATAATCCTACATTTTATTATTGTCAACGTTAAGATTGTTTCACCTCCCAGATGACAGATGTATAAGGTGCGAAAAGAAAACACGAGAATAGATGAATTGAAATGCAAATGAAGTGCTGCCCAATAGGAAGGAAGGACAAGTTGTAGCATATCTAAACACCCCAATGCTGAAATTGGAAGACCGCACTACATAGAATTCAAAAGTGTATGTTCCGCACAAACATTTCGATTTCTGAAGAGTTTTTATGATTTTAGTAGTAATAGTGAAAATGTCGTGAAAATCCAGATTGGCCCTATTTACTTGACTAGTTGGCAACATGACATGTCAATAAAATACCAAGGTCAATGCAATGTTTGATTTTGATTCTTGACATTTCATATGAGAAATTAAATGAACAGTCATTGGAGTTTTTTCTAGAAATTATCGAAAATTGCGATTGAAACTATACTTATAAAGTTAAATAAGTATGCAGTTACTGTTCTGGTGTAAAAAGTTATAGACTGTAGCCATTCACAGTACCCTGAAGTGATGTTCCATACGCTTTCTTTATGGACCGTCGAGGGCACATATCTTCTAAAATTATATTTTCCGAGAAAAAAATTCGATTGCTATACAATGTTTTCATCGTGTTTAGAAACATCTTTGATTTTTTTTTATGGGCCGGTCTCATATTCTTGACTTTACCTTACCTTATTTTTACACAGAATACCAAAAACGCAGTGACGTATCGTGGCAAATTTGATAACTTTCCCTTTCTAGGTTTGACTTTCATCGCAGTTCTGAAGATGCTGTTTATTTTTTTTTTTTCATTTTCATTTTTGATTAATTCGATGCATCTGTATGATTTCGGCCAAAAAATGGTGTTTTTTCGTACCTTCAAAATATGTTTCATACTTCAAATGCAGTCAATCTCGGAGAACTATCAAAATTTATAGAGTAATTATATGCGAGTAGTTACAGTTTTCTTCTAGCTCTCAAATCGGACTCATACAATAATTATCTTTCAAGGTTGTGGATATGTACCAATATGATTGTTTGTGCATAATCTAGCTGATATAAATACAGATGCCAACTCCAGTTGCGTATTGAATAAACCACAACTGCCTTTCACTAGATTTTCTTGCTGTTATAAATACTCGATTGTTCCCGCAAATCAACACGATTTTAATGAGATTTCGAAGAAGTTATAATAATAAGGCAGATCTCTTCAGTAATGAGCAATTGGATGGAAAATGATCATGGCAGTGACTGTATGAGGCCAATGATTTTCAGTCTACATTTATTCATCATGTTATTCTAGGAAAAAAAGGGAAACAATCCAAACAAATCGTTCATTGTGCCAATTATGAAACCAATCATAGGAATTGTATTTCCTGTTGAATGTCATATAGTTGTAGATAATCGCAGACAATACAAAATGAAGCAAAATAAATTAACGAAAATTATTTAATTTTGAACTAAACTCGACCAACATGATGATTACGAAAAAATTAAACTGATAACATGAATCAATTTACTAAGTGTTCTAATTGCCTCCTCTCACGTAGAATACATATTGTATCTCTTTGTTAATTCTCGATTCGTGACAGCTGAGAGAGCACAAACATTTGTGCTCATCTACATTTTCTGGACGTTGCATATAAACTGAATCTTCGATGTATCCCCACAAAATAAATCCAGTGCGGGTTATTTATTTATTTATTTAATGGTCATGAAAGATACAGACAGACAAAAGTCCACTGAAGTACCTACATCATTACATTTAATTTTACTTATACTTAAACTTATATACTAATACTAATACTAATTTCAGACAGCAATTGAGACAAAGTAACAAAGAAAAAGTGTTTTTTTGTTAGTTGTTTGCTTTTACTAATTTAAGCAGAAATTCTTTGATACATGAGTCGTTTCAAAGTATTCTTTAATTTTATGTGGGATTTGGAGAAAATATCGATTCGATCAGTGTACCTGTTAGCATTTCGAACAATTCTACATAGAGGAGAGTTTTGAGACGAATTAGTTCTCCGAAATGGTATGCGGAACAAGTGGCTAGTTCTAAGTGGCCGAATGAGAACGTTGATTTGAATTTGATTCATCATCTACGGAATTTGAGATGATTTTGTGTTAAAATAAAATATCAGAGATCACTCTTCTACTCGAATGTTTTCTCACATTTTCAATGTCGCCGTTGTAATTGAAATTTTGTTTGAAACAAATATATTTAACAAACTTGTTCTGAATGTTTTCCAGGCGGTTTATATACGTTTTGTATTGAGGACTCCATATAATAGAAGCGAAATTTAGCTTACTGTACACAAATGCATTATAAACACAAATTGAAGACTTGATGTTTTCGAAATGTTAACATGTTCTCATTACATAGCCTAGCATTCTTGAGGCGGAGTTTGCGATTGATTCGACATGTAGATCAAAAATCAGTTTGGAATCGAATATAATTCCTAGGTCCCTAATCTTACTAACCCTGGTTATTTGATCATTTCCTATAGAATAATCGAAGTGTACCGGATTGAAATTCCTTGTGAATGTGATGCAATGGCATTTTTGAAAATTCAAATATAAGTTAGACGAGTTACAATATTCACTAAGTCTATTAAGGTCATCTTTCTGCTGTATGGGGTCGGCTTTAGAATAGCCCCATGGTAAATCCTGCCTGTCGTAAGAGGCGACTAAAAGGATAACCGTAGGTGGAAGATGGTCTCATCGCCCGGTGAAATACCACCATATCGACTTTGTGTGCTGTGAAATGGATCATTCCATGTTTCAGTGTTCGTTCGATACTTTCCGGTCTCCCTCTTTCCTTTTCCCCAATTCCTCCTTCATTTTCAGGTGCATCCTAATAGTTATAATGATGGAGTCTCCTAGAGTAAAACACTTCGGAAGCAAAATACCTCTCCATTCGGATTTCCGGGCGAGAGGTACTCGAGGGGACTCAACATTAAAGATTAATTTTTGCAACATCCGCGGACTCAACAAGAACATCAATGACGTCCACCAACACCTACAGACGAAAAAACCGGATATTCTGGCTCTAACAGAAACACAAGTTAACTCGTCCACCAACAAGGTCCATATGCTTTGTCCTGGTTACGAACTCCATTCTCGATTCAGGTTCAAAGGTGGAGTCTGCCTTTACGCTAAGGCTAACCTTTCATGCCAGCGTGAAGAGAGTTTGGAACCGAAAGACTTTGATGTGATGTGGTTAAAGCTATCTGATACCAAACTGACTAAGTTCCTCTGCTGCCTTTACCTATCACCTAATGAACCTTCTTTGAGTTTTTATCACTCAAACTGGACTACATTCAGGAGAACCATCCAACAGCTGAAACCATAATCATGGGAGACTTTAATGTACATAACGCTGCCTGGCTCAAATTCTCTAACAAAACAGATGATGCGGGTCGTCAAGCCGAGGCCTTCGCCATCACTCATGGTCTAGAACAACTGGTCGAGCTACCAACCCGCATCCCTGATGTCAACAACCAGTCTGCCAATACACTAGATCTTTTCCTCACCACCAATCCTGACCCGTATAGAATAGAAGTTTGTGCCCCACTTGGAAACTCTGATCACACCCTCATCTACACAACATGCTCTTTCCATTTACCATCGAGCTGCACAATACCACCCCGTCTCATGTGGCATTACAATTCGGCCGACTGGGAAGGTCTTCGTATGTTTTTCTCAGCGTTTCCATGGAGGAGAGTTTGTTTCTCTTCAGTAGATCCAACACGATGTGCTGAGACAATTTCTGAAATCATCATATTGGGGATGCAAACCTACATACCGAATACCGAAAGAAGAATATCATCCGATAAGACCTGGTTAAACAGAAACTGCTCTAGAGCTTTGGCTTCCAAACAGGCAGCATACCATCGATTGCTAAAAAATCCGGGCCCTGAGACCAGAGCAGCATATGTCGAGGCTAGAGGCATATGCAAAGAGACAATAGAATGCTCAAAAGATGCCCACAATGCCAAAATAAGATCAAAACTTGCTGAATGTCCTAACGGATCCCGTTCATTTTGGTCTTTCGCCAAAGCTGTGGGAAGAAATTTCACTTCCAGCTCATTTCCTCCTCTAACCAAAGAAGATGGAACACTAGCAACGACTGCCCAGGAAAAAGCCAATATCTTTGCGCACCTATTTGCTGGAAATTCCACTCTGGATTCATCGGGAAAACAACCCCCGAACATTACACCTATTGACATGCCCGAGATCACCTTTCGCCAACGTACTATCAGAAAGATTTTGCTGGGTCTCAACACCAACAAAGCCTGTGGATCTGACGGAATCCCGCCGATTGTTCTCAAGAAATGTGTCCCCGAACGAACACCTGTTCTTTGCAAGTTGTTCAACCACTCTTACAATTTGGGGGTATTTCCGTCCAATTGGAAAATTGCAAGAGTACAGCCAGTCCCTAAAGAAAGCAAAAAGGCCCTACCTAGCAACTACAGACCTATCGCACTGCTATCTATTATTTCAAAGGTCATGGAAAAAGCCATCAACATCGAGCTTATGAAATATCTGGAAGACTCAGGAATTGTCAACGATAGGCAATATGGCTTCCGCCATCAGAGATCAACTGGTGACCTGCTCGCTTACGTCTCACATATATGGCAGCTATCTATTGAAAAGTATGGATAAACTTCAGCTGTGGCATTAGATATCTCCAAGGCGTTCGATCGAGTTTGGCACCAGGGACTCCTCGCCAAGCTTCCGTCTTATGGCTTGCCCCTCAGCTGTGTTCTCTGCTTGCTAGTTTTCTCTCAAACAGGTCTCTCCATGTAGTGGTCGATGGAGTTTCATCTAACACTCTACTCATAAATGCTGGTGTTCCGAAGGATCCATTCTCGCACCAACACTATTTCTACTTCACATCAACGACCTGTTGAAAGCAACTTCATGTCCAGTACACAGCTTTGCCGATGATAGTACCCTCCATACCGCTTTCTCTTCCAGGGCCCCTATATCAGCCCGTGAAACCAGAAATGAACGAGGAAGAAATGTTAATAATATAAATATGGACTTAGCAACAATTCTCGAGTGGGGATCTAATAACTTGGTAGAATTCAATGCAAACAAAACACAAGCATGTCTTTCCTCTAGAAAAGTCGATCTCACTGTGCCTAACATAACTTTGTCAGGAGTAACCATACCACTGAAGTCATCCATATCGATGCTTGGTATTACTATCAGCAATAACCTTTCCTGGGAAAATCACGTGAGGTCCATTGCCAAAAGTGCATCCCAAAAACTTGGTTTTGTTTCGTGCCAAGAGCTAGTTCACCCCACCCAGCTGCTTATGATCTATAAGGCACAGATCCGACCTGTCCTGGAATACTGTTCCCATATTTGGAGCGCGGCACCTAAACATATCCTGAGGCTATTGGATTCTGTCCAAAAAAGGGCAATTCGTCTCGTCGGTGATGCCTCGCTTACAAACTCGCTCACTTGTCTGGAACACCGTAGAAAAGTTGGCGATTTGTCTCTATTTTATAGATATTTTCATGGGCGATGCTCTTCTGAAATATCAACAATCGTTCCTGCTTGGGCAGTCTCTTCGAGACTAACCTGTCAAGTTCAGTCATCACACCCCTTCGTGGTCACTTTGGAGACCTGCAGAACATCACTTTCCAAAGACTCGTTCATCCAACGAACAGCGAGGCTTTGGAACTCATTGCCTAGGGAGGTGTTCCCCGAGGCATACAACCTCCAGAAATTCAAGAAGAACACCAACTCCTACCTTCTTTCCCTTGGTTCCCACGATGTTCTCTGAACATTACAGGATATCCCTTTTCGTGGGAACCAGAACATAAAAAAAAAAAAAAAACTTGGATCTTGTGACAATCGTTTAAATTTCGTACGGTTAGGTAAAGTTTCATATCATCTGCATATAACAGGAAGTTGGCATGTTTAAAACACGACTTTATGTTATTTACATAAATGATAAAAAATAAAGGTCCCAGGTGTGATCCTTGAGGGACACCTGATGAGGAAATATACTCTTCCGAACGAAATCCTTGAACTGTTACAGATTGGGACCTATTCTTCATATAGGATTCCACCCATCTCAATAGTGAGCCTCGTACCCCAACCCCAGCAAGCCGCTCGAGAAGAAGATTATGGCTAACCTTATCGAATGCCTTGCTGAAGTCGGTGTAAATGGCGTCAACTTGTAGTCTGTGGTCCATGTTACTATATAAATATTCACTATATTCTATTAAATTCGATTCCAATGAACGCCCTGCAAAAAAACCATGCTGTTCTGATATGATGATGGATTTCACGAGAAAATGCATATATTTGTTAACTAATTTCTCGAATAATTTAGGAATCGCAGATAGTTTACTGATAGGCCTATAATTTCTTATTATGTTTTTCTCTCCGTTTTTGACAATTGCTATTACATCCGCTCTTTTCCAGTATTCGGGAAATTGTTCACTGTTTATTGATTGGTTAAAAATCGAAGTTAGGGGTTTAGCTAATGATTTAGAGCATGTTTTCAAAAATATTGGCGGTAATCCATCTGGTCCAGGGGCTTCATTAATATCAAGCTCTTTCAATCCGTTTTCTACCTCACTTTCTGTGAGTTGAACGTGATGTAATATCTGGAGTTCGAGCTGGCCATAGTGTTGGACCCTTATTTCCAATCCAATTCTCCAATATTGAGTCGAGTTTGTATTGGTAAATTCTCCAAGAGAAAAGCAAGTACCTCTCTCCACTGAGAATTCCTTTGAAAAAAATAGGTCCCATCAAATAACGATCGATAGCCCCAAACATCCACCCTCCACACAGATTGATATCTCGTTTCTTGAATCTAATTAGGGTTCACGTCAGACCCGTTGAGAAAAATATGTTTGTTTTATTATGCCGTTGTTATGGAAATGGCTTTCATCACTCTTTGATAATTTGTTTAGGAACTGATCATCATCATCATGACTACAGGTGGACAACCATGCAATGAAGTTTAATCTTTTATCAGCATCTCCTGAATATTGTTATATATACTGGGTGAGTCGAAATTATTCCCGTGGTTCATTGCTCCTTAATGTATCACTATTTCGATTTCTTATATTTTTTTGTCAAAAGGACCATCTAAGACCACCTTCCAAAATGAATTTCATTCATACAGGGTGCATCATTGATGCGTGGCTAACCAAAGTTGTTCTTTTTCAAATGAAACACCCGGTACATTTTCATATATTCCGATCGGCTGTTCCATTGGCTGCTCAACGATTTTTTCAATTTTGAATTCCGTTGCGGCGTTGCCGAGTGATTCAAAAGAAATCTATTTTGTAGACTTCTTTTCGAAAAATTACCTATTTCACATTTCGAAATATTTAGTAAAGATTTGGGGAACCGTTGGTCGATATGATGATGTTCATTGAGAATACAAAGAATTTATAACAACAACACAAACTCAGCCATTTTCAAACATCGGTATCTTGATTTTTTCAAATGGAACACCCTGTATATTTTCATTTGAATCATCTCCTTTTTAATGACTCTACACTCTTCATCCCCAACGTCATGTACCCTAAACAACCTGTTTCCAAGATATTCTGGTTTATAGTCAATATGAAATCAACAATTCTATAGATTTTTTATCTACACGTTTGTTCATAGAAAATACTGATACTGAATGATGTTTCAATTATTTGTTTCCATCTGCAAAAGCATTATTGGCAACTCGTGAATAACTAGCATAGCAAAAGACATTTTCAAATGTAACTATTTTTTCTAGTTTAGTTATCCATGACTACCGCTGAAAAAATGACTATGGAATTTGTAAATAGAGGTAACTGTCAAACTACAATCCAGTTGTGTTGAAAATTATTGTGGGATTATAAATGATCGTTTAGAGGACATGGTTAAAATGGTGTATGCTATGGGGGAAAGTGATGGCAATTGCTTGCTGGCATCTAGATTCTACGATCAAAAGGTTTCTGGGAGAAGACATCCAGACCAGCGAGCATTTGAGGAAACCGGAAAAGTATTTTACAAAAAGTTTGAACGTGCTTGTACTGTAACGAATGATTAAAATACTTTATATTGCATTGCATATTACCGAGAATCCCCATGTGAGTACAAGTATTTTGAGTAGGGGGTCGGGAATATCTCAAAGTAGTGTTTCTCGGATGGTGAGAAAATGCAATTACCATCCATATTATATGCAGTTAATGCAGGAGCTGACTAAAAGAGATTTTCCAAAGCGAATGCGGTTTTGCCAATGGGGTGTAGATAAAATCAAAACCTGTATTTTTTGTATGTTCTATTTTCGGACGAGGCCACGTTTCACAACAATGGCCATGTGAATTGGCATAATAGCACTATTATGCAACTGAAAATCATCATTTTGTTAGATATGTCAATCACCAACAACGTTGGTCTCTGAATGATTGGAGAGGTATCATTGGACGGCGTGTAATTGGGCCCTTTTTTTAACGGTCAACTCAATGGAAGGAAATATCTAAGATTTCTGCGAAGTCAGTTATCAAAGTTATTAGATGATATTCCATTGGTAATAAGGCAGAAAATGTAGCTACAACAAGATGACGCGCCTGCACATCACCACACTGATGTGCGGGAATACATTGATAATAAATTCCGTGAAAAATGGATAGGTAGAGGTGGGCCAGTTCAGTGGCCTCCAAGGTCACCGGACCTCACAATTTTTTTTTTTCTATGGGGATACATTAAATGGGTTGTCTATCAAGCTCCGCCTACAACTCCTGGAAATATGAATGCAAGAATTCGTACTGCTTTCAGGGAAATTTTAGAGGACATGCCGGCACATGTGGATACTAATTTCCGAAACAGATTGAGAGTGTGTATTGATGAAAGCGGCAGTAACATTGAGCATTGTGCTGCATTAATAATTGTTATTTTCTGTTAGATTCGAATGAATATGATTTTTTTTGATTCCAAATATGATACCAAAGACAAACATTGTCATTGTTTTCTGTGGAAAAGTATCCATCTTTTGGATGTGGAATATTTCGGAAACGAGTTGTTTTAGGTACATGACATGGAGAATGAAAAGTGTGGAGTTATTAAAAATGAGTTGATTTAAATAAAAATATACAGGGTGTTCCATTTGAAAAAAATCAAAATACCGATGTTTGAAAATGTCTAAGTTTGTGTTGTTGTATCGAACATCCTGTACAATGTATTCCAAATTCGTGGAATTCTCAATGAACATCATCATATCGACCAACGATTCCCTAATTATCTTTACTAAATATTTCGAAATGTGAAATCGGTAATTTTTCGAAAAGAAGTCTACAAAATAGATTTATTTTGAATAACTCGGCAACGCCGCAACTGAATTTAAAATTGAAGAAATCGTTGAGCAGCCAATGGAACATCCGATCGGAATATATGAAAATATACCAGGTGTTTCATTTGAAAAAGAACAACTTTGGTTAGCCACGAATCAATTATGCACCCTGTATGAATGAAAATTATTTTGGAAGGTCTTAGATGGTCCATTTGACAAAAAAAAATATAAGAAATCGAAATAGTGATACATTAAGGAGCAAAGAACCACGGGAATCCTGTTGACTCACCCTGTATAATGGTTGTGAAAAAAAACAAAGATTATTACCTTGCTGTAGTTGTTGAACCCAATGTATTTTGTAGGGATGGAATTTGTTTTTTGACAAAATACGTTGTATTGACGATTTCGAAATATCACCATCTATTGCTAATTCTCTGATAGAAATATGCGGTTCCAATACCATTTGACCTAGAACTGCAACAGAATGATTCTCATCTGTAGCTGTTTTTGTTTCCTTCGCATCCATTCATTAGATCAGATTTATACTAAAGGATCGAGTGGTGAGACTCAACAACCTATTTTTCCCAGAGTTTTCTAGGTCTTCGACCATTTGTATTTGTCACACAAGTTAAACTCGCATCAACTTCACTCTATTGATTCTTTGTTTCCGAAAGTCAATACAACTTTCGTTTTTTTGTATTCCGAATGTGACTTATCAACTTCGTAGGTACACAATGCCTGTCCATACAACTAGAAGACCGCAGTTAACTGTCTCGATTTCGAAAACGATGTATATGATAGTTCAACGATGAGACGGCAAATGAATATCAATGGATGAATTATCAATCCTGAGTAGTTTTTATATCTCGTGCATGAGGGAGTTTATATCGATCCGTCTAGTTTTTTAGGTCGAAGATTTACTGATTAGTGGAAAATTAGAGGAAGCCGCAGCGCAGTTCGAAAAAGGAGACCAATGAACGATCGAAGAATTCAAAAATAGAGTTGATAAAGACGTTATGTGATGTTGATAGTTGTTCATCATTCCATAAGAGGTACGTAGTTTTTTTTTATTAAAGTATTTGGATATTGGGATAGGATGGTTGTTTAAATGAATAGGTAACAATTTGAAAAAAAATCTATTAATAAAATTACTGGAGCCACTAAAGAAGTTTCAAGTAAGGAGTATTGAAAAAAACTCTTTCAACTGAATAGGAATAATCCCATTAACAGGACATATCAATAATATATTATTATAATATAGTATTGTGATTTGATGATGGAATGAAAATTATTAACAATTAATTATGGTAAAAAGTTCCACCACGAATTTTTATTGTGAAATACTTGAGGATGTGGTACATTGAGTAAAAGTATATACCAAAATTGTCGTCTAACGCCGATCCAACGATTTTTCTAAGTCAAAAAAGCAGACTTTGCCCTCCTCACCTACTATTCTCCCTACCACTCGTCAATCCCATCGTTTACTATAGCGCCCTTGTTGCCACAATCTTTTTTCCAGGATTCTTGTATGAATTTGTGCGACTGCACAATACCCATGTAATTTCAACAACTTAACTAGCTCCAGTACAATATATCGGGTGTTATTATTTCCATACTCCAATCTTCTGGCGGAAACCTCATTGAAAATGTATTCCTGTAGGACCGAAAAAGACGAACCGAGTTCCTGTAGGGCTTGGGATTTTATCATCTCTGTAGCTATCTAGTCCTGGGCACATTTTGTATTGGTATTGGACTTATATTCTTGAATATCCATCCTATTTTCAACCGAGGAAACCAAAAAGGAGGAGGTTCTCTATTCGACGCGTATATTTTTTGTATTTTTATTTTTATGTATGATGAAAAGGGAAACATTCTCAATTTAATATTGATAGAAAGATTTTTCTGTGAATTGAAAAATCCACGATTAAAATGAAGTTATTTTTTTTGAATGTCTAACAAAAACAACTACTTCCCCGACTGAAGCCACGCTGGACATTGAACTACATCTGAAAAGGCCCTAACTCAAAAGACAAAAATCTGAAATTGAAAATTTGCATTTTCATTCAGATAGTTATTTGATTTTCTATTCCAGTCTTAATTCAGAACTCATAAAGATGGATGAGGCAAAGAAGAATGTTTTCCAAAAGAGAGTACTCACCAGAAATCATTCGTAACATTGACGCAGGAGAGACATCGCATTCACTAGGTCTTCAATACATTTTTGTCGACGAAAATCTATTTCACGCTTCCACGATCATCAGGAAGACCGGAAGAAACGGGAAACACATTTTCAAGAAGCAATCTCACTTTGCAAAGATGGAAAAAGTTAGAATCATTTCTTTTGGAGAGACACTTTGAAATTAGTGTTTTCTGACATTAAAACCTGTCATGGGGTATGATAGATTGATTTGTCGAAAATATAAACAGGATGTTCATAAAATCAGATGTGGAATCATCTGCGACTGAAAGATAAACTTTAGTCACTATCTTTCAGTCGCAGATGATTCCACATCTGATTTTATGAACATCCTGTTTATATTTTCAACAAATCAAGTTATGTATGATCTTGCACAACTTTTCACAGAGAGAATCGATTCCAATGATTATTTTTTCATTGGATACGGTGTACTTCGAAGTTGGTCCCAAAATCCATCCCTAAGGGTAGCAAAATGAAGGATATTGATGGTTCACCCTCTGAATTTTGGTCCGTTAACCGATTCTATCAGGCATAACTTTGTAGTGGGTTTTCCGATTTGGATGATTTTTTTTCATTAGGAAGGGTATACCTCATATAATAATAATAATAATGTTTATTCGAGAAAGTTCAAATTTTACAATAATTGAAGTACAGATATATATTTATTGTAAGTGAATAAACAGGAAGAAAATCACGAAGCTTTAGTATAAAACTATCGCTTGTATGTGATATTAAACTTAAAGCTAAGTAGTATAACACTATAATATACAATGATAAAAAAATTGATATATTGAAGCACATCCGTGGTTTGGTAAAAGAAGTTTCAACTAATGAATGTATAAATAAAATAGTAAAGAGATATTCTTATCCTTGTGATACTTGTAGTTAATGCCATATTTAGGCTGAATGTCGTTTGCAGTAGGTATGTTTATCATAATTGAGGTGTAGGTACGTCATATTCGGGGTGTAGGTCATATTCGGGTATTGTCTCGTATTCTGTTTGTTGTCAGCTTTGCGTATATGCATGCTATATATAAACGATTGGTGTTTTAAGTTTTAATCACTTTTTGAAAGTTTGGTTGACAAAATCATGAAACAATGTCCTTTCGGAACGCAAAATCCAAGTTTTTATAAGTTTTTTGTACAGAATAGAACTATTTTTTTTATAAACTTTGGTAGCATATTATGTAGGCGAGGTCCGAGGTAATTTGAACATCGTTGTCGTTTGAACATCGTTTTTTGTTTGTTCCTGGTACTATAATTGTGATCGACAGATTCAAGTTGTATTTTATTGTTTTTCACATTAACTAATAAGTTGATGCAGTAAGCCTGCCTTACGTCAAATACATTGGACTCTTTGAATAAATTTTCACTGGAATATGTAGCTCTTTTTCCAAGGATGATTTTCAGTATCCATTTCTGAATAACGTTCAGTATTTCCAAGCGATAATCGTTAACACCTCCCCAGCCAATTATACCGTAAGATATATGTGACTGTACCAGAGCATAGTATAATACTTTCGAATGATTTACATCTGAATAGTTGATCATATTCCAATTTGGAATGGAATGATCCACCCCTATGGGTAGAAAAATAGGGGATGATTAATTTTTCACTTCTGAACTTTGGCACACATATGTAATTGACATTGACAGACCCTCATACATCCGTCAAAATGATTACATTCTATGAAAGGATGGAATTATACACAAAGTGATGAAATCAACTAACCAGAACTTTCAAAATTAATTCATATTATATAACAATGAATAGTTGAAATAGAAAATCATATTATTTAATAGTGAATAGTTGAAGTAAGCTAGGTAAGTGAGTATTTTGGAAGTAATAAAAAATTAAGTAGGTAGTAATTAGTAGATTTCAGTAACAAAAAATAGGAAAATAAAAACTTTTTAACAAAAAATGAAACCGACGAAAAAATCAACTGAAAAGCAAGAAATAAAATGAACGTTCTTAGTCTAAATGATAATTGATCTCCTAAACTACTGTGAGTAACTGATTTTGAGTCGGCGCCATCTTCACATGATATTTTTCTATTCTATTTAGTTGTCAGACATGCAGAAACGAACCGCCATAAAAAAAAATCAGAAATTTCAATATCAATATATAGCCAACTTTATGACGGACACTACAGATATGATGAACATTACAGATATTTTTATATTATGTTAAATAACGTGTTATATTTCGAAATCAATGTTTTCAAATAATTATTGTAGTGCATACATCATAATATTGTGTTAAATAATTAGTCTCAAACTCTATGTTTTTAATTTTAGTGTTTTTAACCTGAAGATGACAAGTACTATGTAGAAACGTTGTTGAAAGAAAATTATACGCATTGCTGAATCAGACCTTTATTCCGAGAAACTGAAGAATATATATATATATATATATATATATATATATATATATATATATATATATATATATATCAAAATTTTGATGAATACTATTTTTCTATAGAAAGTCACGAGCTACAACTTTTGTATTTAATTTTAGTGTTTTTAACCTAAAGATGAAAAATACTATGTAGAAACGTCGTTAAAAAAATCATACGAATTGACTGAATCAGACCTTTATTCCGAGAAATTGAAGAATATATATATACATATTTTTTTTTTGGGGAGGTTTTCTTGGGATTTGGATTCTTTGAAAACAATGTTCTAGTAGTTCGTAGGAGAAGACGTTTCGTCCCTGGCCGGGGACATTTTCAATTCTTTATTTATTTTATTTTTTTATATAAAAACATACATGGTTTGCTGGAAAAAAATATTTTTCTGTAACATACATTGGGAAACCATGTATGTTTTTATATAAAAAAATAAATGAATAAAGAATTGAAAATGTCCCCGGCCAGGGAGGAAACGTCTTCTCCTACGAACTACTAGAACATTGTTTTCAAAGAATCCAAAACCCAAGAAAACCTCCCCAAAAAAAATATCTCAAAAAGGATTCAAGAATCGAACAAAACATATATATATATATATATATATATATATACATTTTGATGAATAGTACTTTTTTAGAGAAAGTCACGAGCTACAACTTTTGTTCCGAACATTTTTCTGTAACTCTATTATTTTTGCAGTTACAGCTAAAAATAAAAAAATTTAAAAATATTTGTTTTTTTTTTCTATTTGGGTCCGTGGCATGGTAAAGAATTTCTCAATGGGTACTTCATACATTCAACTATCATAATCCAAAATTTCAGATGTTTTGTAATTTTTGTTAGATTTTGGTGAACTTTTGTGTCTATTTATTGGATTATAAATTTTGTGTCATATACATCAGTATTATATATTGGAATAAACTAAGATAATTTAGAAGTCGAGAATTGGAATATCAAGACATTTCGCCAAACAGGATGGAGACATAAATAAATAAAACAGCCATAACAATGACCCTTCAACCGATCCACCATCTAAAGGTATACTTCTCTTCAATACATTGAAGTTTTGGGAGACAGCAGTTCCTTTTAGTTTTTTTTTCTCTCGATCGATATCAGGAGGAAACATAGTAGAATATGGCACCAGAAAAACAAATAAGCTAGAGCAGCAATCGTGTCTGAATTATCATATGTCAGATATATTGGCCAAGTTTTGGAGGCTTTCTGGTTTTCATTCACACATCCACCATAAACCCATAACATTCGCTCAATCGCCTGGCTGGTGCGTACTTGCACTGTTTTTTTTATTCGTTTCAGTACCTCAAAAAACTCCTTTCATCATCCAACTCGTTCACAAATCATTTTTGCCCTCTCAACAAAGGAGACGCGTTCCAGATATCGAAGTAGGCTAATTCATTTTCTGTACCAACGAGTGTTAATTGAAGTGCCAGAGCAATCACCCATCGCGATATGCAAATGCTATCTCCTGGTAAGACACAAACTCACTGCTTCCCTCGTCTTCTTCTTCCTACTGTTCGTCGCCGCCCAGTAATTAGCCGCTATATTTGTTTCTCCGTCTCGAATCGCACTTTGGTCGTTTTTTTATCTTCGGCGGGGAAAATTAATACTCGCCAACGCCGGGAAAATCTTATCGTCAAGACAAATGGTCGGCTCGTGTGTTTATGGATGGGTGCGTGGAGTACTTTGGTGGGTACTTAATGGAAATTATTTTACAGATAACGACTGATTGATGGCACGAAATATGGTGTGCAGAGGTTCATCTGGAGAAATTATGCTGCAAATTGGGCGATCGAAATGATAAATTATCCTTTCCGTAGATGCATAAGGAATATGACGATAATAATGATATTATTCAGCAAGGAATGGTTTGGTTATAATGAGAGCTGTGGACGCCGGGCACTTAATAAGCACACTCCAACGGTTCGACACCTTCGAGAAAATTGCAATGAAAGATGACGGAAAAAAACATCATTGTGAGCTCAAATAATAGCAATGAATGTATCGGAGGTTCTCTATAGTATTCACATTTGAATGAATGTCAGAATCCATGTCCATCGCATTGACTCGAATCCTTCCTTCTTCTGGAGCAGAATTTTCTTTTCAGTATTCTCATCCTCCGGTTAGAGTTGGATTAGAGTTTCAGTATTTTGGGTGTTGGTGGTTGGCCTTATTTCCTTCATAACTACATGACACCAAACAATATGTTGCTGTCAATAGTTACAAGTCGATCGAATACATTACATCTTCAGGTGTACCAGGTGTACCACAAGGATCTCTAACCTAGGCCCATTCAATATATTTATAAATAATGATATTGTTGTGAACTGTTTGCTATACGCTGAGGATATGGAAATATTCTGGAATATAAACGCTTTGAGTGATTGTCAGCATCTTTCTTGTGATCTGGACAGAATTGAAAATTGTGTCAGACTAATAATTCATCTCTGAATATTTCGAAATGCAACATTATATCTTTGACACTCAAAGTAGAACCATTGAACTTTAATTATGATATCGATGACAAAACATTGGAGAGGCTGAAATCATTCAACGACCTAGGGATGATCTCTGATCCTCAGATTACATAAATGACTTCACAGTTGAAAAACACAAATTTGGTAGAATTTATAGCAGTACAAACTATGACAGATTCCATCAAAATTGTTTCGACCTCGGCTGGGGAATTATTATGCATATTGGCGATCCCTTCCTGGCCTTCTACACTCAACTCACTGATATTATCGATCGGTCCTTCCCCATTCAGAAAATTAAAAAGAAACGGAAGACACCCTGGATAACACAGGGAATAAAAAAGTCATCAAAAAATCTGCGCTTTCCACATTATATTCGGAAGTTCACTAACAATCTTTATTTCCATGAACATTTTATTAAATACCGCAAAATTTATAGAACAGTGCTTAAACCCGCAAAAGAGAAGTACCTCAAAAATAGAATAGAAAAATCGAACAACAAAATGAAAGAAACATGGTCTATTATAAACGACCTGAGGGACAAACCAAAAAAAATACATGATTCAGAAATTCCTATCAGTGCAAATGATATGAATGAATACTACTAATCAATCGCCAAAAAACTTAACGAGAACACTATAGTATATCTTGTTGAGTGCGGATATAAAAATCATTTGATATTACACGACACAAGTATCGATGAATTGTTGGAAGAATTAAAAGAAATAAAAAACAAAAAAGCAACTGGCCTTGATGAAATCTCCATAAAAATTTTCGATAATCTTCCAAGAAATGCTCTCGATACTTTAGTTTCACTGATAAATCTGACGTTCCGCGACGGTATATTTCCATCTTTTTCAAAAGTGACAATAGTGATACCACTATACAAGGGCGGTAACCTGGATCATCCCTCAAACTTCAGGCCAATCTCCCTCATTCCAACCCTTGCAAAAATAATTGAAAAACTTGTCAAAAAAAGACTCGTTGAATTCCTTAACACTCATAAAATCATCAACACAAATCAATTCGGTTTTCAAAATAGAAAAAACACACACGATGCAATTTTTTCCTTTCTTCATGAGCTTTACTCAGACATAAATAGCGGAGATACTGCCGCTGCGGTGTTCTGTGACTTAACGAAAGCTTTTGACTGCGTAAATCACGAAATACTCTTGCGAAAACTTCACCACACGGGTGCAGAGGAGTATCTCTAAAGTGGTTTGAGTCGTGCCTCACAAAACGTAGGCAAGCAGTGACAACGAAATATAATCTGGAGTGCCGCAGGGATCGGTTCTAGGACCAACATTATTTTTGCTTTACATTAACGATCTTTCAAATCTCAACATATCCCTTATACTTACATTATTTGCCACAATTTTGTGGAAGAACAAGACAGTTGAATATCTCAGTTAGAAAATATGTTGCCTTCCAAAAATGGTCAAATCTTGGTGTGATTCAAACCTCTTAGCATTTAATATCTCAAAAACGAATATTATCTCATTCAAATGTACACTTCAAGAGGTAAACTTATAAAACGATATCAGATATCATAAAATAAGGATTGTTGCAGATTTCTGGGTTTGAATATTGACAAAAGACTGAAGTTTGATATACATATAAAACAAGTAATGAGAAAAATTTCTTCCGGTTGCTACGCAATCAGAGTAATTACTAGGGAGCTTGGAGTATCTACTGCCAAAACAGCCTACCACGCATTGTTTGAATCACTTTTGAGGTACGGCATTCGTTTTTGGGGAGTGTGTAGCCTAATTTGCTTGACTCAGTCCTCAAAATTCAGAAAAGGGCTGTTGCAGCTCTTTTTATATTAGAAGCTGTGTGTCTTATAAGAAAACATATACTGAAATTCTTAGTCGTTTCTTCTCACTATTACACAAGACTTAGCTCTAGGAATAATTTGAAAATACCCCAACCTTCATCCTCCCAAATCAAAGATTCGATTATTTATAATGGAGTTGAGATGTATAATCATTTGCCAGTCGAAATCAGAGGCTCTAATGTAGATATTAGCTTTCAAAGTTTTTTCACAATAAGCATTTGATATGTCAAATATAAGTGCGGATCTGAATGGTTACCTCAATAACTTTCGAACAGTTTGATGCGAAACAATGAGACATGAAATTCATTGAATGGTATTACCTGCCCTACTTTTTGGGAGAACATACATTACAATTACTCGACATCCACTTTAAAATTTCGAAAGGCATAGAGGTCGATTTGCACATAGTTGAAAAGGTGATTCATTTTTTTTAACTATGGTTATTCTACAGAATCACAATTGCGGATGAATGGTATCACCGATACTACTCTTTGAAATAGAAGACATTGTGATTTCTTGCTAGATGGCGCGGGGGGCACATCAACTTGAAAATCATGGGGGTCAAGTGGTACATCGTTGAAAAGATAATTGAATTATCTCTTCAACCATCTTACATTTATTCACAATATGCATTTCAAATTTTGTTATACATGACATTCCAAATGCATATTGAGAAAAAACGTATTGACGAAATTGAAAAATAAACTGTCGAAAGTCGAAAGGAGAATAGATATATCTTCCCAACGATGTGCCACGTGACCCCCCATGCTATTTGAAATTTGTAAGTTGATGTGCCCCCCCCCCCCTCCCCGCGCCATCTATCGGGCACTCACAATGTCTTTAATTACAAAAAGTAATATCGGTGATTTCATTCAATACCTTTTTTTTCATTGTTCTACGTCGAATCGTTCAGAAGTTATTAAAAGCCGCATTGTATGTGTTTTGAATTCTGTATAAACAATTATGGAAAATGCAATTTGCGATAGAACCATTAGTTTTTTGAATGATAATAAATTGATAAGCCCTTGTCAACACGAGTAATTTATCCAATGAAACTGTTTCGACAGATATCATTCAATATATAAATGAAAATTCCAGAAGGATCGTCAAGTGTCCGAAACTTTAAACCCGACCTATAAATTGGCTATCAGAGGCTCACTCATCTAGTGGTTCAAATCCTATATGAGAAATAGAAACAAAGCTTTGAAAGCGAAAGAAAATATATCAGATGCCTTTGATGTGAATTTGGGGATTCCACAAGGGGTAGTACTTGGTCCACTGTTACTCTCACTTTATGTAAGCGATCTTCCCGAACACTCAAGTGAGGGTAGAGTTTTTATGTACGCCGATAACACTACCATAATTGTGGCATCCCCGTTTCTGAATGAAATGGAAAATAAAACAAAAATAGTAATCGATGAATTTGAAAAGTGGTGTAGATCCAATCATCTAATGAACAATGAAGACAAAACAACATTCATTTAATTCTCGAACAAATATTGCCGACCACCCCATGTCGATATAGGGTTAACATTATAAAAATGTACAAAATTCCTTGGTTTACAACTAGACTTCAAACTATCTTTTCATGAACATATTGACTACTGTGCAAAGTTGAAAAAAAAACCTATTCGTACTAAAATCAACTTTTTCAAAACATAATTCACTGCATTGAAATATTTTGAGCTCAGTATGAATATTTCTGTTTGGGGCAATCACCAGAAGTAGAAGGGGTTTTTATAATGCATCGCTTCTTACATCTCACATTCGATCTTAATTATAGGTAATATTGTAAAGATGTATTTAAAACTTATCATATTCCAGCATTAACATGTATTTGTCCTCATAAAACGCTGAGTTACATCCATTCAAATTCTCAGTCATTCTTGCAAAACAAAAATATACCCCCTCATTATACAAGGAATAGAAATTACTTTCACCCAACAAGATGTAACAATTCTGAATATAAAAAATCACGGCATTATGCAGAAACAAAATATTACAACTTATTACCACAAGGCATCAAGGGAGGAAGACGAAACATCCAATTCCGAAAAAACAAACTCGAAAAATATAGCCTAACACATTTTTCATTATGTCAAAGAATATGAACAATTTTCTTGATAGCAACTTTCATGTCTTCACTCTGAAATGCACATACCCCTTATAAATTGACGTGTCACATATAGTTTTGTAGCTGAAATGTCAAAAAAAAAATTAATCATGAACCCGTGTTCCAGTTATCGTCGAAACAAATACCCAATTGCCAAATCTCTTAGATCAAATGCGATTGTGCCAAACTCTCATCAATCACTGAAGTGTCTAGTCCTACTGATAACTGTGATCTTAGCATTCCACCTACGTTGTCCAAAATAAATGAAACAAATATGATCATTTATTTCTGTATATTATTCCGCCAATTCAGTCCGGTTTCAGGAGCAACCACAGCCAGCACCACTGCGGCCCTTGCATATACAGTGAGCGCGTAAAGTATGGAAAATACAGATATCGCTGACCGATACAATAAAAAAATTTGGTTATGTATATTAGATGGACCAGCTATTTAAAATTTTATATTTTCGACGATGTCAAATGTACAGTTTCTGAGATATACGAACAATATATTTATTTTTAAATGGGACAAACCGTTTATTTTACAATTTTCTGTTACAATTTTTTATTGCCGATGCAGCTTACAAACTGTTAATGGCCACTATTGACCATTAATTTCAAGAAATTAGGAAAAAGATTTTTATTGCAACCGTTGATATTAACAAAGAGAAAATAAAATGGACCACTTGGTATTTGTTAAAGTTCAAAAAAGTCTTTGCTGTTATTGTACTGATAAACATGATATGACTATCGGTTCCATTTCGTTGAATCAAGTAGGTTTTACTATCAGTAGGTACGTCGTTATTTACTGTCAGTAGGTACATCGTGATAGTTTTATGAAAATACGCTTACCAGCGATAAAAATCAGAGTAAAATTAAATGGTACATTTAACAGAGCGTCAAAGTATTGAAATTTCAATACTAAAAGGATGTGGTAACAGGTAATACCATAATATGAAATTTGAGTATGTTTTATTCGCGTCATTATTTGTGGGACACGAGCACACGAAGAGGTATGTGGAATATTTGATAACAAGCATGAAGACAGAACTCCTATACCACGTGGTACTGTATGTAGAATCATTCATAAATTTGAGGAAAGTGGACATGAACGAGAACTCCCAAAAAGTGGCCACCCTGCTATTCCAGAGCAAACAAAAACCGACATTTTTTTGTCGATGGTTGAAGACCCTCATAAGGCTACTAGAATTGTTGCAACTAAAAATCACATCAGTCAAACAACTGTTCGTAAATATTGAAAGAAAGAAAATTGGCATCCCTATAAAGTACAATTGGGACGGAAACTGAACGAATACGATCCAGATCGCAGAATGGAATTCTGTGAAACAATGTTGAATAGATTTGACACTAATTCTAATTTCTTTAATCAAATCTTCTTTTCTGATGAGGCTACTTTCCAGTTAGATGGCACGGTCAATAAACAAAACTGCAGGTACTGGTCACATGAAAATCCTCATTGGATGGTGGAGGCACAAACGCAGTATCCACAAAAGATCAATGTGTGGGCAGGAATTATTGATAATACCATTATTGGACCTTATTTTTGGAATAGAACCATGACAGGAGAAGAATACTGGGCGTTTTTAGAATTGGAGTCAATTCCAGAATTAGCCAGACTCTTTCCTGATGATATAAATCCTTATATCGTGAAGAGATCAATTTGGATTCAGCAAGATGGAGCGCCTCCTCATTATCTTCCAAGCGTTCGTGAGTTTCTCGGCATTACATTTCCAAATCGTTGGATAGGAAGAAGAGGAGCTATCGAATGGCCAGCAAGATCTCCGGATTGGACACCTCTAGATTAGTTTTTGTGGGGTTATTTAAAAAGTGTAAGTGAATAGGCCACAGACTATCCAAGGACTGAAAGCTAGAATTAATTTATCCGGAAACGATTAGAAAAATCTTGGATGAATTTTCATTCAGAATGAATTTCTGTTTCCAAAGACAAGGAGGTAATTTTGGAGATCTCTTTCAGTTTTTTTCTTTGGGTATTGTTTTCTGTTCATACAGCAATATTAATTACAAAATAAAAATGTTTTTCTTAATTTCTTAAAATTGATGGTCAATATTGGCCATTATAGTTTGTATGCTGCATCGGCAATAAAAAACTGTAACAGAAAATTGTAAAATATACGGGTTGTCCCATTTAAAAATAAAGATATCGTTGGTATATCTCAGAAACTGTACATTTGGCAACGTCGAAAATATAAAATTACAATCGCTGGTCCATCTAATATACATAATCTAAATTTTGTTATTGTATCTTATCTTCATGTTTCCATACTTGAAAAAGAATATAATTTTTATTTTCAATGACATTTCAGCTTGCTACTTGTGTAATGTATTGAAACACCTATTCTTTTGGACTATAGTAAGACTTTCAGTACTTTATATGTGCAAATATTAATAAAGGAATTGGAATATTGTTGATTCGATGATTCTGCAATCAGTTTGAAAACGCGTTATTTCACCGGTTGCACTCAATTTGTTGAGATCGAAAACCAAAGTATTACCTCTGGAATTTGGAGACCCCAAGGGATCAATTCTAGAGCCTTTATTCCTTTCAATTTATTCATTTGATTTCACTGAACACATTGGTTATTATAAAGCTCACCAGTGCGCCCATGATAAATGAATATATTTTTGTTTTTCATCATCACTGATAGGCAACATGCTTCTTCTAGAATAAATGCAGTTTTGTTGAATTAATTTGGTATTTTTACGGCTTAACTTTCAATGATAGTTTTCGAAGGAAAAACATATTCTCGTTCTACTCATATCTATAGCAATTCAAAGTAGGAAACTATTTCGTGAGTTTTTACATGAATAATTGGATGTGACGACGCCTACATTTGTCACTATATATACTAATAAAATCATTATTTGAACTCAACACGAATTTTCCAGGAGGAAATGTCTACCTACGGTACCACACATCATTAGAATAAGCTTCAAGGTATGTTTTTCTTCTAGCCACACACACACACTCGGTCTCTTCACGCCGATCTTATCTGACAGCAAGTAGCAATGTCACGTGATCTTGCCGTAGCTCACCCAACTCAGAAGAATGAAGAATGAAACACCATTGTCCTCAAGAAGCTTGATTTACTAGTTACGGTGTGTCTCTTGCATTATTATCTTCATCCGTGTGATTGTCGTTTTTTTATCCGGTTTGGGTTGGTAATAGCAAATTGATGTAACTTTTATGATCATCGAGGTATTTCCATGGAATAGTTCACATTTCTCAGATCATTTGGAGTGTACTGATCGATGTGTGCAATTAATGGATGTCCTGAACATTTCATAGAATTGAAAAAAGACTGCTGATGTTTTCCCATTATCTTTTTATCTACTAATAGTGAGAAAAAAATTTGTTCTGATAGTGAACTTTGACGATGGAAAAATTACTGATCACAAGCAAATTCTCACTCATCCCAGGAAAATGATTCGATGGCTTTTTTTTTCTGAGTGTTAATTATCATTATGAATCACGGGAACAGTTGCTGTTTCTGAATTGTTAGAACATGCTTTCTACTACTACTCATCCTCCTTCCTAGGAGCTTTCTCTGTAAGTAGTTTCATAATAATTAATTATTATCGATCAGTATCTCGTGACGAAGGCTTCAACACACAATAACTGAATAACAGTTTGTTACATAAAAACTTTTTAACAAAAAATTAAACCGACGAAATACGTAACTGAAAAGTAAAAAATAAAATAAACCTTCTTAGTCTCAATAACTAAAGCTCCTAAACAAATGTAAGTAACAAATTTTGAGTCGGCGCCAAACAAACAAGCAAGCAAATGAGTTAGGTAAGGCGTAAAATGATGGCATCGAGTTGGACGGTGACATTCTGATAATTTTTTTGGAGTAATTTGATGATCTTCGTTGATTGTTTGTTTGGCGCCGAATCAAAATTAGTTACTTATATTAGTTTAGGAGCTTAAAGGTATTGTGACTAAGGTTTATTTTATTTTTTACTTTTCAGTTACTTTATCTCTTTGAAATAAAGTTTATATTTGAAGGTACAAATATTTATAAAATAAAAATGATATACCTAACTGGGAATGAAAATAATTGAATTTCAAGCAACAAATTCTTGAAGCCATCAAGAGTAAAACATATGTAATCGAAAATGGGCTATATCAATTAAAAAAAAAGCACAAATATTATGGCCAAGTACAGATGGGTCGAAAACATATTTCGTTATATATGCTTTATTGATTTTACTTGCAACATGTTAATAGATGTTAAACAGAAATATTTTGAAAAAATGATACATCATTGTTGTAAATAATATTTATTGTCATAAAATGTAGGTTCAAATTGAGATGAAATAAAATACGGTAAACAGTAAATTGGAAATTTTAATTGCTTTAAATTCTCATTTTGATAAAAATCTGGTGTCTGCCAAAATGGGTTATTGCACAAATTATGAAAATATCATCAACCATTGGAACAAGAGCCCAATTTAATTTACCACTAAGAATCTTGAAAATTTTGAATCTTTGGTTTGAGCGTTCAATGTGAACTCTAGCAAATGCAATTTCGGCATTCACCAGAAAGCTGTGACTCACTTCGCAAAAAATGTAACCTAATTAATTTTATTTTGTATAGATTACAAATGTCATCTATTAAAAAACCTTTATTAGCCATAATGGCATCTGTATAAGGATCTAGTAATGATATTATATTGCTTTCTCCAAATATCACCTTATCGAATGCTCTTTTCGCATATGGTTTACTGATATATGTGATTAGGCCACCAGGTGAAACTCCAGTCATAAATTTCACAGTTAGGTTGGATTTATATTGTGAATAAAACCTAATTATACAGCATAAACACTTTGGCGTCTGCACAAAAATTTTCGTTCAATCTAATATCCCTTACATCCTGAAATTCCTTGAAACAAATTGGCATGTTCTTCATAATTTCAGTCTTTGAAGGAAAAGTCATTAATTTAATAGAATGGGATGGCGACCGTTGAATAAATTTGAGCTGTTGAAGTTGGCATGAGTTCGGTCAGTGTTTTGAAGAAAACCAAAGATTTAAAATAGTCGACGTTTCGAAGCTTTTATTGCTTCATCTTCAGGACTATTTAAAAGTGGTTTTCCTTGTTAACATATGAATATAAATTTGACATAATTGCCAAACTTAGTATCGTGAACTCACTCGTTCAACTTCATGTGTGTATCAACCTGTGATTGTATTTATACATTATGTCAAATATATATTCATATGTTAACAGGGAAAACCACTGTTAAATAGTCCTGAATATGGAGCAATAAAAGCTTCAAAACTTCGACCATTTTAAATCTTTGGTTTTCTTCAAAACACTGATTGAACTCCTGCCAATTTCAACAGCTCAAAATAATTAATGATTTCAAAACTCTTGACAGTACTGGAATCATTTCATAGATACAGGTTTTAGCCAAATCTGGAGTAATTACAAATAGCGAGCCCAATGTAACATATGTCAAACTAGCTTTAAATTTAATAGCAACATAATTCTTTGTCTAATGTTTAACCTGTGCACACGCTTATCACTATGATATTTTTCGAATATTTCGACAATAGAATTAAAGATTGCAAAGTTATTTATGCCAGTAAAGTTTTCAATTTTTCATCACTACTTATGAGTTCACATAGAGTTAAAACTTTTGGCGAATTCACTTGAACTGCACTATCTCTGTAGCTAGGTCCTGGAAGAACAACTTCTGCAATGTTTTGTGAATTGAGTAAAGCTAATAAAGCCTCCGCAGCTTCAATGTCTTGTGCATCTTCAACATCACCATCATTCTCACAGAAAGGAAACATTTCACTTGTCTCATTGTTGTTTGGACTTGCCTCATTAGTTGTAGATGTTTGGACTTGCCTAGTTCTAGAAAATGGTCCTGAATCTGCTTCATGTGGAAGTTTTGGCAAATGTTTCAGGTCTTTCTGGAATGAAAAAAAAATAATCAGAACACTTATTGAGTAGAATTATTTTTATAAAATACCTAAATTTCTGGAGAAAATCACTTTCAGCAAAATGTAAAGAACATACTTACATGTAAATAGATGGTTTTTTCCAATTTTTGACAATCTGATCCACATTTGTCTTCTATCCACAAGCTCATTATTTCCCAACTTTGTTTCTACAACATATTTTCTTTTCCTGCTCTTGGAAACGTATGGAAACTCAATTCAGGGTTTCTCTTCACCCAGGATGGACACTGGGAAACACAACCATAATGATTCATTCTCAACTTCAGCAAATGAAACAAAAACTAAGTGGAATGCGATGTAACAGCCGTTGAGAAGCACTTCAAATCAATGGAAAATACGACAAATGGCAGATGTTAATGGCCCATAGCTGGGTTACCGAAATGTCCGGTAGGGGGCGTATCGCATTTTCACGTCAATATACAAGGAATCATTCGATATAAAAGCTGAAGTATTATTATATTAATACCTGCATGTTCTTCTCGATCAGGACTGCTGCCCACTCGTTCTTCCTGGTGCCTTATAACGCTCACTCTTGATAAATATGTGCTTCATCAATCATCTCATAAATAGTCATCAGCCGAACTTTAATCTCCTAGTCACATAATAATTGTCAAAGCTAATGTTTATCGTGGCAATTCGAAGACAATTAGCATAGGCCTTTCGCGGCGCATTACAGATAAATCTATGGCCAAGGAAGAGAAGAAGTGATCATAATAAACTCGTATATTTCTGAGCTAAGAATGGGGAGATTAAGATTATAACGATGTGCGGATTACAAGAGACACAATGTGCTGCCGTCTCTTCACTCAGCATTACTCGAACTGGCTTATTGAGCGAACGCATTAACCTCTCACCGAAGTTGCTGCATAAATATCATTAGAAACACAATAATTGGCCGGAGAGAGTGGGTTGAAATAATAAATAACAGTAAATATACATTATTATTTATAATAGTATGTCTTCATTCATCGTTAAAAGTGAGTACAGTTCAGCTGGACGGCTTCTATAAAATCCAACCGTAAATAAACAGGAACATTCAAATCGAATACCATGAGTTCTTTGAAACAAGTGTTGGAGAAAATATATGATTGTGACTGGAAAAATATTATGACTGTTGTTCTCTCAGAAAGAGTACTTTCAATCGGGCAGAAGTAAACTCAGCTGCTTTAGATATTTCAATAATCGCGGTCAAAATAACTTTTAAGCTGTATACCCTGGTACGATAGAGAGAGAGAGAGAGAGAAAAATATATTTCATTGTCAAAGAAAAACATGTTCTCATCGACAAAGTTAAAAAAGTTCAAAATTAATTGTAGTTAAATAATATACATGTAAATAAATTACAGTAACTACAGTAACTACATATTAATGAAGAAGTGCGTCAGATGCGCTTAAGAACTTATTTGTCATCATTACATAAGAGTATGAATCATTTTTAAATAAATATGTATATAAGATACATTTGAACATATTAAAACACACATATATATCCGTACAATTATACGAAACTGCATACTCTACCATTTCTCTGAATAGTATTCTTCCAAATTATAGTAAGTTCCCGCAAGTAATACATCGTAAATAGACTTCCGATTTTTTTAAAAATAGTTAATAAACTTTATGTGTAAGGGTAAGTGATTATATATTTTCATTCCTTCATATATAATTGATTTCCTGGTTAAATTCAAAGAGGGATGACAGAGGTAGATGGAGATTATTTGTCCTACGTGTTCTGTGATGTATCTGAGGATTTGCTGAATCATCACCGTTTTTCAGAACTAAGCACATGCTTTCTAATATAATTAGAGAGGATAGAGTGAGTATTCTCTCAGAGACAATGAGCAGTTTGAACGAATGTTTGGGAGATACCCTACACATGTATTGTGTATTAGAACGCTCGCTTATGCAAAATGAATATGTATGTACAATCTCGCTTGTGGCCATTTTTACAGCGTAACATCCTGAGGCCAGTTTTTTAGTAAAACATAAAATGTGTTATTGGAATTTCAGCTAGATGTCAATTATAAGAAATTGGGTGTTGTGTTCACGTTCGAGTGTATCATGGCCCTTCAATGTCACACTTGAAGGAAAGTAATTTCTATTTGTTGATATTCAATGCCAGCGAATTACAGTCGCGCTATTCCTTAACTTTTTTTAAATTATTCTGGATGGTTTTCTTCAATGCTAAAGAATCTTTTGCGCGCCACAAGATAGTGGCATCATCAGCAAAGAGATAGTAATTGCCATGAACATTAAGAAGCGCTATATCATTTAGGTACAACAAAAAGAGTACTGGTCCCAAAACTGACCCCTGTGGAACGCCGTAGTTAATGATCCGCATAAGGAAGATTTCGGTCCTATAAATACTTTTTGTATCCGCTTCGTCAAATAAGACTGGAACCAGTCAAGCGCACATTCTCCAAATCCATAAAATTCAAGTTTTTGTAGCAGTTTTCTGTAATTTACAAAGTCAAAGTCACAGAACGCTGCTGCGACTATTTTTCCATCGTTAATTTGACCATAAAGATGTTCCAAAAGTTTAAACATCGCATCATTTGTACTCTTATCACTTTGAAAACCGAACTGGTTTTGTTTTAGAAGGCCATGATGCGAGTCGTTACGAATTTTTCTATTATTTTGGATGGGGTCGATAATTAGAGGGTTGGTCGATTTTCCCCCCTTTATAAAATGGAATTACCTTGGCTGATTTCAGGCCATGAGTTGTTGATAGCGGAAGCTAGTGCACCTAATGCAGAGTCTTTATCTACTATATTAGATATTTTGTTCTTAGCCGATATGTCTTCAATTTAAATTTTTTGTTGCAGAATTTATGTCGGTTCTGTATTTTGCCAAGTGTGGAGAATAGGAATTTTTCTCCGAATAAGGGTTTCCTGACACGGGCGGATTTCTCATCCTCGGACCCAATGCCGTGCTCGCTAGTGTCTTTTAGATTTAGTAATGTTAGTCATTATAGTAAATTGTTTTCTACTGTTAGCATGTTTGGAAATACAGAAATTTTTCTGCCTCATCTGGGAAGAAGTAGTATACAATTTCGTAGATTTCGCGGAGTTTTTCAGCTTCTGCAACTGTGCAACTAGAATTTCACTGTTGTCCGTCGTAGTCTTACTCAGTAAACTGTTATCTATTTTACTTGTCCTCCCACGTTTTTAAAAGTCTTTTTTGGGTGTTTTACCATCAGGTATTTCTTTGCAGCATTTTATTTTCGCTTGTTTCACTTTTGTGTTACACTTGGCACTATCTCTGTTGGATTCCTCCATCGGGGGATGATTTGATGTATTGTTTTGCTCAATTAGCAGTGGTTTTTGTGTCTTTTCACTGTTTTAAGAAGAAATAATTGTTACTTTCACAGATTTGAGATTTTCTAACCTCACTTACCTAACCTAACCTCACTTTTTGTAGTCCGTAAAAAGCATACACACATACAAGGAAACAAGTAAATATTGTACTGTCATTCAGTTCCGAGCTATTTCAGAAGTTTCAAGTCTCTAGCTCATTGGGAAGTGGGTTTAAAATTGATTGCAAGATTTGTACTGGACAGACACGAAAGCAAGCTAATATAAACATGCCAAAGGTAAAAAGAAGTAACGGTAAAGTCATCAACAATTTATATTGCCAACGGTTGTCCAATTCAGTGTTGGCGTTATTTATATATAAATATTCACAAAAACAAATTATTCATAACCATATCATCAGTTATAGTGCACCTCATTATTTTCTTGATTGAGTCAAGATAAAACCGCAATTTACCCAACGATACCCGAGCACGTACAGTAAATCCAAGCACCACGTACGTTTCGAAGAGTGGCACCACAACCCTTGTACACGATTCATCAAAATATAGGTGACACCTTCGCTTGTCACCAAAACCGACATCAAACATCGATAATGGAGTACGAGTGTAGGGACGAGTGCGACCATCGAATAAATCATGTTCCTGCCATCCTGAACATTGCTAGCCGTAAACATGGACGCCAGAGACATGTATTCGGACCAGTGTTCTTCTGTCGAGTCAAAACACCACTTCTTTATACCCGATATCAACGAGTTCGGCTCGAATATAAAACAGGGTCCAACATATAAGTGATTCTTTCGCAAGATATCGTTGGAATAACGTTTTTAGAACGACGAATCAATCCTTGATGATATTATCCTTAGAGTGATATGCGATACCAGTTGATGAATCGAATTGGAAAAGCCTTGCTTTTCCCATTTTCATCAATTCTCAAACGTTACGAAAACCAAAATATACATTTTTGGAAAATTTGCCCGAATACATTTTTCATTGAAAAAGAGTACTAGTGCACGTAGTACACATGTGCCTTTTTCAGTTAAAAACGCATGAGTGCAAATTTGTCAAAAATTATTGATATACATATTTCTATTGCACAAATTGAGAGAATTTCATGAATTAAAAATTCTAATTTTTTGTATATTCGCTTAAGTACGTATAAAATGTCAGTGTCACGAAAAATTTCATTTTTTAAAAATAATGTAACCATTTCTCGTTGTCCTGGACGTCTCCATGAAAAATTGATACAGCGATACAAACACATACACAAACAATTTTGAACGCTCGCGTCTTTTTTGAAATTTCGTAAAATATGTCGATTGGGTGAGGGAACGTTAGAAGAGAAATTGATCAAAATATTGAAATTTTTACCCCAGAAAACACCAATAATAATAGTAAGTTGATACTTTTGGGGCACCCTGTGCTGTGCAATTATCCGATAGAATAAAATAGACCTTATTCGGCTGGTTTACACATCGGTTTATAGCACGTCAGTTTGTACAGAAATATTATCAATGGAAGATCATATGTAAAAACATTCACTTCATCGACATATACATATGTTTAAAAATAACATTTGAAAATATTTTGTCGTAAGAAAATATAAATAAATGGTGAAAGTTATGTAAACATTTTTCATGTATTCATAAATTATTCTTCTAAGCTCAACTTGTTATAAAGTTCCAAATTCAGGGAATTTGATTTCGACTTACTATTTGGTTTCCCCATCTGGTTTCGTATTTGTGAATATCAGACGAAAAAGTATAACTCCCTTTGTTTGGGTGTATTTCATAGAGGGTTTGATGGATACAAATGCATGGTAGTGTTATTATTTTCATATCAACAAGGAATGATCACAGTGATCACTAGAAAGTGAATAGCCTTTTTCTGGGATCTGAACATGTTCACCGCATTGCTGGAATTTTCCCATAAAATGGTTTCATAACTGATGGGTCGGCTTTAGAATAGCCCCATGGTAAATCCTGCCTGTCGTAAGAGGCGACTAAAAGGATAACCGTAGGTGGAAGATGGTCTCATCGCCCGGTGAAATACCACCATATCGACTTTGTGTGCTGTGAAATGGACCATTCCATGTTTCAGTGTTCGGTCGATACTTTCCGGTCTCCCTCTTTCCTTTTCCCCAATTCCTTCTTTATTTTCAGGTAATAGTAATAATGATGAACAATAGTAATAATGATGAAGTCTCCTAGAGTAAAACACTCCGGAAGTAAAATACCTCTCCATTCGGATTTCCGGGCGAGAGGTACTCGAGGGGACTCAACATTAAAAATTAATTTTTGCAACATCCGCGGACTCAAGAAGAACATCAATGACGTCCACCATCACCTACAGACGGAAAAACCGGATATTCTGGCTCTAACAGAAACACAAGTGAACTCGTCCACCAACAAGGTCCATATGCTTTGTCCTGGTTACGAACTCCATTCTCGATTCAGGTTCAAAGGTGGAGTTTGCCTTTACGCCAAGGCTAACCTTTCATGCCAGCGTGAAGAGAGTTTGGAACCGAAAGACTTTGATGTGATGTGGTTCAAGCTATCTGATACCAAACTGACTAAGTTCCTCTGCTGCCTTTATCTATCACCTAATGAACCTTCATATAACGACTTCTTTGAGTTTTTATCACTCAAACTGGACTACATTCAGGAGAACCATCCAACAGCTGAAACCATAATCATGGGAGATTTTAATGTACATAACGCTGCCTGGCTCAAATTCTCTAACAAAACAGATGATGCAGGTCGTCAAGCCGAGGCCTTCGCCATCACTCATGGTCTAGAACAACTGGTCGAGCTACCAACCCGCATCCCTGATGTCAACAACCAGTCTGCCAATACACTAGATCTTTTCCTCACCACCAATCCTGACCCGTATAGAATAGAAGTTTGTGTCCCACTTGGAAACTCTGACCACACCCTCATCTCCACAACATGCTTTTTCCATTTACCATCGAGCTGCACAATACCACCCCGTCTCATGTGGCATTACAATTCGGCCGACTGGGAAGGTCTTCGTATGTTTTTCTCAGCGTTTCCATGGAAGAGAGTTTGTTTCTCTTCAGTAGATCCAACACGATGTGCTGAGACAATTTCTGAAATCATCATGTTGGGGATGCAAACTTACATACCGAATACCGAAAGAAGAACATCATCCGATAAGACCTGGTTTAACAGAAACTGCTCTAGAGCTGTGGCTTCCAAACAGGCAGCATACCATCGATGGCTAAAAAATCCGGGCCCTGAGACCAGAGCAGCATATGTCGAGGCTAGAGGCATATGTAAAGAGACAATAGAATGCTCAAAAGATGCCCACAAAGCCAAAATAAGATCAAAACTTGCTGAATGTCCTAACGGATCCCGTTCATTTTGGTCTTTCGTTAAAGCTGTGGGAAGAAATTTCACTTCCAGCTCATTTCCTCCCCTAACCAAAGAAGATGGAACACTAGCAACGACTGCCCAGGAAAAGCCAATATCTTTGCGCACCTATTTGCTGGAAATTCCACTCTGGATTCATCGGGAAAACAACCCCGAACATTACAC
Source organism: Gonioctena quinquepunctata (assembly GCA_018342105.1). Lineage (NCBI taxonomy): Eukaryota > Metazoa > Arthropoda > Insecta > Coleoptera > Chrysomelidae > Gonioctena > Gonioctena quinquepunctata. The sequence goes on from JAFIRS010001048.1 coordinate 162,065, forward strand.
CTATTGACAGTCACATGCCCGAGATCACCTTTCGCCAACGTACTATCAGAAAGATTTTGCTGGGTCTCAACACCAACAAAGCCTGTGGATCTGACGGAATCCCGCCGATTGTTCTCAAGAAATGTGCCCCGAACTAACACCTGTTCTTTGCAAGTTGTTCAACCACTCTTACAATTTGGGGTATTTCCGTCCAATTGGAAAATTGCAAGAGTACAGCCAGTCCCTAAAAGGCAAAAGGCCCTACCTAGCAACTACAGACCTATCGCACTGCTATCTATTATTTCAAAGGTCATGGAAAAAGCCATCAACATCGAGCTCATGAAATATCTGGAAGACTCAGGAATTGTCAACGATAGGCAATATGGCTTCCGCCATCAGAGATCAACTGGTGACCTGCTCGCTTACGTCTCACATATATGGCAGCTATCTATTGAAAAGCATGGAGAAACTTTAGCTGTGGCATTAGATATCTCCAAGGCGTTCGACCGAGTTTGGCACCAGGGACTCCTCGCCAAGCTTCCGTCTTATGGCTTGCCCCCTCAGCTGTGTTCTCTGCTTGCTAGTTTTCTCTCAAACAGGTCTCTCCATGTAGTGGTCGATGGAGTTTCATCTGACACTCTACTCATAAATGCTGGTGTTCCGCAAGGATCCATTCTCGCACCAACACTATTTCTACTTCACATCAACGACCTGTTGAAAGCAACTTCATGTCCAGTACACAGCTTTGCCGATGATAGTACCCTCCATACCGCTTTCTCTTCCAGGGCCCCTATATCAGCCCGTGAAACCAGAAATGAACGAGAAAGAAATGTTAATAATATAAATATGGACTTGGCAACAATTCTCGAATGGGGATCCAATAACTTGGTAGAATTCAATGCAAACAAAACACAAGCATCTCTAGAAAAGCCGATCTCACTGTGCCTAACATAACTTTGTCAGGAGTAACCATACCAATGGAGCCATCCATATCGATGCTTGGTATTACTATCAGCAATAACCTTTCCTGGGAAAATCACGTGAGGTCCATTGCCAAAAGTGCATCCCAAAAACTTGGTTTTCTGTTTCGTGCCAAGAGCTATTTCACCCCCAGTCAGCTGCTTATGATCTATAAGGCACAGATCCGACCTGTCCTGGAATACTGTTCCCATATTTGGAGTGCGGCACCTAAACATATCCTGAGGCTATTGGATTCTGTCCAAAAAAGGGCAATTCGTCTCGTCGGTGATGCCTCGCTTACAAACTCGCTCACTTGTCTGGAACACCGTAGAAAAGTTGGCGATTTGTCTCTATTTTATAGATATTTTCATGGGCGAGGCTCTTCTGAAATATCAACAATCGTTCCTGCTTTGGCAGTCTCTTCGAGATTAACCCGTCAAGTTCAGTCATCACACCCCTTCGTGGTCACTTTGGAAACCTGCAGAACATCACTTTCCAAAGACTCGTTCATCCAACGAACAGCGAGGCTTTGGAACTCATTGCCTAGGGAGGTGTTCCCCGAGGCATACAACCTTCAGAAATTTAAGAAGAACACCAACTCCTACCTTCTTTCCCTAGGTTCCCACGATGTTCTCTGAACATTACAGGATATCCCTTTTCGTGGGAACCAGAACATAAAAAAAAAAAAAAATACGAGAATGAAACAGACCCAAATATATTTGCCTCAATAATTCAGTACCTAAAACATATCCCAATTTTCTCATGAGGAATATTGCACTAAGAAGCTCGCTCTTCAGTTTTTGAGTATGATAGTACCGGCTGAGAGTGTCATCAATTGTAATTCCAAGAAGCTTGCAAAATTGTTTATATGTTGTTCACATTGTACATAGGCATATTGTCACTTTATTCATATTTATTCATATTTGTTCATATTTGTTCAATTTATTCATATTTGTTCACATTTATTCATATTTGTTCATATTTATTCTATAATGCATCATTGTTTATCTTGTAAGTTATTTTAGCTCACTATTCGATTACTATTAGATTACCTAAAAAGAGAATACTCGTTGGATTTATCTGTTTGTATCCCTACTTTGTAATAAATAAATAAATAGATAAATAAATAAATATGCTCCTGAGGTGTACTTATTGTTACTGAAAATAATCAGCTATTGCATTTTTTCACCATTGAATTGTAGGAAATTAGCAAAGAACCAATTTGTAGCAAAGTCAATCGAAATGTCAGCTAGAATTTTGAGGCTATAAAAATCTAGAGAAGTAGTGATAGGTGATGTATCGTCAGCGAAAAGGATGGCGGTAGTGTCCTGTAGCATGTGCTGACAGATGTCGTTTGTATAAACAATAAATAGTAAGGGTCCAAGGACAGAGCCCTGTGGAACTTCATGTTTCAATATCCCGAGTGCAGATGTATTTGCATTCTAACCATTTGTTGTCTGTTCACTAGTGCCTGATTATATCGTAATCACATTCCGATTGGTTCAAATTAACAATAAAAAAATTGTCAGTTTATTGTTGGAATGTCAGTTTTGAATGATGAATGAGATTTTTCCCATATATATTTTATATTGAGTTCAAAGCAGCCAGAGATGCGAAAAATGCCAAGATAAAACAACTACAAACAGATCCAGAGAAGAGAAAGGAAAGGGCAGTTTTTTTGAAGTACGATGAATTCCAAAATATGGTTCGTGGTTGTGACGAATGGTTTGCAGAAGAAGGTATTTTTTTTTTTGCTTTTGAATTAGCTTGGCCTGGTGGAGAAGGCCGCAAGTGCTTAATTTCGTACTTTAAAGAAGAAGAAAATAACGTAGGTGAAAAAACAGGAAGGATTATTTATAATCCTGTGTTTACTAAGACGACGCAAGGAAGGGAAAACCATGCGCTTCATTGAAATGGCTGATGAATTATAAAATCAATCCTGATTTGTGTCCAATTCGACTGTACAAAAAATTCCCAGAAAAGCGGGTTGGAATGAAAACAAAACGACTCTTTCTCACTGTAAATCCCGCTTGGAAGTTGAACAGAAAATGGTATAAAGATATTCCTGCTGGACGAAATACTGTAAGCAAATGGACTGTTCTACAAGCCAAAGCTTCTGGTTTAAATACAGAGAATATCAAGCTTACTAACCAGTCGTTACGAGCTACGGCCGTCTTCAATCTCGCAAAAAGGGGGTGGGCGAGCAGCAACTCATAAAAATCACGGGCCATTCAAATTCAAAATCAATAACGCCATATCTTCAAATGGATCACCATGAAGAAATGTCAAAAAAATGCGTGGGAATGACGTACCACAGGCAAAGCATTCTCAAACATCGTCTTCAGCCGTTGATGCACCGATAGCTGCAATGTCTAACCAGATTACGTATAATAATTGTGTATTTCACTGCAGTTCCTGCAACTTCTGATTAAGTTCAACCTTGAATAAATATGAAATGAAATGCATAAAGAACACACAAAGTCGTCTTCACAAAAAGTGCAATATAAATTGAAACAATTGGTAGACCGACAGGCGAAAAACAACTACTTTCCTAGCAAATACCACGATTATGTTTAAATTCATGTCGTGTGCGCCTAACAATCTACATACCGGTTTCAGGCTTTTTGGCCTTCATCACCACGGAGTAGTCACCGGCGACACCTAGTGACAGAAAGAAACACTCCATACAAAAAAATTTAACCGGAAAAAACCAATTCTCCTACCTCGATAGGATTCTAAATAAAAGATTCCTTCTCAGTAGGAGTGGCTCAAAATGCCCGACTGGCATATTTTAATGAAAGAAAAAGCCATATGAAGGGGATAAGATATGAAATGAAATGCATAAAGCAAACACAAAGTCGTCTTCCCAAAAGTTCAATATGAATTGAAACAATTGGTAGACCGACAGTCGAAAAACAACTACTTTCCTAGCAAATACCACGCAGAACGTTGAATGATATTCACCTGACAATCCATGCAAACTTCCATATAAATGGATATTGAATAAATAGTTTCATTATATTTTTACGTATACTTTCATAATATATAAATGAAAAATATTAAAACAAACGTATTTCTGCGTCTCTTCTTTTTTTCCAGTTACGGGATGGTTATTGATGACAAGCTAAGAATTTATAAATTAATAACTTCAGTTTGACAAGTTGACAGTTTATTCGAGAAATATTCCCCCGAATTACACTCGTGCACCAAAATAACCGGATAATTTCGCATTCCAGCGTGTTGTCTTTGAAAAACTGCATTCGGTCATTTTCATATTTTCTCCAAAAATTATCGGTAATTTTGATGCACTTCTGCAATTACTTACGATAATTTCAAGATGCCTCAAACAGACTTGTATAAAAAATTCAGAGACTTGAATTGCATTGAAGATTGAACAAAAATAAAAAATTCAAATTCCATTTCACGAATCGAATATTTTTATACGTTATAAGTTGGTGTGAATCGTTGAAAAAGTGTCTGATGGCTTACAGAACACGATTGGAAGTGTTTGTAGCGACGGGGAGTCGCACGACGGACCCGGCCCAATCGCAGGTGTCCGTTGCTGGGGTCACTCTGACCCGTCTGCCATCCTGCTAACTACGGGCGCCCAGTCAGTCAACGTGCAAATTTTGTTCCTGATTGACAGCTCTTAATTGGGGTTAATGAATCCGTATGGGCGGAGTGGTTTTTGTTGGATACTGTTTATTTTCCAAGACGCAAAAAGCAAGAATATATAAGTGGTTTCTTGAAATGTTTTTCTGGGTAATCCTCCACAGTCTGAAAATGAAAATATAAGCAGGAAAATCTATACAAGTGTAGAAAGGGCAAACTAATCAGTTCACCCCGATAAGTTACTGCGTTCACCAAATTATATTTCCTATAAAAAATGATTCAATTTGTCAGTAACTTGTCGTTTCCTTAATTTGCCTATGAAAAAATTGTGAAAATTCTAAAGATACTTCTCTTTATAGTTTTCTATTGACGTTTCGGGGACTATATCTACCCCTGTTCTCGAAATCTTCTGAATCTCCTTTAATTGTTTGAATAATTTGGATTTTCCTACCAGAGTCTTTTTCGCTTTTTCAAATGACGGATTTCATTTGAGTTTTGCCAGAGCTGTCCCAAAGCACTGTGCTTAGTGCTCGTGAAAGCACTTAGAGCACTTTTGTGCTAGTAAGCACTGTGCTCCCGAGCACTTTTTTGAACCAGTGCTTAGTGATTAGTGTTTCGATCATTTTACTAAAAGGCTTAGTGCTTAGTAATCCCGAAAAGTGCTACCGAGAACTGAAGTACTACCGAGCACTGAAGTGCTCCCGAGCACTGCAGTGCTCGGGAGCACTTTTTGGGATTACTAAGCACTAAGCCTTTCGTAATTATTACTTGTCGAAACATGGAAACGTGGCCGGTAGCGTAGCAGCCCCACTCAAGACGAACTCTTGATCGCTTCTATATGCATCTTCTACGGATCACAGTCTTGTTTTGAATGTTGCGGAGTGTGTCAGGATTCGGCGCAGTACGCAGTATAGATAGGTAAGTTCTATAAAATAATATTTTATCACTGCATTGAAAAGTGAAGGTCAAGGCGACTTATGGAGAATTGGGCTACAGATAAATTTGCCAAATTTTTGTTATGATGCAGTTGTCGCCTTCTTGAACAATAATATCCATTGACACAACTCAATCCATTGTCTACTTTCAGAAACACAGGGTATTGAACAACGAATATGGTTCTTATTCTCTTATCGTCAAAATTTCTCGATGAATTCTTTGATTTCGATCCTCAACGAATAAATACACAAGAGGGTTCCCAACAAAACACACCACATCTTTCCCAGTCCTTACTTCAAGAATTTGACGGTTCTAGTTTGGAAATATTGAGATATTGAGTCGGGACTTCATTCAAGACCATTGAATCTGTTCTCTGGTCTTGAATGAGTTCCCGACTATTAAAAAACTTTTCATAAAATATAATACTCCACTTCCATCAAGTGTGCCTGTAGAACGAATGTTTTTTTAAAATATTATTTATATCCCATAAGTGTAAAATACACTGTATATATCTGAAAGAATATCACAAGTATGAGTAATTCTTCTTTTCTCCAAAAAATATTCTTCCAAGGACTCGAAATGTATATTATATATTAAGAACAACAGGTTTTTCAGCCTCCAATTGTTCTTTATAGAGCTGCATAATAGGCTCGACCTCCTCCTCAATGAATTCATTGACTTGTTCTGCCGCTCTACCGATATAAGAAGAAGGATCCAGCAAAGAATCCAACTCATCTACAATTGGTTTGAAGTATGGATCTGCTCTGACTCTGTCCAAAAAGTCATTATCTTTTCCATGTTGTTTGACTTGTGTACCTGCTTCTTGAGAAAGAACCCTGATTTTTCATGACATATTTGTCTGTCACCACCTTTTTTCACCATGGCCATGATTATATTTTCCGCAGACATGAAAGGCAGTTCTTGATTCATCCTTCTCTCTATAACTTTGGGATAAACGACGAGCCCTTGGGTTATATTCACCAACACCATCAAGGCAGCGTCTGCACTGAGGAAGGCTTCGGATAGTGTGATTCTTCTGTTGGCAGAATCGTCTAGAGTCCTTTCTAGCCATTGCACGCTGAGGGTGTTGGCAGCGTTAGAAAAGAGGGCCATCAAATGCCGGGCTAAAGAACAGCACCGCTCAGATCTCATAGGGTTCCTTTTGTATGGCATTGCGGAACTTCCTATCTGGCTTTTCTCGAAAGGTTCTTCGATTTCCTTGAAATTGGCGAGGAGTCTCAAGTCGGTACACATCTTGTGGATCGAGGCACCTAAAGAAGACAAATTTCCCACAATCTCTACGTCAACCTTTCTGGTATACGTCTGTCCCGTCACCGGGTATGTTTTATCGAATCCAGATAAGTGAGCAACACGTTTGTCTAAAGCTCGAACTTTCGCGCTGTCGTTGAACAGCTGCATGAACGACGCCTGAGTTCCTGTTGTTCCTTTGGCTCCTCTGAATCGAAGGTCATCTCTGGCGCGACGCAAGGCTCTTTCGTCCATCAGGAAATCATACAGCCACAGACAGGCTCTCTTGCCAACTGTGGTTAGCTGGGCTGGTTGTAAGTGTGTGAAGCCAAGGGTTGGGAGAGACCTATATTCTTCAGCAAATCTAGCCAAGTTCTGCATGACGGAGACGACTTTTGGTAGAAGCAGATCTATTCCGTCCCTAAGGATAATGAGATCGGTATTATCCCCCACAAAACAGGACGTAGCACCCAAATGGATAATTGGCGCCGCCAATGGACACTGTTTGGCAAAGACATGGACGTGCGCCATGACGTCGTGTCTGGTGAGTTTTTCCTCGGCAGCGGCCTCCTCGAAGTCAATATTTTGTATATTGGCCTCCATTTGCTTGATTTGCTCATCTTTGATGTCCAGGCCGAGTTCCTTTTCCGCCTTCGCCAGACTTATCCATAGCTTCCTCCACGTGGAAAATTTCTTCTGGTCGCTGAAATTGTATTGCATCTCTTTACTGGCATAACGCGTACTTAAAGGCGATCTGTAGTTCGCGTAAGGACTCGTATAATCGATGCATTCTTCCATTGAGCACATTTTAATTCAATAAAAGCAAATTCCTGAGATAACTTCTATTAAAAACCGTACAAAAACACCGAACCTAACCTCAAAGTTGGCACTATTCCCAAAGTCCACACCGGAGTTCGAAAACAGAAAACAGCTGACTGAACAGAAAACAGCTGACTTTCAGTTTTCTTTTGCCTCCATTATGAATGCGCCCAGGCGCCATGCTCTCAGCGATAAAAATTTTGAAAATATAGTCTTGTTGAAGGCTAATGGCAATTTGTAGCACAACTGTAAACTTCTACTTCATTCGATTGATGTGTAACATTCAGTTTGTTAGAGAATTGAAGTTAAGTTTTTCTGTATTCTGTTGGAGATATATATTTCTATTTATTTCTAATGATATCTAAATTGAAAACCTAGTCTTGTTAAAGGCTGATGGCAATTTGTAGCAAAACAGTAAACTTCTACTTTATTCCATTATGTGTAACATTGAGTTTGTTAGAGAATTGACGTAATGTTTTTCTGGATTTGTTGGAAATATATTTTTATATTAAATGATATTAATAATAATAATGCGAGTTAATTCCACCTCCACCACATTAGTTCATTCAATGCCACACTCAGAAATAATGAATCATAGGCGAAGCATTGCGTTCAACATCATACGCCGTTTTGTTGATGTTATGGATTGAATTTGACGTGATTAATCTACAAAACACACAAAAACCATATCAAGAAGTAATTCAACTGTATAATAGTATCATCCTTTTGAAAAGTGCTTAGTACTTAGTGCTCGCCATGTCGAATAACTTTTTGAAAGTGCTTAGTAATCGCGAGCATTTTGTAAATAAGAGTGCTCAGTGCTCGAGATTCCGGAGCACTTTTCAAGAGTGCTTAGTGCTCGAAGCACTTTCGGTCAGTGCTCGCACAGCACTGAGTTCTGCTAAAAAATTTGAGAGTGACGTATTGCTCATTTGATATATGGGGTGTTATTCAGATCAGTTTATTAGCATTCTACCATATATCACTTCCTCTCTGAGTAGAGGTAACCATGTATGGTCCATTTCAACAGAAGTTGTTGAAAAGCAGTCTTATTGGAAAGAAGAATACAGGCCGTTTCTTTCAATTTTCTCCTCTCTTGATGTGGTTCTTTCTTCAAGGTTTCAGTCCTATTCTATTCAATCGTATGATCGCCATTGGATGTGAGGATATGTTCTGCAATTTTTGATCCGGTTATTTGTCGATTTCTGATGTAACTCTGATGTTCACTTTGGCGCACTTCTAATGGTCTTGACGCTTCACCTATATCACTATCACCACACGAACAAGGTATGTTGTAAATACAGTTTTTGGTACTTTCTTCGGCGTTTTTTGGTTTTGTTTGTGTTAGTATAGATCTCAGTGTGTTTGTTGTTCTAAATGATGTTTTCACATCATACCTACGTCCAATCCGTTTGATCTTTTCAGATAATCCGGGGACATAAGGTATTATGTTGGTTGTGAAATGTGTAGGTGGTGAGAGTACTCTTGTTGGTTGTTTGGTGGATTGTTGTTTCCAATGTCAGTGATTGTTTTTTCCACAAAGTGATCCGGATATGCATTTTCCTTGAGAACATATTTTATGAGATTTATTTCTTCCTGTAGATTCTGGTTGGAATTGCAAACTGTTTGGGCTCGATTATAGAAACATTTAACTATGCCTTTTTCCGCACTGGCATGATGGTTTGAGTTGTAGTGTAGATATCGATTGGTATGTGTCTTTTTTCTGTGTACAGATGTTTCCATTCGGGATGATGATTTTTGGATCATGATATCTGAAAAAGGGAGTTGGTTGTTTTGTTCTAATTCTAACGTGAATTTTATCGTCGGTTCTTGACCGTTTATATGATCCAAGAAAATTTTTAATTCTTCTCCACTTCGATTCCAGATAGAGTAGGTATTAGCACTACGAGATATTTGATACGAACTCAAAAGAGACCAAAAGCCGTCCTGATGATTGGGAAACCATGAAACAGCTGTTGGCGGATGGTGGTGCTATCTTGTATTCGTAACAAATTTCTCTCTTCTAGTTATTTGTTTTGCGTTACTCTGAACGCATTAGGAGTACGACTATTGATGTCGTGGGTTGGCCTATGCTGACATCTGTTGGTGACCTGTTAATGTGCACGAAATTTCGTGCCATTAAAATTCCACGATATTAGGTCTAAGCTTCACCGCACAGATTATAGGTGTCACTGTCTATAATTTGATGCTTTTCACATAAATGAAACAATACAGTACATATGAAAAAATACAAACTACACGCGGACGGAGTGATGGATACTAGCTAGTGTACATATACATTTTGAAAGCGAATGAGTAAATAACTTGAATGACGTGAATGAAACTATAAACTGTAAGATACGACGCTTTTTCTCAACAGGGCAATACAAAAGTTCGGGAGATGCTTAAAAATGGAATGTAACTGAAATTTGAGATGGCGTAATTGCGAATATACTGTAATTGTAGGCCACATGGATTATACTTCTTTGTACCACATGGACCACAAGGACTATACTTTACTGTAAAATATTTTCTTAAAAAATTAAAATGATGGAAATAATAATAAGGAGTTCATCTATCAGATATGAGATTAATATTGACAAAAGTAATGTGAACACATCCATTGATGAATAAACATAGATAACCACAAGGCAGTGAATCTACAGGTGTAAGGATATATTCCCCTTTGGTTTATAGATTTGGCAAATGAAATAATTTTCCAGAATCTCTGTCAACCTTTTGGGAACACTATGTGAGTTATCCCTAATTATTTAGCGACAGGTATGTCTATTCCCTCTCCCGTTTTCGCAAAATTGAAATCGTCAGTCTTAGTTATCCTTATTTACTGCATAGCGGAGGTTGAATTTGTGTAATTTTGAGTGTGTCGCCAATTGTCGTGAAGAACCCAAAACGTTAACTGCAATACAATAAATTGCACAAATCACATGCATGTTGAATTAAAAGAACTCGTTTGTTATTCGTGAGTGTATTGATGTCAAAGTGGATCTCAACACAGCTATTAGAGTGTGAAATGTATCTTGCGTTTGTAAATGGAATTTCTTGTCAAGTATTCTCAAGGATAATGTTCTTTTATGTAAATGCGCATATGATACATTCACAAAAGGAATAATTAATCGAGGAATTTCATTAAACAATGAAAGTAATTTGCTTCGCAGTGGGTTTGGCCATTTAGCAGAAGGATACCATTGAACTTTCGCCATTTTTTTTTAATTTACTATTTTTCCCAAGATTGCGTTGATAGGTTCCCACCGCCAATTGATTTCTGTTATTGGGTGATTTTTTCCTAGTAATCCTATCATGGAAGCGGTTTGGTGGTATATTATCCACTAAATTTTGAGGCAAATTCTTATCCTTTTTCACAAATTTCACGCCCCAATTTAATGATGAACAATTTTATAATTTCAGCCTGATTAAAGTCTATAATTTATTAAATGTTATTTGTGAGTTGAGGAACCGTTGAAATCAATCATTGAGATAGACGAAATCATCATGAATCATATATGCATTGTGAATTAGATATGTAGTTTCCAATATGAAGATTGAAACCAATTACTTTTAACAAGGAGAAATAGTGCAGTTTTACTTTGTGAAGAACCATCGTCAACCACATTTTGAAAGGTTGTATGTTAACCTTTTTGCACTATCTGACTTAATAATGTTACTAAATCAGTGGAGTACTCCCCTGCGTTGTTTGTTATCAGCGAAAAGCACGAAAAACTTAGATTCTTCAAACAAATGAGAAGATTCGAGAAGGCAAGAACGAGGATAAATAAGTCGTGCGAATCACGGAAGAGGCACTCTTTGATTATTGTTGTGCAGATAAACAAAGTGATTTTGATTTAGTGCAGTGCGATCAAGTATCGTATTGTCAGTGTATCATCGTGTTGTGTTCAAGATAGAATAAACAAACCCCAGTTGCGTAACAGTGATATGTTGTATGTTACAAAATCTTTGTTTTGCGAGCAAAACCTAGACGGCACCACTCATTTAGGGTTGTTTAAACAGGAACATACAGCTTTGTAGTTTCCTTAATATTTTTCTCAATATGAGTGGTGCCATTCAGGTTTTGCTTGCAATACGAATATTTGGTAACATAAAACCAGGAAATTGAACCCATTTTTTGTGAAATAACCTTGATGACAAAATATCCGGATGCGTAGGGTTTTGTGACATACTCACTGAGTTATCTATCATACAATTCTTATAGTTAACGTTTGATTGTAGATCAGTAGAGGTTTTTGTTTTTTGGAATGAGAAAAACTTTCAACCAACGGTGTTGTCGTTTGAGAATACGATTTTGGAATTTTCTTCGTTTAAAATTTTCCAGAGATATTTCTAACATACGGTATTATGTTATATTACACTATCAAATTATTATTTTTGTGAGAAGGTTTGTTTTTTTGAAGATATTATTTGATTTGTTGAAGATTTTCTATGGTATTCTGGGTGTGGAATTTTGAGCGCTGTTGTTTTCAAATTTTAAATGATCTTTATTTTATGTTGAGGAATTATGATGTGAAAAATAGTCAAGAAACCTCTCTGAAAAATTTGGTTTGTGATACCAATCTACTTTCAACACGTTTTTAGGAGTTTTTATGACATGTTTGTCAAGAAAAGCTAAGAAATTGTTATTTCTTGATTGGAAACTCTGGAACCCGTCTAGAATTCCAGATTTATTATATTTTGGGATTGCTGCGAGAATATCGTAAACATTCCTTTTGATGAAAGGGACAGAGAAAGATAATTTGTTTAAGCATTGTTGTTGTAGTTCTGACAAAATGAGATCAGCGCAGATAGGTGACATGCAATTTCCCATTCCTGAACCATATATTTTGTGTTTCATTTGCGTCAAATTTGGACAAACGAATTTTTGGTGATTCCCCTCTTTTTTAATTATATACATCACTGGAAATGTTTCAATTCTTGTAGCTTATTGTTTCTAACTGTAATTTTTTCTATTTCTAAACGTCTTCAACTCACGAAAACTCATAGTTTCATAGACAAGTATATTTCACAAAAAATATTTCTCACCATTTTATTCTCAAGACAAAATGATGATTTGAAAAAACCTTAAATACATTTTATAATTGTTCATATCTTTTTTTGTTATATTTCGTTTGTTTAAATAATTAATAAAGAAACTTGTTTCTCTTTAAAAATCATAATTGGCATTTCTCTACAGGATTACAAAAAATAAAAATATCAATAATTTCATTGTTTATTAAGCTAACAATTTGTGACCCTCGGTTTATTTTTTTCTGGGAGTAAAAAAAAATATAAAAACAGCCAAAGTAATGAAAAAAATTGTCATATATAACGGAACACGAGTTAGATAAATATTAATCAAAATACGTTTATAATTCGAAGTATAGGAGATATGGGTATGATGTGAAGGTTATTTGGCAGATATTTCATCACTAAACAAAATTATCTAGTTCACAGCTGTATTTTCATTTTTTAACAAGTTATAAGTCAAAAAAAGTACGAAAAACGACTTTTTATAAACAAATGCATGTAACAGCTGATTAGCAATAGTTACAAACTCGGATTTTAATCCATTTCAAAGATTGATTAATCCTTTTCAAAAATCTCTTGAATGTCTATTATCCTATCTCTTATAATTTGAAAGTTATATCTATTTGTTACTTTGATTTCAGTATGTGTAATATTTAAAAATGTTATAAAAAATTAAAGACAATTTTTTTCAGTACTTTGTTATATATGGCTGTTTTTGTAACTTTTTTTACTTTCAGGAAAAAATATACCGAGGGTCACAAATTGTTCAAAACAAATTGTTAAGTTAATAAACAATGAAATTATTTTTAATTTTCTCTTTGTTAACCTATAGAAAAATGCCAATTATGATTTTTGAAGAGAAACAAATTTCTCAATTAATTATTTGAACAAACGAAATATTAAAAAAACGATTATAAACAATTAAAAAATTAATTTGAGGTTATTTTTTCAAATCATCATTTAGTCTTGACAATAAAATGGTAAGAAATATTTTTTTTTAAATATCCTGCTTGTCTATTTGTTTATAAACAATTTCTCAACAAATGACGTAAAAATTTTTTTCGTACATTAATTAATACCAAAATAACATTTGTCAAAAAATAATATTTTTTTAGTATTTTATTTTTTATTCATTCAAAAGAATTATAACAAACAAAATATAAAACTTGAATATACTTTTAAGCAAAGCATTTATAGGTCGATTATAAATTTTTTTATGTCGACTCTTGTAAAAACAGAGATTGGATAAAAATTAGTCAATTAACAATCGTATAACTTTTTGAAAAAATATTACGTAAATTTTTTTTCCAACGGGAAGTGTTCTGATGGCACCATCATTTTTTTAAATGTTTAAATTAATATTTAATACTTCAAAAAAAGTATTTTTCGTGCAATCGCACGCGAAATCAGTATTTCGCGTTCTCAACACAGTCCGCGAAATTCAATTTCGTGGCCTTTACCCAAAACAACGGCCGCCAAACCAAACGTCACTTCCAAATTTGACATTTCTAAAATACGACAATGTCAAGGATTATTTTACATTCTGTTTGTCACACCAATCTTTAAATTTGCCGTAACATTTTACGTACCGCCATTTAGAATTTTCAGGTATTGAAACGGAAAGCGCCAAGTTTACAATACTTTTTAGCTCTGGAGGAGTGAAAGATACTAAAATATCACTATCAGTATCAGACATATTTGCGTTTTGTCAAGAACTGCCAAAATGGTTTGTATATACTCAACCATATCAGCGACCTCAAGATTATCCTGCCTTTGCCGCGAGCGGCCTCAGCGATAACTTTTCTTTCGGTAAGCCAAAAAGGTATTTCACGGCCTTGGCAAATAAATAACTATTGTGTGATATACTGTCTCCAGCGGTTATAAATGATGGTACTTATTCATTGGAAATTTCCTCCTCTTTTAGGAACCTTTTTTCAAAAGTTCTTAAATATAGATAGTTTTCGAGTTATTAACGAAAAACTTAATATCTTTTTTTTTATCGTATTTTGTTAATAACAATTGCAATTTTTTATGTGCTAATAAATGCTCGAGATAGATTTTTCTAGACGCCATTCCGAATCGAATGAGCTATCGCACATATTTATAGAACCGGGAACAAGAATTAACCAGTTTTTTAAATTGTTAATCAGACTATAAGACCATCCTAGATTCTGGTATATCAAGACAGTAAATAATATGTGTCAAAAGTAATTTGTCATTTGATGTTATCGGCATTACTTCTGCGCTGTTCGTTCCAGCCCAAGAGGGTTTTTCAGCTATATCGTGACCATTCTACATCAATAACAACCTACTTTTCCGCTCACCCAATGACAAATCTCAGAAATGTAATAATTCAATGGAGCTATTTACCCACAAATGTCATAGATGTAATATACGGTAGCACGTACGCAAAAGGAATGCACCGCAACCAAGTGATACGTTCAAGTATCAGTAGGTAATGTTGGCAATTAAAAAAAAATCCAATCAATTCAATCAGTTTTGCTGACAACCTCGATGTATTCATAATATTATACCAGGCGATTGGGCGGAAATAATGTGTCGAATAATGAAGGTTCATGAATTCTGATCATTCATCATGTTCGCTTTAATCAGTAATTTAATCACGATAATTGATGTAGCAGTTGTAACTGTTATTAAGAACAGTAATTATTCATTCAATTCAAAACTCTTGTTTTATACAATAATGATCACAGTTATAATTGAATATGAAACTATTACATAAATGGAAATTATGATGGAATGTACGGGGTCATCAATCTTCCTACTACTCAGCTATAGTCACGTAGGATCGGATAGTGTGACTAGTGATGCTTCTTGTTGAGACGAGAAAAGAGAATTGGTCTTGTCATTTTCAAAGATTCCATAAGAATACATTGTGCCCCTCCATATCTTCGGCAATAATTGGAATAAAATTCTGAAACATTCTTCGGACCCCAGGTATCATATACAGTGCTCTTCTGAAGTCCGTTCCCCCTCTACTAATTTTTTAATCACCTGGTATATCTCAACGAAATTTGAAGGGCTTGAATAGGATAAAAACCTACTTTTTCTTGGAAAAATCACAGCTAAACGTTTTAAAATGGCGGCTGAGCGCCATCTTCAATGATTTTTTTAAATAGAACACCACGTATATTATTCCATTTTCGAAATCTGCTCATAATTCTCAACAGTTTTTTCTAATACTCTTTACTCCTAAATTCAATTGTTCTCGAAATATTAACGTTTGAAAAGTGACATTCCGGTTTAAAATGAAGTATGGATTTTGGTCACTTCCGGTAACACATTTTGCTAACTAAACTTTGTTATTAATTTGTAGTTGAATCTCCTTATGAATTCGACTAAAAAGAGGCGTAAAAAGAGTTTATTAAGGATAAACATTACCGCTTACCGGAAAATCTCGAAGCCTACTAATGTGTTCTGTAAATTCACAATCAAAACAAATAATTAGGTAGCTAAAAAATTATAATTTATTTTTGAATAACACTTTCATTTAAGCCCAACAATTATTTCATCAGGTGTTCAATGTGGCACCCTCCTAAATTTCGACAATAAAGTGCCCTATTATAAATAGCTTCTCTCACGTTGATGAAAGTATGTTCATCTATTTCTTCACATGTACCTATTATTCTGCGTTCCAAATTATTTGGCATTCAGTAGCATGGACTTCAGATACCCCCATTGGAATGAATCTAGAGGTGTGAGATCCGGAGATCTTGGTGGCCATTATCTACTTCCCCTGCTATCCATCGCCCAGGAAAGTTGGTAACGAGGAACTCTCCACCCATGCGATCGAAATGGGGAGGTGCCCCATCCTGCTTGAATATTATTTCAAGATTTTCAAACTCTTCCTGATTGTTCAATACAATTTGTCTTATTCGAGGTTCAATTTCAGTTTCTAAAAGATTTCTGTAAAGAACTCCTGTAAGATTGCCTCTGAAGAAAATCGGTCCAACAACGCGATTGCCCAAAATCCTCGCCCAAACATTCACCTTTTTGGGAAATTGGGTATGTCCCTCTCTAAAAATATGCGCATTTATCGCTCCAGTACCGCACATTCTGTTTGTTGACTTTTCCATTGAGAAAAAACGTGCATTCGTCTGCGAAACATACACGTTTCAGGAAGCCCCGTTCTTCTTCAATTGTTCTTGTTAACCACTCACAAAATTCAACCCCCTGGTCTGGATCATCTTCCGTGAGAGCATGCAGGATTTTATTTTCATAGGGATGAAACTTTTCCTCTTTTTGAGCCTCTTTGGGCACTTTTTGAACTTACTCCACAGGATTCAGCAACTGCAGACGTCGACTGAGTCGGACTGATTACCATTTCAGTAACAATTTCTACCTTTTTTTTCTTCTGAAAGAGGCTGTCTTCCTGATCTGGGAGCATCTCTCAGCGTACCAGTTGCTTGGAGCTCATTTAAAAGTTTGTGCAAATATGACCTCGAAATAGGATTTTCGAGAAATCTATCATTTAACATACGGACTGCTAGATGATAATTTCTTCCAGCTTCTCCAAATGTCAAAACTTCTTCAAATTTATCGTCTAAACTACGAGCCATGATCACACTTTTCATAAAAGAATTTAGGCGCTCAACGGACTATTTGACAGTTAGCAGTTCAGTTCGACAGTAAACAAGATGTTACCGCGACAACGATTTTTTCCAATGCAAACTTGATTGAAAGCAACATTTGTGTTTTTGGTTGGGTTTGAAATGACCAAAATGTCACTTTTCAACGTTAATATTTCGAAAACAATTGAATTTAGGAGTGAAGTGTAAAAAAGAAAAATTTCGAGAATCATTAGCAGATTTTGAAAATGAAATAATATACGAGGTGCTCTATTTAAAAAAATTATTGAAGATGGCGCTCAGCCGCCATTTCAATACTTTTAGCTGTGATTTTTTCATAAAAAAGTAGGTTTCTAGCTCTTATTCAAGCTCTCCAGATTTCGTTGCGATATACCAGCTGGTTCAAAAATAAGTAGGAGGGGAACGGACTTCAGACGAGCACTGTATGATACTGTGGTTCTAGAATTTGTTCCTAACTTGTGCTTGGAAAGAACGAACTGTGTCCGCTGTATCATATACGATATGTGCGAAATATGCGCATCAAATTGAAGGAATTACTACAATTTAAACGTAAGTTCTCATTAGTTATCGATTTTAGTGATGAGATTGATTGAATGAACGTTGATTCTTATCAGTAGTATGCCATATTTGAGAATAAAAACTATAGTTCATTCCTATTTACCTTTCAAACCGCTAGTATCATTGGTGATACCCTGGGTCCCTACAAATACAAAATAAGGTATGCATGTAATAGCATTATCACCCACCATTTGTTGTTAGAAAATTGCAATAAAAATTGTATGGGCAACAACGTATGTGATTCAACAAAGAGGTCATCAATTCGAGCGTTTAATGTATTATGTCATTTATTTTCTTTATTCGTTTCATTTTCCGCCATCAATTCATTATAAAATAAATTATTTTTATGCTTGTTTAATTTCTACTAATTTTGTTTTTTTTATTTCACTGATAATGCTATCGTTTTTATAGTAATTGATAGGTACTGTCTAAGTATGACTATTGTTATATTCGTTTTGACGAAATCAAAACGAATTTACAGAGGAACTACGACAGGACCGTAATAGGAATTATTGTTATTGATGATGTCAGTTATTTTAGATAAAAAGTCGTTAAATTAACAAGTGTGATGTATCAGTGAATTTGGATTTTAACGGGTTATCAATATTTGTAATAAAAAAGACAGGTCTGTATTAAAAAAATAACTTGAGTGGCCGTGAAGATACTAAACGTCGAATCAAATATTTATTATTAAACTATTATAGCAAATTTTAGATGCAATAAAACTTCCCGTTTTAATTTTTGATATTTTTTAAATAAACATTATTTGCGCAAAAAGCCAAAAATTGCATTTTTAGTTTTCTTTGTATAACTCGAGAAGGGCGGGTGTCCCTGTAGACCAATGTAATGCTCTCCAAAATAGTCACCTTTTTGCCAATTCATTCGTCTTCGTATTTCTTATGGATTAGAATATAGCAATAATAAGACATGTCAAAAAACGGACAAGTTGTATGGTTTATAAGTGAGTAACAAACTTGCAGCTAATTCGGCTGAATTTTTCATTTTTGATTCATTCAATATTTACTTTTATGTCCATTTTCCAGAATGGTATACTCCGTTTCCTAATGTCTAATAAATCATTATTGAACTGTAAAGCCGAGTGGCCTTCGCCTTATTCCATAGGCGTACGAGGTTAAATCTAAAGTTGATGACATTGAATAGCTTATGAAAAACTAAGATAGGGATGTGCACGTAGATATAGGACATCATGAATGAAACATATCTAGAATTTTCCGTAGAATCCAAAAATGGGTGTCCCATTAGAAAAAACAAAAGTTCATGTCATTACTTTTTGATGCGACGTTCAATTGTTTTTCTATTTACATTTCCTGGCGGATCAGAAAAAATGCTACAACTTTCCTAATTTAACCATTTTTCTAGTTCTTCAAATGAGGAGGACATCTATTGGTCCAAATATAACCAATAACCCTGTAGAGTTGGTTCAAAGATATTTTGTACCAGCTTAGCGACTGTTAATATGATTAGCCCCTACCAATAGACAAAGCTTGAATATGCTCTGTAACTTCCTGTTCCAGGCACAATAAAATAATGAATTTACAATCACCTTCCTGATTATTTTTTCCTTACTTGAAAAGTTTTTTTTAACAAATAATATTATGTAGATATAAATCCGTCCCTGCGATAAGAGATAACAATATGGTAGGGTTTGTTTCACAAATGGAGGGTTTTTGTAAGAAAACGATTATAAGCTTAGGTAGAGGTACAGGTAGTTTACTAACCTGTGCCTCAGTGTTTCAAATGTTGTGTTACTTGCCGGCAGATGTTGGAAAAGTTCGTTCTTGAAAATGGATAGTTTTTCTGAATTTGTTGCTGAGTAACGGATTAATAAAAGTGCGCTTTCTAAAAATGAGAAAATTATTATTCTCGATGTGTTCAACGTTGTTCGCCACCAAAACTCAACATTCCGAGTTATAAAAATTGTTGAAATGTGTTCGAATATGACTGGAGTCGGACAGTCAACAATATACCGACTTGTGCACGGGGATAAGCGCGGCCCCATCAGGTCACCAAAGAGAAGTACACGAAGAAAAGAAACTGTAATAAATGAGGATGAAAAGTCTGCCATCAGAAGAATCATACACTCGTTGAAAAAAAATACCTACCTTGAACAAAATAATATCTGGAATGAAAAAGGATGATTTGATTCCACCCATGGATAGGAAGGAAGTGTGGCAAACTTTGGAGGAAATGAATTTTCGTGCAAAATGCAAAACGGAAAATCACTTTTAATAGAGTAAGACGAAATCATCAGCTGACGACGACGATATTTGAGAGAGTTAGACAGTTTTAGAAGAGAAAACAGGAATATCTATTATATGGACGAAACTTGGTTATATGAAGGATATACCGTTGGTAAAATATGGCAGGATAAAAATATAAATTGCGCGAGACAAGCTTTCATGAAAGCACTCTCGGGAAAAGTGAAAAATTGATAATTTCCCACACTGTTAGAAAAAATGGATTTGTCGATGGTGGTAACTAGCATTTCAAATAAAACGGACTGGAGACTATCATGAAAATATGAACGCTGATGTTTTTGAAGAATACTTTCAGCACATACTAGATTCCATTACTCCCGGGTCTGTTATAGGGGGTGTTGGTAGTTTGGTTCCCGTCAGGTAGTAAATTGGAAATTTATTTGAGATGCTTGATAATAATATGTAATTTAGTTCCCAATCCCAAAAAGGTCATTAGTAATTTGGTTTCCGGGGACTACCTTCGTAATCCCTTGTACGTGTAAGTGAAATTTGGGAAAACCAAAAATTAATTGTCTATTTTTTGCTTGTTCTATGAGTATTACTTTTATTTCGAGTTGTATTGTTTCTGTGGCAGTCAGTTGTTTTTTTGAATCGTGCTTGCTCAGTGGCATTCAATTTTCTTTAAATTTGTTTCAAATTCTCGCCATGAATCCTGAAATAATTCTGAGTGGACGAGGAAAACAGTTATTAAATTTTAATAACTATAAATACGGTTTCCAAAAGAGTGGTGAGAAGCGATGGACTTGTACAAACAGAAAGCGCAATTCATTTGTTCTTACTTTGGGCGAATGTGTTGAAAATTCAACCATTACAAAACACATATAATCACATTCTCATGATGCAGTTGTGCAGGACTTAAATCGCCAAATTGTTAATTCTGCCTGCAAACGAAAAGCTGTGAAGGACCTGTCCGAAAAACCTGCGTAGGTCATTCGCAGAATATTACAGGAAAATCTGCCATCAACATTTACTACAAATGATATTGTTTGCGTCAGAAGAAACATCTATAACGCTCGTAGAAAAATTCAGCCAAAAAACCAAACCAAAAAACATAGAGGAAGCTTTTGACTTCCTTGACGAGGCTGACATACAAACCTCTAGAGGTGAGCAATTTTTATTGTATAATAACAGAAGTGAACGGATAGTAATATTTTCGTGTAAATCAAATATTCAGATTTTGAAAAAGTCACACAAATTTATTTAGATGGTACGTTTAATTATTGTGCACAATTTTTTTGTCAGTTCTTTACTTTACACGGTTATTGTAATAAACGCTCATATACCTATAATAACTTATTTAAATCAATAATAAATATTTGTAAACATAATGGTGTTACATTAAAAATTTCACTGTGCTGTATAGAACGATAGAAGCTTGTGTGATGTATATGTTGTATGTTTATAAAAATAAAAAAATATTGATTTAAATGAAAAGTAATTTTTTTTTATAATATGAGAGAAATAAAATAAAAATTAATTGGTTGAAATAATTTTTTTTTCGGGAACCAAATTACACTCAAAGACCAGCTAAACTAAAACCTAAAATATCGGGAACATAATTACACATTTTTCCAGACCCTTCCAAATTACATGTTCCCGTTATAGTGATGGATAATGTCAGCTACCACTCAAGAAAATCGGAAAAAATACCAATGTCTTTTCGCAAAAGCAAAAAAAAAATACATAATTCGTTGGCTTACTTTAAATAAGAAGCCTTTTCACAAATATATGCTGAAAAAGGAGCTACTGGAGATTGTAAAGTTGTACGAAATTTGTTGTCGACGAAATCGCTTCAAAAGGAATATAACAATACTTCGCCTTCCGCCACTGTGAATTGAACCCCATAGAATTGGTGTGGGCGCAAGTAAAAGGATTTGTAGCAATTTATAGCACTACTTTTAAAAAAAGACATGTTGAAAATCGCTTGCAAGAGGGAATAAATACAGTGGATTGCGAAAAGTGGAGTAAGTGCGTCGAACATGTGATTGGAATAGAACCAACGACGATAGTTCATCGGACTAGTCGGAATATGAAGGCTAAAATTTAAAAATTAAGTTGTATTTCAAATAGTAATTTATTCAATAAATTTTAATATTTATTTCAATTTATCTATTTTTATATTATTATTACTTTTATATAAGTTTTTATCTACTTAGTATTATAATATTATCTGCCTATCTCTATAATGATAATCATGTATAATTATTATTAAACTTATTATTCTAATGAACTACCTGTAGTTACGCCGCTGTCACATAAATTTCATTCGGAAAACTCCCCTTTCTATCGTTATGCAAATTAAGGTGACCCTTATTTAGGACCGATTTGGGGTGTGTACGTCTTATATAACTGAAATAAGGAATTTTAAAAAACAAACATTGCAAGTTTACAATGTAACCTTTAAGTTGTCCGCTTTGTTTAATGGGTTCTGTCATTGCAAATTTACATTTTATCACTCTCTCACATTCATTGTGACTGATGATGGACCTTCGAAACATATACGATCTCTATTGCAGAGGGTTATTAAAATTGTGGAATATGACTAAAAGTATTTTCGGAACATTCCATCGAATTGGATTTGAAACAGTTTGATCGAACCAATTTATAATTATAATATAATATACAATTCTCATTTTCAATAGTCTCTGATATATTCGAAATATATCATAAATTCTCTATCAGATTCTTATTCAGAATTGCAGGCAACCTGGATCCGAAGTTAATGATGCCGGACTAGAATTGAACGGGTATAATTTCTCGCCACCACTGATTCCGAGCAATTTTAATTGACTGAAGTAAAATATTGTATGGTGTAAAACTCGTCTGGAAATTTAGTAGCAGCGAACAAAAAAGGAGGACGCAATCCCAGCTACATACCAATACCTCCCGCGGAACAGGTCCATCATATATTGAATTGTCGATCAACTCGTATTGTTTATTCGAATACAATAAAGTTACGGCAAATGAGCGGATTACAAAGGATGCTTCTTCATACTCGTTGTTGTTGAGGTTGTTGGTTGTCGTCGTCGTCGTTCGTTGCGTAGGATGCCGAAAACGGTGAACTCGCTGGTTTTTGCCGGCTTTTCGACGGTTCAATGGTCCCATATTTAACACATGCCATCCGTCTAACGTTTTTGCTGATTCTCACCGGGTATAATGCAAACGACTAATATTAATAATAATAATAATTTCTTTATTTTCACAAATTAATTTGCACATCAACTAAAAAATAAAAAATAGAAAAACGTCAAAAAAATCAAGCAATAATCGAAAAGAGACAATCTAAAATCTCTGGATGTATATATATAGGAACATCACATACACGTCACAAACAATATTGAGAAATAATATGAAATATAAATATAAAAATATGACAATAACTAACTCTAGGTGTATATGTATAAAGAAAACGTACACGTTACAAAACAAGTTACGACAGAAATTCCTCAACAGTGTAGCAGTTTTTTGACAATAAGAGCTGCTTAACTTTTGTCTTGAAAATATGTACATTTCCTGGAACTTCAATATCATCGGGAAGTTTGTTGTACAGTTTGCATCCCATATACAAAGCTTTTTGGGTAGAGTGCAGTGCGATGTTGACTGCGTAGGAGTAAGTGGGCATTTCGAGTCAAATGGGTATGTGGTGGTCTGTTGGCAGCCACTATGTTTTTCTATGACGGATATATATTCTATGACGGATATATATTTCTCTCGTCATTCTGCTGTTCTGATGGACTGTTTAGTGCTAATTATAAGGTTTGGTTGCTTGGGTGTGAACAACATTATTCCACATACATACTGGAAATGCAGGAGTGTTGAAGTTGTTGGAAAAAAAAGTTTTCATTCGATAACTCCCGACTTAAAAATACTATAATTTAAAAAATATGCTTGTTTTCTGGCTACTATACAGGGTGTCCCTGGACATCCTCTTTTCCTTTCGAGGAATGTATAGATGGGGTCAAAATATCACCAGTACTTCATATAATTTTTGTTCCTAAAAGCCTTCGTTACCAAGTTGCGGGCCCTCAAAGTTACAAAATGAAAAATGTTTTTCTTTGATAACTTTCAAAGTGAATATTCAAAATCATCTAAATTCTGGTGATTGACTGAACAAATGAATTCCTTCGATGAGCTTTCATGCAGGAGTCAGTTGTTTTGCTACAAAGTCAGGAACGGACTACCCCCGATGGTCCACACCCCAAAACTTTGAAATGACAGATAATTTTCCAATATTTTTTAACAAAATAAGGTTACGTAGACAATTCTCTGAAAAAAAGTACTCGTGTTGAAAGTCGATCGGAGCAACGATTCTTAATGAAACTGCAGTTTTACTCGACGACATCAAACCCGATCGTCCACCATTATTTGAAATGAAAAATTTTTACAGTAGAAATACTAATGCTAACGTTAATTCAACAACATTTTTAACAGGGATAATACAAAATATGCTAAAATGAAGTCGTAAACAAAAAGTACAGTACCTAGTTGGAAGTTTCATTCACAATGTAGATATTTTTTCAAATGAAATATCAAGTTATGTAGATTCGTGGTGTTTTTGAACTAACAAGCTACTCCACTATGAAATATCGAATTCAGTCCATATTTTGTATGTACGCGTGGAATAAGCACATTTCGTGTTGTGTTATCTGAATCTCATGAAACTCATCATTTGGGCTGGTATCATAGGAAACCATCTTATAGGACCATTCGTTCTACATGACCGATTGAATGGAGAACGTTATTTGGAGTTCATTCAGAACGATTTGAATGGACTTTTGGAACATGTTCCATTGCAAACCCGAAGAGATATGTGGTTTATGCATGATGGCGCTCCTCCTCATTTAAGTTTGATTGTGCGGGACCACTGAACCAGATTTTCACCAATAGATGGATTGGTAGAGGTGGGCCATATTCATGGCCACCGCGGTCTCCGGATTTAAATCCATTGGATTTCTTTCTGTGGGGGCATCTAAAAAGCCTCGTTTACGCTACACCTATTCACACCAGAGATGCCTTGTTGAATAAAATTACATTACATTGTGAAGCCATACGAAACGACCCTGGCATGCTATTTCAAGTGCAGAGAGGGTGTTTGCGCCGACTAAGAAAATGTATTGAGAGAGACGGGGGTCATATCGAGCAGTTTTTGTAGCGGATTTTGCATTTCTGTTTGCTCTTGAGGCTTGCGATTGATTATTTACACCATGAGTTTTGTAAGGTAAACGTGTTTGCATGATAAAAATTCGTTATGAACAATGTACCTATCATTTCTATTTTCATTACAAATTAATCATTTCGAATAATGGTAGACATCTCAGGTTGGATGTCGTCGAACAAAAGTGCATTTTTATCAAAAATCGTTGCTCCGATCGATTTTCCACACGATTACTTTTATTCAGGAAATTGTCCAGGTAACCTTGTTTTGTTAAAACATTTCGACAAATCCCAGTCATTTCAAAGTTTTGGGGTGTGGACCATCGGGGGTAGTCCGTTCCTGACTTTGTAGCAAAATAACTGACTCCTGCATGAAAGCTCATCGAAGGAATTCATTTGTTTAGTCAATCACCAAAATTTAGATGATTTTGAATATTCACTTTGAAAGTTATCAAAGAAAAACATTTTTCATTTTGTAACTTTGAGAGCCCGTAACTTGGTAACGAAGGCTTTTAGGAACAAAAGTTATATGAAGTACTGGTGATCTTTTGACCCCATTTATACATTTCCGAGAGGAAAAGAGGAAGTCCAGGGACACCCTGTATACCTATAACATCGGACTATTATAGAATTACAATATACATTTCTATTTTAAGATTCAATAATAAACGATTCAGACTATGGACTAAGTAATTTTTTTAATATACTAAATTTGAATATAGTTCTGCCAAGTTCATTTACAAAAAACGATTTCTTTTAAATATTTCATCTGATAATGGAAATTCCGCCATATCCCGCCTTTTGCACATCCGCCGCAATATTTTAATAGTTATAGATTGCTTTGCAAATTGTCCCCTACCTCTAGTTGTAATTTTAATCTTTTTAACACAGATTTAGTTTATTGTAAGATTTTGTCTCACTTATATGGTTTGAATTTGCCTCTAGAATTATGATTTTAGCTATATCCTTCGTACTGAATTTGTTATTGATTTATTTATTTAGTTCCAAGTTTTTTTTTTCTACTGAAAACCAAAGTTAATGAGCCATTTTTTAATTCTAAGTTTGGTTTTAGGTTTAAAATGTACTCAATGTTTGAATGTAGCAGACACAAATGTATTAATTTTTATTAAAAAACGAAAACTGATGAATTAATAATTCGTTTTTATATTTCGTTTTCTACGAACTTTTTTTTTGCCAAATTGAGGCGCACCCCCTGAATATGACTATGTTTCCCCCCACCCCGAAAAGTATCAAAAGAGGTGATACAATTTGGTCGATTCCTCTATAGCCAATCAGTTAAGAACAATAAAGTTCCCTTGTAGTTTGTTTCTATATTTATACAAGTATTTCGCATTGTCAAAATTCCAAAGAGATTTTGTTAACCCATTCAATGAAAATTGTTTCGGAAGTTGGCTTATTTTGCTTAAAAATCATCGGAGACACTGCCTAACATCGGAAATATGCAATGGATATTGTAGATACCAAAAAAGTTATCTTGTTTTTCGATCACTATATCTCGGTAACAATTTATTGATTATTCCCCCTACACAATTTATTGACTATCCTCTTTACATACTTCAGTTTGTCACTTTTAGGTTATTCTGATAGCTTCAAGTTCGCAAATTATTTTCCTCTGCTATTCTGCTACATATGTAATTGATATTTGAAAAGCTGACCACACTGATCTAATGGAACATAAAACGATACATCATAGACACCAAAAACATGACGCATGCTGGCCGTCAACCACTTTGTAACCATTTCCTCTTCTATTTAACAACGTTTGTGGCCGTGTTCGACATTCCACAAATATGTGATATTTTAGCGGCGCTGCTGTGCAAACACTCAGAATCTCATTTTACGGTAGTAGATAAACATTTCTCGAAACAAAGTACACAAACCGCAGGTTAACCGCACAGTTAGTTTAACGATGGGATGGATGCTCGATCTCGGCAAGAGGCTACTAGATCACGGACCGACCGCCGTTTTATGCTTGTTTCGGGTAGGAAGCGCAGTACGCTGCGATTAGTAGAACATATAGAACAGTCGCTGCAGGATGATCAATAGTAATATCACAGGATACTTGGTGAGTATCGATAATTGTATCTCTTGTACTTGACATATTTCCAATCTCTTGGGACCACTCGTCTTTTGGTCCTGAGCTGGAAATATATCGAGTCATAAGTAAGTTGAAATAGGAAAGAGAAACTTCAAGTACATGAAATTATATTTACCTACGACCAATGTAGAAAATAGGCAAAAACATACGACACACAGCCTCAGTGAATAGCTCATTACGCACGGTAAACAAATCACACAGTTTTCGTAAACAAAAAGCACAGTTTGAATATATTAAAATTAATACGTAAAAATAAGCGGAACATTTGATAATTCCGCAAGTTGGTCATGATCACGCAATCGCCTGTCAACAGCGTAGTCATAGCAACTGTCAAAATCAAAATAATACAAACAAACTTTTCTGAAAGCAAAATAAGTTCAAGTTGATAATTATAAGATACATACTGTTTAAAGGAGAATACCTACATTTTCAATATGTTAAGTGATAGTGAGAACGAAAATTCAACTCGTCCCAACGTCATTGCAATGGCAAAAATGGAATGATTTACTGCCAAGTAAATACCGCGAACGCTACGAAAATAGTAGATTCATGGACTGGAGGCTGAAAAATCTTTTTAACAAAAAATTAAACCGACGAAAAAATCAACTGAAAAGCAAAAAATAAAATCAACCTTTTTAGTCTTGATGATAATTGAGCTCCTAAATTAATGTGAGTTAAGAATTTTGATTCGGCGCCAAACAAACAATTATCGAAGATTATTATATTAATTTGTTTGAAAATATGAACAGGATGTTCATAAAATCAGATGTGGAATCATCTGCGACTGAAAGATAAACTTAAGTCACTAGTCACTATCTTCCATCGTTCAAGATAACCTCTTGTGGGGTATTCATGTTGAGAACGGAAACATCCTCAATTGAATAGAAAAATTTTTCAGTTAATTGAAATATCCACAGTAAAAATTAAGTCATTTTTTGTGAATGTCTAACAGAAAAGAACTACTTTCCTGGCTGAAGCCACGCTGGACATTGAATAGATAGATATTCTAAAAAGACCTTAACTCAAAAGAAAAAATCTGAAATTGAAAATACGCATTTTTATTCAGATAGTTATTTGATTTTCTATTCCAGTCTTAATTAAGAACTCATATACATAAATGAGGCAAAGGAGAATGTTTTCCAAAGGAGAGTACTCACCAGAAATCATTCATAAGAATGACGCAAGAGAGGCATCGCATTCACTATATTTTTGTCGACGAAAATATATTTCACGCTTCCACGATCATCAGGACGACCGGAAGAAATGGGAAACACATTTTCTAGAAGCAATCTCACTTTGCAAAGATGACAGATTTTCTGACATTAAAACCTGTCCTGGTAAATTGATTTGTTTGAAAATATGAACAGGATGTTCATAAAATCAGATGTGGAATCATCTGCGACTGAAAGATAAACTTTAGTCACTATCTTCCATCGTTCAAGATAACCTCTTGTGGGGTACTCATGTTGAAAAGGGAAACATCTTCAACTAAATATTGAATAGAAGATTTTTCAGTGAATTGGAAAATCCACGGTGACAATTAAGTTATTTTTTGTGAATGATCGTAGAAGCGTGAAATAGATTTTCGTCGACAAAAATATATTGAAGACCTAGTGAATGCGATGCCTCTCTTGCGTCATTGTAACAAATGATTTCTGGTGAGTACTCTCTTTTGGAAAACATTCCTCTTTGCGTCATTCATCTATATGAGTTCTTAATTATAAGACTGGAATAGAAAATCAAATAACCATCTGAATAAAAATGTATATTTTCCATTTCAGGTTTTCTCTTTTGAGTTAGGGTTTTCTCAGAATATCTATTAGATGTAGTTCAATGTCCAGCGTGGCTATAGCCGGAAAAGTAGTTGTTTTCTGTTCGACATTCACAAAAAATTACTTAATTTTTACCGTGGATTTTTCAATTCACTGAAAAATCTTTCTATTCAATATTTAATTGCGGATGTTTCCCTTTTCAATCATTATATTACTTTGAAGACGTAATTAAAACGCCGATATGCATCTCGCTTCCATCATTTTACGCGTTACCTGATTCAAATGCTAGTTTGTTTGGCGCCGACTCAAAATTAGTTACTCACATTAGTTTAGGAGCTCAATTATCATTAAGACTAAGGTTTATTTTATTCTTTGCTTTTCCGTTGATTTTTTCGTCGGTTTAATTTTTTGTTAAAAAGTTTTTATTTTTAAATTTTTTGTGACTGAAATCTACTAATTACTACCTACTTAATTTTTGATTACTTTCAAAATACTTACCTACCTAGCTTACTTCAACTATTAACTATTAAATAATATGATTATCTACTTTAACTATTAATTGTTATATAATATAAATTATTTTGGAAAGTTCTAGTTAGTTGATTTCATTACTTGGCATATAATTCCATCCTTTCATAGAATGTAATTATTGTGACGGATGCAGGAGGATCTGTCAATGTCAACTACATATGTGTGCCAATGTTCACAAGTGAAAAATCAATCATCCCCCATTTAACTACCCATAGGGGTGGATTATTCCATCCCAAATTGAAATATGATCAACCATGAGGTATACCCTGTAAAATAAAAAAATAAAAATCCAAATCGGAAAACCCACTACAAAGTTATGCCTGATAGAATCGGTTAACGGACCAAAATTCAGAGGGTGAACGATCAATATCCTTCATTTTGCTACCCTTAGGGATGGATTTTGTTGTTCGAATTGAAATGGGACCAACTTCGAAGTTATGCGTGATCATAGATAAAAAAAAATATACGCGTCGACTAGAGAACCTCCTCCTTCTTGGATACGTCGGTTAAAAATAAGGTGAATTCTTTCTCCGAAAATGTTTTGGTAGCATATCTTCAACTCCTATCGGAAAAAATGAAACCTAGTTCTCTATGGGCCGTTTACTCAATGCTCAGATCGACTCTAAACATAAAAAACAATATAAAAATGGAGGCCTATTCCAAGTTAATAGCGCTATTAAAAAGGAAAACGGGTGGCTTTAGAAGCACAAAACCAAAAATTTTTACAAAAATAATTCAGATTTTTTCGAAACGGCTCCTGACAATCAGTACTTGTTTATGAAGGTAAAATATGACCACTTATACTATTTTCCACACTTACAATAATTTTTATTTTTAGACGTTCTTATAATTGGCGTAAGTGGTGCATGCCGAAAACAGGAACTGGGAGATATGAAAATTCAAGATATTGAGGACATAGAAAAATCCTTCATTATTAAAATTCCAAATAAAAAAAACGAAATTCAACGTTCTTTCGTGATCTCTGACCATTTTTATTCTAGAATAAAAAAAATTACACTATACGCAAGACTCTCTGCCCAAGTACCTATTTTCTGTCCTTTTTGCGCCAGAAACGTTCCGTTTAAAAAACGTAGCACTCAAATTCGACTTTCAAATTTTACTCTCGTTATGCCCAAAGAAGTTTTACTTAAAAAAACAATTGCTTGCGTACTACTGAACCTTCAATTTTTCATGTTTTATTATACAAGTTTTCCTAGATAATCAGAATAACAAGTGAGGTTGTCAAATATAATTTGAGTTATAGGGGTGTCCAAAATAGCTCGTGTAATTTACATACAGTCGGTCTGTTTTTCGAAACTGCCGTGTGTCCAGACTCTTCTGGATGGATACATTAACGATCTTTCAAATCTCAACATATCCGGTAGACTAACATTATTTGCCGATGATACCACAATTTTGTGGAAGAGCAAGACAGTTGAAGATCTTAGTAAGAAAACATGTTGCGATTTAAAAATGGTCAAACCTTGGTGTGATTCAAACCTCTTAGCATTTAATATCTCAAAAACGAATATTATCTCATCCAAATGTCACTCCAAGAGGTAAACTTAGAAAACGATATCATAGAAAATAAGGACTGTTGCAGATTTCTGGGTTTGAATATTGACAAAAGACTGAAGTTTGATATACATATGAAACAAGTAATAAAAAAAATTCTTCCGGTTGCTACGCAATCAGAGTAATTACCAGGGAGAGTATCTACTGCCAGAACAGCCTACTACGCATTGTTTGAATCACATTTGAGGTACGGCATTCCTTTTTGGGGAGTGTGTAGCCTAAATTTGCTGGACTCAGTCCTCAAAATTCAGAAAAAGGCTATCAGATATATGGGTAAAATTGGTCCACGCGATTCATGCGACAACTTTTCATTGATATGAAGATACTGACTGTTGCAGCTCTTTTTACCTTAGAAACTGTGTGTCTTATAAGGAAACATATACTGAAATCCGAAGTCGTTTCTTCTCACTATTCCACAAGACTTAGCTCTAGGAATAATTTGAAACTACTCCTACCTCCATCCTCCCAAATCAAGGATGTATAATCATTTGCCAGTCGAAATCAGAGACTCTAATGTAGATTTTTTTTTTATGTTCTGGTTCCCACGAAAAGGGATATCCTGTAATGTTCAGAGAACATCGTGGGAACCAAGGGAAAGAAGGTAGGAGTTGGTGTTCTTCTTAAATTTCTGGAGGTTGTATGCCTCGGGGAACACCTCCCTAGGCAATGAGTTCCAAAGCCTCGCTGTTCGTTGGATGAACGAGTCTTTGGAAAGTGATGTTCTGCAAGTCTCCAAAGTGACCACGAAGGGGTGTGATGACTGAACTTGACGGGTTAATCTCGAAGAGACTGCCAAAGCAGGAACGATTGTTGATATTTCAGAAGAGCATCGCCCATGAAAATATCTATAAAATAGAGACAAATCGCCAACTTTTCTACGGTGTTCCAGACAAGTGAGCGAGTTTGTAAGCGAGGCATCACCGACGAGACGAATTGCCCTTTTTTGGACAGAATCCAATAGCCTCAGGATATGTTTAGGTGCCGCGCTTCAAATATGGGAACAGTATTCCAGGACAAGTCGGATCTGTGCCTTATAGATCATAAGCAGCTGAGTGGGGGTCAAATAGCGCTTGGCACGAAACAAAAAACCAAGTTTTTGGGATGCACTTTTGGCAATGGACCTCACGTGATTTTCCCAGGAAAGGTTATTGCTGATAGTAATACCAAGCATCGATATGGATGACTTCAGTAGTATGGTTACTCCTGACAAAGTTATGTTAGGCACAGTGAGATCGGCTTTTCTAGAGAAAAGACATGCTTGTGTTTTGTTTGCATTGAATTCTACCAAGTTATTAGATCCCCACTCGAGAATTGTTGCTAAGTCCATATTTATATTATTAACATTTCTTCCTCGTTCATTTCTAGTTTCACGGGCTGATATAGGGGCCCTGGAAGAGAAAGCGGTATGGAGGGTACTATCATCGGCAAAGCTGTGTACTGGACATGAAGTTGCTTTCAACAGGTCGTTGATGTGAAGTAGAAATAGTGTTGGTGCGAGAATAGATCCTTGCGGAACACCAGCATTTATGAGTAGAGTGTCAGATGAAGCTCCATCGACCACTACATGGAGAGACCTGTTTGGGAGAAAACTAGCAAGCAGAGAACACAGCTGAGGGGGCAAGCCATAAGACGGAAGCTTGGCGAGGAGTCCCTGGTGCCAAACTCGATCGAACGCCTTGGAGATATCTAATGCCACAGCTAAAGTTTCTCCATACTTTTCAATAGATAGCTGCCATATATGTGAGACGTAAGCGAGCAGGTCACCAGTTGATCTCTGATGGCGGAAGCCATATTGCCTATCGTTGACAATTCCTGAGTCTTCCAGATATTTCATGAGCTCGATGTTGATGGCTTTCTCCATGACCTTTGAAATAATAGATAGCAGTGCGATAGGTCTGTAGTTGCTAGGTAGGGCCTTTTTGCCTTTTTTAGGGACTGGCTGTACTCTTGCAATTTTCCAATTGGACGGAAATACCCCCAAATTGTAAGAGTGGTTGAACAACTTGCAAGTTGTTCGGGAGCACATTTCTTGAGAACAATCGGCGGGATTCCGTCAGATCCACAGGCTTTGTTGGTGTTGAGAGCCAGCAAAATCTTTCTGATAGTACGTTGGCGAAAGGTGATCTCGGGCATGTGACTGTCAATAGATGTAATGTTCGGGGGTTGTTTTCCCGATGAATCCAGAGTGGAATTTCCAGCAAATAGGTGCGCAAAGATATTGGCTTTTTCCTGGGCAGTCGTTGCTAGTGTTCCATCTTCTTTGGTTAGAGGAGGAAATGAGCTGGAAGTGAAGTTTCTTCCCACAGCTTTGGCGAAAGACCAAAATGAACGGGATCCGTTAGGACAATCAGCAAGTTTTGATCTTATTTTGGCATTGTGGGCATCTTTTGAGCATTCTATTGTCTCTTTGCATATGCCTCTAGCCTCGACATATGCTGCTCTGGTCTCAGGGCCCGGATTTTTTAGCCATCGATGGTATGCTGCCTGTTTGGAAGCCACAGCTCTGGAGCAGTTTCTGTTAAACCAGGTCTTATCGGATGATGTTCTCCTTTCGGTATTCGGTATGTAAGTTTGCATCCCCAACATGATGATTTCAGAAATTGTCTCAGCACATCGTGTTGGATCTTTAGGAAAAACATAAAAAATCTACTGTGTAGTAGACCGTACTATGTCTTACAAGAATATTTCGACGAAAATCTGTTGATAGTTTGACCATATTTTGAAAATGTATACTAATGTATATCTATTTGTTTTTAATTCTATTGTATTTACCTATTAACTTTTATATACTTTTATAAACCTGTCGTTGTATGACCGAAAACACTGTTCTCGTACAATATGTTGTTTTATACCTGTATTCAAAGATTTGTCAACAAGATTAACATCTTTGGACAATAAAGTATATTTATTATTATTATTATTATTATTATTCTTTGATGAAACTTCCATTTGCGTTGAATTGCTGACAGTTTCAGTAAAAAAAATATAATAGCACGAAGGTTGATTGCATGAGACAATCCAAGTTAGTTAAATGGTCGTAGGTTCCGTATAGTCGCAAGTAAATCACGGCCTACTTCTTCGGGACACAGCGGTAATTATAAACACCTGAACGCTGCAATAAATCATGCCGTTACAGGGTTGATTGTATCGTCTTTCTTGTAGTTGGCTATTTCGCGGAGTTGAGGGAGTTTTTATGTGATGGTGTACAATGTAGCGTGGAAAGAACGCCATTAGTTATATAGTTAATTATAATCGTATTTCTTCGATTTACACCAATGATATAGTAGGTGAATGCCGGTTTAACGAATATATTCCGATAGCAAAAAAGGTTAGAGGAGTACGGATAAATACTGCGGAAAACACGAATTGAATGTGCTAATGTGCTTATCTTATTATTCAACAGACATGAGCGTTTCATGATTTTGGAAATAAATATAGTGTGAGCGAGTGTGGCCCATTCAATTGCATGTAACAAAACGAGTAGTTATCATGGAAGCATTCAAGTTTTCATGAAGAAACATAAACTCACTCCACCGATTCAGATAGTTAGATATTTGATTGTTTTTCGAAACATTCCAGTCTTATAAAAGGAATCAGTTTTTTTCAAACATTTCAATACATAAAATTAATGTTCATTAATTGTGCCAGTGCACAGTGGTCCCCATGACGAGAAAAACGGAACTAATGATGTTTTTGCTCAATCGTCAAAACTCAAGTGAAAAATATGAAAAAATGTCACAAAGGGGTAGTTTGTAGGAAGGGGTGGTTGAAAAAAGAAATAGTTTTGAGTCTTTCTGCAGAAATTGCTCTGAAGGCTGACGAGAATCATAAAAATAAAAAATAAAACTTGTCACAAAGAGGTGGTTTTTCAAAGGGGTGGTTGGACGAAAAAAATTGATAAAAGCCTCTTTTTTCGCTTTTGAGGCAGACAAGAATCATGGGCAGAATATTTAAAAAAAATCTTGTCCCGAAGGGGTGGTTTTTGAAGGGGGGTTAAGAAAAAATCGAGCCCTTTTTTCGCGGAATTGCTTCTGCTACGAAATCATGGAAAAATATAAATATTCACAAGGGGTGGTTGAACAATAAAATCAGATTTAATTTTCCTGTGCGGAATTGCTTCTGGGGCTTACGAGAATCATGGAAAAAATATAAAAGTGGTGGTATTCACAAGGGGTGGTTGAACAATAAAATCAGATTTAAGCCTTCTTTTTGCTAAATTGTTTTCAAAGCACACGATAACCATAGAAAAATTTGTCGCAAAGTGGTTAGTTTCAGAAGAGGTATCTTTGGTATCAGATCAAATGTTTTAAGTAATGACTTTTTGAATGATCCACTTCAATTACCAAAATCAGTACTGAAAATCTTTTTAAAATATGGTTTATTAACCGACGAAATCAAAAAGGGAGAGGTTCTCTAGCCGACGCGTATATTTTATTTTATTTTTATGTATGCCCACGCATAACTTTTTTTAGAGTGGTTCGATTTCGATGATTCTTCCTTCATTTGATAGAGTGTACTTCGGAGTTGGTCCCATTTGAATTTGAAAATCCTTCCCTAAGGGTAGCAAAATGGAGGATATTGATCTTTCACCCTCTGAATTTTGGTTCGTTAACCGATTCTATCAGGCATAACTTTGTACTGAGTTGTCCGATTTGGATTATCCTTTTTTATTAGATAGTGTATACCTCATAGTTGATCATATTTGAATTTGAGATGGAATAATCCACCCGTATGGGTAGCAAAATGGGGGATGATTGATTTTTCACCTGTGAACATTGGCACACATATGTAGTTGACATTGAGATATTGCTATTGCCATTATTTTTGTTCTTCTACATCCGTCACAATGATTAAATTTAATGAAGGGATGGAATTATATACAAAGTGATGGAATGAACTAACCAGAACTAGCAAAAATAATTTATATTATATAACAATAAATAATTAAAGTAGATAATCATATTACTCAACTGTTAATAGTTGAAGTAAGGTCGGTAAGTATTTGGGAAATAATCAAAAATTGAATAGGTGGTATTCAGTAGATTTCCGCCACAAAAAATTGAAAAATAAAAACTTTCAACAAAAAATTAAACCGACGAAAAACGGAACTAAAAAGCAAAAAATTAAATAAACCTTCATAGTCTTAATAACTAAGCTCCTAAACTAATGTGAGTGACTAATTTCGAGTCGGCGCCAAACAAACAAGCAAATGAGTTAGGTTAGGTTAGGCAGTCACATTCTAGCAAAAAAGCCGATAAACTAAAATCAGGTGTTAATTCATTGTGGGTCAAAATATATTCAATGCGTTTTTGATACACTCTTGCAGAGGCTCACAATTAATTAAATATTTTTAAAAAGTGCAAGTATGAGCAAACAAACTTTTGATATGTTTATATAGAGATTTCAGGCTATCCATTAGATATTTTTTCAGAGCAGGGCCTCTGGGGGGCATTTTTTGTAAGTCTAACAAAAGTTGAAAATGTACGCACGTTCATCCTAATAACAGCACAGAAAATAACTATCAATAACTGATTAAATAATCGACCAATTCATCTCATCAAACGTGAAATAAAAACTACATAACCTGATTGACTTTTCACCCGAGTTTCACAGGAATTAATCACAAGATGTTCTTTCTGGAGCTAATCGAACTCGGAAGAAAAATTACATGTATGTCGCAGATAAACGTACACGATAAAATGGTCGTCTATGAGGATCCTTGTGAGTTCTTGTTTTATTACCGCATCCAATCATAATTAAAATATATTCTTTGAGTTAGTTGAAACAAATACATGGTTGAAACAAATACATACATAAATATTTTCCAATACACTGACGTGTGTCAGCAGCTTATAAATATCAAAATACAGGTAGGCTACTAGATTGACATTACATTATTTATGTGGGTTTTGTGAATAATTTTTTGGTGTCTTGAACGACTTTTTCCCGACGTTTAGCAAAATAGATAAGAAAAAACATGATTATTTCTTATGGGATTATTTAAAATCAAAAGTATATTTCAATAGTCCACACAATATTGCAGATTTAAAAGTTAGGATTACGGAAGAAATTAACAACATAACCCCTTAGGTCCTACAAAATGTTGTACGAAATTTCCAAGATCGATTTGCTTATTGTCAAGAAGTGAATGGTGGTCATTTTGAACATTTAATTTAATTGCAAAATAAATTGAAAAATACTTCCTAAACATTATGTGACATTATTTCCTTCATTCTACGTAAAGTATAAACATTTTACAATTTTCAAAATAAATTTTCTCAGTTATGATTGCAGGATGAAAATCCCTCTCGATCCCCCTTCTCACTTAAAATTTTTGACGTGATGCTCATAATTCAGAGGAGGAGCAAGAAGGGGGTAATATTTTCATACTGTAAATTGTCAAATTGACAATAGAAATCGACCTGTTTCAGGTTCTTTTAAACATATACATAATAATGCTAAAAATTAATTTATTCCAAACTTATGGACCGCACTGCGTTTGACAATGATGAGATTGATGGTCATCAGTGACATAGTCAGGGCAGGCCAGAGAAGATATGTTATTTCATTAAATACATGTGCTGTTGGAATTTTTGTTACTTGACTGTGGAATGGAGCTGAAATTGTGGAAATATACTAGGTGGAAAAGAAAAAGCTACTGACAGTGTGTTTTCATAAATTTACGTATACTTTGATATGTTGCAATTCCGCATGTAGGAAAACGTATAACAAATATTTCTTTCCTAGTTGAGCAGGCTATTGTACTGGACTGTATTTTGAATGAGATCCAGGGTATGGTAATAATTGCTTGTATAAAGTATTATTGGTACTTATTCAAGGTGAGCACTGGTACTAAACTGAAAGCAATATAACTGCCTATATCGAAGTGCAACAATTGACTTCGAGTAGAGATTGTGTTAACTCTGCAGCTTATACGATCAGTGCCAATTTATGATCTCGACTGAAACTAGATATATAAAAATAACTGGAGAGGTTATTAATGAGATGGACTATTTATGAGGTGAGACTTTATCTTCTCGAAGCTATTCCATCTATGACATTCTTTTCATTTCAAATTTAACTGCCTACAACTCGGCATTTATGATAGTTCTATATTCAGTAAATTATAAAGGAAAGTTCCGAGAAAACTCTTAGTCATGCCCCACAATGTTTATTTCCCTCTTGAATATGGATGGCACTGCGTTATTCACTATGAATTAAACACCCCTTCATCATCGTTATTATTGGCTATAGAAAAGTTAAATGTGAAAGTTGTGTGGTTATGATTGAATTTTGATAAAATGCTATCAAAAATAGAGTAGTGTGTAGATTTCAGGGGATATTTTTTTACATGGGATTATTGTATTTTTGGAATGATATTTTTTTCCTGTTTTCAAAAATATAACATATGTTACCTCTATCTCATACCGTTTTTGAGTTATTAAACGTCGAATTCCTTAGACTAGTTGTTACTGTAAATACCTGGGTGTTGATAGTTTGGTTCTCGTCAGGTAGTAAATTAAAAATTTATTTGAGATGCTTGATAGTAATATGTAATTTAGTTCCCAATCCCAAAAATATCATTAGTAATTTGGTTTCCGGGGACTACCTGCGTAATCCCTTGTTCGTGTAAGTGAAATTTGGGAAAACCAAAAATTAATTGTCTATTTTTTGCTTGTTCTATGAGTATTACTTTTATTCAGAGTTGTATTGCTTCTGTGACAGTCAGTTGTGGTTTTGAATCGTGCTTGCTCAGTGACATTCAATTTTCTTTAAAGTGGTCTTAAATTCTCGTCATGAATCCAGAAATAATTTTGAGAGGACGAGGAAAACAGGTAATAATTATTAATAACTATAAATACGGTTCTCAAAAGATTCTGAAAAATGGTGAGAAGCGATGGACTTGTACAAACAGAAAGTGCAAATCATTTATTCTTACATTGGGCTAATGTGTTGAAAGTTTAACCATTACAAAACACATACAAGAACATTCTCATGATGCAGTTGTGCAGGACTTAAATCGCCATAATTGTTAGTTCTGTTTGCAAACGAAAAGCTGCAAAGGCCCGAAAAACCTGCGAAGGTCATTCACAGAATATTACATGAAAATCTGCCATCAACATTTACTGCAAATGATATTGCTTGCGTCAGAAGAAACATCTATAACGCTCGTAGAAAAATTCAGCAAAGTTTACCAAAAAACATCGAGGAAGCTTTTGACTTCCTTGACGAGGCAAACATACAAACCTCTAGAGGTGAGCAATTTTTATTGTATAATAACAGAAGTGAACAATAGTAGTATTTTCGTGTAAATCACCAAAAAAGATTTTGGAAAAAGTCACAAAAATTCATTAAGATGGTACGTTTAATTATTGTGCGCAATTAAGTGTGTTTCTTTTCACTGTGCTGTAACTATTTGATATTGTATTTTTATTATTTAAGTAGATAAGAACTATAGAACGATAAAAGCTTGTGTGATATATATGTTGTATGTTTATTAAAAAATATTTTATTAAGTGTGTTTCTTTACACTGTGCTGTAACTATTTGATATTGTATTTTTATTATTATAAGTAGATAAGAAATATAGAGCGATAGAAGCTTGTGTAATATATATGTTGTATGTTTATAAAAAAATATTTTATTAATTGTGTTTCTTTTCACTTTGCTGTAACTATTTGATATTGTATTTTAATATTATAAGTAGATGAGAAGTATAGAACGATAGAAGCTTGTGTGATGTATATGTTGTATGTTTATAAAAATAAAGAATTATTGATTTTATAAACAAATGAAAAGTAAATTATTTTTTCTTTCATAGATAAGAGAAATAAAATAAAAATTAATTGGTTAAAATAATTTTTCTTTTCGGGAACCAAATCACATTTGGAGACCAGGTAAAATAAAAATGTCGGGAATCAAATTACACATAAAATTAGACGGACCTAAAATATAGGGAACCGAATTACACATTTTTCAGACCATTCTTAATCTGGGAACCAAATTACATGTTCCCAAATATCTATCCTATGAAAGTTAACCTTTTTAAAGTAAGCTATGGAAATGACAACTATATTATGCTTGTTCAGTGACATTTCTTTAATGGAATCAGCAAAATTGTTTATAGTGAGAAAAAAAAAAGTACAAATATTTATACCAAATAGATAACAAAGATTTATTTCGGAAATTTAAATAACATGATAACTCATTAAATATGATTTGTTGAAAATATAAACAGGATGTTCATAAAATCAGATGTGGAATCATCTGCGACTGAAAGATAAACTTTAGTCACTATCTTCCATCGTCAAGATAACCTCTTGTGGGGTATTCTTTCTATCAATATTCAATTGATAATGTTTCCCTTTTCAATCATTAAATATGTTCAATGTTCAAGTTATTCGATGTTTAATAACTCAAAAACGGTATAAGATAGGGGTAACATATGGAAAGAAGAGCATTCTAAAAATTCAATAATATATAGGATATCCCATTAAAAAAATATCCTCTGAAATCTGCACGCACGCATTTTATAAAAATTTAGTCATTAGGGGTGGGTAATTCATGGATAACATGTTTCGGACCTATAGACGTCCATCATCAACCAGCCAAAAACGGAGACAAATTTTCTAAAAAGGGATGGTTACATCAATGTATGTGAACCTTCAATTCGGCAAAAAATAAGTTTGTTACTCACATGGGATTTGAAAGTAGGAAATTGAAAAAAAATATTCACGAAAACGATAGAAGTTTTACGATCTCATTTGTTATAAAAAGAAGTACAAAAAGCGAAACACAAAGACATGTCGAATAAGGTGACAATTCGACCTATCAACGAGCAAATGAATGACGAAAAAAAAAAGTAGTTGATCAATATTGATGATTTGTTGTGTTTAAGGTAGTACCGCCACGAGACAGTTGAATTGAGAAATTATTAAAATTTGGCATACGTATTGTTCAACATGTGAACAGCACCTCTATCAAATTTTAACAAGTTTCACCATCCCGAACCCGAGATATATATAATTGAAATTCACTCAATTAACACGTAACATATGGACCATGCATAGGCAAACATCACATTATTAATTCTACCGTTAGTACTAAAATTAAAAAGTTTATGGAAAACGAGCAAGATATCACAGATATTGTGAAAAAAATCAAAGTGATTGACCATCTAGTTTGACAGATATAATCAAAACTACTCTCGCTATTCAAAATAGTCCACGGGAAAGCGCACAGCCTGAAGGAGGGGTCGCAGAGAAATGCGGATTGTGCCAGGGGACTTTCTAAAGAAGGACGGGGGACCATTTGAGGGTCTGAACGCGAAAAAAAAACTCCTAATTGAGCCCATCGATTTTAACGATTCCGTCGAAAATAATTTCCTAATTCAACTGTCTCGTGGCGGAACTACCTTAAATATATAGGGTTACTAGAAACATGTCATCTCTTCAAGGGGTGGTAGTAGAGGTACCTATCGAATCACCCTTGGGTAGACGGGGCAAAAGTTGACCAATTTCAAAATATTTCTTATTTTCTGTTTTTTCCTAGAGAATAAAGTTGTACAACTTTAGAAATTGAAAAAAAAATATTTATCATTAGTTTTTGTTGGTCCTAGTTGGGTAACACCATAGTAAGTCATAATAAATTAAATAAAAATAAGTTCAAAAACTGAAACCCGACTACTGAAAAATCACGCTCTACAAAGTATGAAACAAAAAAATATTCTCATCTGAAATTGTTTTGTACAAACAATTCAATATGTATCGTCTATTTGTCTCGAGCTAAATGTGGAATCTGTTGTTATTCACGTATCTAGAATGTCTCGTTTTTATTTATTAATGTTCACTGTATCCACTCGGAAAAACAAATTTTTAGTGAGTCTTCTTATATTTCATAATAAAAAACATTTCTATATTTTAAACCACTGGAAATATTTCAATATTTTGTTGGCATTTTTCTCATTATATTTTTTCTATTATTTTACCATATTCAAATTTTCTCAAAAAGAATTGTAAAGTAAAACTCATTGTTAGAGAGCCCTGATGATGGATTTATTGAAGTTCGGAATGTTGACGAGAAAGCAATAGTTTTTCTTCGAAAACATTGATTCCAATCCCTACCAATCCATTCGAAATTCATAACGAAAACATGATGCCACTGCTTGTCCATCACGCTTGTCCATCACGCGAATTTCCAGAAGGTATCGAGAAAACGCCTAGAATCGTCAAACGGAACGAAAATGATCCAGAAGCGATTATTGCGAATACTCTAGATGCGCATTACCTTATAAAAGTCAGCGTACGCTCGCGAAAGCAAGTTCAGTGAGGTTCAAGCCAGAATACACTCCAGTGGAGTGCGCGGAATATTTCAGAAATGAATTCGAATTTAGTTGTGAGGATTGTTTGTGATTTATAAATATACGAAGAAAATAAAGAACAGTGTTACGAAAATGAATGAACTACGTTACTGCATGTTCTTCACGCGATAGGCGCCAAGCTTGAATAGTCCGAGAATGATCGAGAAGCGACCTTCGCAAATACTCTAGCTGCTAGTTCAAGCCATACGCGTTATGTTTTTTGTCTTGTCTAGAATTGCATTGCATATTGGTTGGAACGAAATGAGATCAGGAAAGGTATTTTTTTTGTCTTGTGTCGACAATGGGCACCATCTGTTGGTGTGAATAGTCAGTCAGCATCCACCGGCCTATTGCAGCAGCAGTAGGAATCAGCGATAAACTTTTTTTTCGATTTTGATTATACAAGGTAGTAAAAATCACTTTGTTCCGAAGTCATGCGGAAAGCGTATTTCCTGCACCCGATTGCCTGACTGGATTTCGCTCTGCGTCGTTCAGGTCAACGCCAATCGCGTGCGAACAGCTCTGATATTTGAGATCTCCATTCCATTTCCACTTTCAATACATCCTACCAAAACCAAATATTGTACGAAGCTATGTTGTTCATTCGAATGGAAAAAATCATCATGGTGGCGGGCCGAAAATTCGAAATTGTCAGAACTCCACATAGGTCAATCTTCATAATTCATGTGGACAAACAATATCAACACAAAACCCGTTCAACGACACGAACTTCCACGAGAGCTGTTGATTGCATTCAACTGTTAATTAAATTGCCTTCAAGCTGAATGAAACCTGAAATATTAAAACAAAAGGATATCCAGTCGTCACGCGAGGAACATTCACTTGTCCAAACGAAGAAGCGTCCGGTTATTTAACAGTGATCCACATTCGATGTGACAAGTGATATATTTCGTGTCAAAAAAAGTATATCTAAAAAAACTGAATGATTTTGCGATTATTGATATTTTGTTCAAATCTGGTTCTAGTCGATGTGATGTCTAGACAAAAACTACATTTCCGGCTGCCGATTTTCATATATAATTGCACAAATCGGAATGAGTAGGAGGTAGGTACACTGTAAAATTCACATACAACGAACCCTGCAACGGCTACAATCGAAAAAAAAAAGATGGCGCGGACAGTAGGAAAGGAATATATTTTTCATCGGAAATAGCCCAAATCCCTTAGGAAGAAGTTTTGGAAGAGCTTGAGATTTTTAGGACACTGCATGATTTGTCAACTTTCAGTAAAAAATTATGCATGCATTATAATCACCTCCTCTTAGCAATCGTTCGGATATTTTTCCATTAATGCCAAAACATCAAGAAACAACCACTAGAACCAATCCTCAACCAACAACCTCTCGACAACAAATCAAACATTCCCATAAACTAACTCTGTGCGATCGACTAAGCGATCGATAGGAAATCGTTTAACAGCAAGACATACGAATCGTAGTAATTAAAAGATACCAAAGCCGAGATACAGATGCAGCAGAAGTAGAAAAAGAAAGCAATAGTCGTAA
This sequence comes from Gonioctena quinquepunctata, assembly GCA_018342105.1. Taxonomy (NCBI): domain Eukaryota; kingdom Metazoa; phylum Arthropoda; class Insecta; order Coleoptera; family Chrysomelidae; genus Gonioctena; species Gonioctena quinquepunctata. The sequence continues at coordinate 206,137 of JAFIRS010001048.1, forward strand.
TAAACGTCCTGACAAATAATACCAACCTATTTCAACGACTGCCGTTGGAGCTACGGTCACAGGACTGGGCGTGATCGGCCACAAACTATCCATATTAACTCACAGTGGCGCACTAAAGAAGGAGCTTGCAAATACACCTCCATTCCAGGGAGACAGATCGATCCGTGAGTGATATTGAAGGATCCAGTTTTTGAAGTGTAAACGTAAAAATCTAATAATGAATATAAAAAAAAGTAAATGGACATTTTTATCCGCATACACCTCACTCGACAATGATTTATTTACTAGATTTATAGAGTATATTTCCAATTCAAGCTATTTTTCATCCAATGGGAAGTTATATCATCAACTTGAAGGCTCTGCAATGGGCAATCCTGGCAATCCAGTTCTAGCCAACTTGATTATGAACGATTTAGTCACTAGCTGTCTTAGTTCTATCTCATTCAAGGTTGCGTTTTCAAAAGTATTTGTAGATGACACCATTTTGGCTAACCCAAACAATGAAATTAATACCGTCTTGAACGTATTTAACAATTACCACCCCAAACTCCAATTTACCCTAGAGGCTGAAGTTGACGCAAGTATACCGTTTTTAGATATCCTAATAACTAGACAACCCGATGGAAGTTTGAAAACCAACTGGTATTCCAAACCTACAAGTTCTGGTAGGCTGCTGAATTATTATTCAAATCAACCTCTAAAACAAAAAATCGTAACCATCAAGAATCTATTATTTAGGGCCCATCATCTTAGTAGCCTAGATAATGAACTTGAAGTAAAACAACTACTAAAAGACAACAAATATCCCAAATACCTGGTGAATAAAATCATTAATGAACATTACCATCCTCCGCACACCACAAAATTATTCCTAATGACACTTACCCTACATTTTATAGGTTTCCATACTCCAACCGTTGACTGCTCTAATCTGGTTTATAGAATAAATTGTATCAACTGCGAAAAGTGTTATATTGGAATGACAAAAAAACAACACCTAAAAACTCGCATACAACAACACAATTATGACTGTAAGGAAAAACACAAAGATAGGCCCAACAAAACAGCGTTGGCATTACATCACTTTACTGAAAGACACGAGTTTAATTTTGATGAAGCCCATATTGTTGATAGAGAAAAGGATCTGTATAAAAAAAACATTAGTGAAATGATCCATATATTCGTCAGTGATTGTGTGAACATGAGAACTGACACAGAAAGATTGAGTGTATGCAACAACCACATCCTCAACAAATATAAAATGAGTCAAAACAAACCGTACTACATATGCATTTCGATTTCAGTCATCCAGCAATAGATAAAGGTAATTTCTTGTTTTTTGCTTTTTCTTCTATTTATCTCCAAAGTTCTTTCTACCTCGTTGTTTTTTATTTTGACACAAACCATCGATTCCAATTCAGACAGATACTTACAGTGAACAGCAACAACAATGCTTATTTTCAATGATACTCAACACCAGATAAATAATACATGTGCGAAAAACGGAAAAAAGGTAGATCTCTATTTGTTTCATTTATAAAGCATAGTTTATTATTGTTCTACTGAATTTTATTGTTTTCAACACATTACTGTTCGTGAATCTGTTTTATTCATTATTGTGTATCATATTATGGTTATCTTTATAATGAATTTTAATATGTTTTGTAAACCCATATGTAATTAGCCCTGAAGAAAACGATAAATAAACGTCGAAACGTCGGCAATTTTTTAAAATTCGGACCACTTTTATTGTCCTTGTTCCCCCTAAACCAAATCTCCAATTGTACCTAATGTGATGATTCCCAAACTTTTGTTAGACAAGCTTGAAAATGAAGGTTACGTTGAGGAGACATTGCCATTATATTCAGATAACAATTTATTTGAGTGTCAATATTCATGTATAGTGATTACACCAGAAAATATTAGTGATCTGTACAACATGTTGAAATCCTAGCTACAAATGCTAGGATGGAATATATTTACCAATAATGTTTCCTAAAATGCTCATATCATATATATTACAGTATTTTTTTTCTTTTCAGGGTTTCTAGAGATATTGTGAATAGACTCAAAGGACAGTTTGAAGCTTCGGAAAATTATTCCAAAAAAGATACAGGCTTTATGGTTTTATGGTTTGCCAGCAAGAGTCAACTTCATTTAGAGATGTGCAGAACGTTCATTGAACATACTATAGGGCTATCAAGAAAATATTTCGTCAACTATACCATCTAAAGACCAGAAAAATTGAATTTATTTGCCACTTTGCGAGAGCGTGCTGCGTGTTACATAATATGTGGTTGGACGATCTATTTTTCAACGAATTGCACAAGAACTTAAATGAAAAAAAATGGAAATGAAACCGAGATAATGATGAAAATGAGAGGGATGAAGTTGGTTTGAATTATAGAAATTATGTAGCTGCCATATTTGATATTTGACCATTGTTCACTTTTGATAACATTGAATGTGATTGTTAATCTTTCAATTCTCTTTTTTTGCATAATTCCTATTTAATATTTTTCCATTATTCTGATTATGAAGAAGTTGTGAAAACAAATCTGAAGCTTTCAAATAAATGGAACATTAAAAATTGTTACCACTGATATAAAAAGTAGAAAATATTCAATAAAACAACAAAAAAGGAATTATGGAAAAACGTATACAAAGATATAAAATCCTATATGACCAGAAAATGAAAATTTGGAACCAAATAAAAAAAACTCAATAACACAAAAAAACTAATCATGTAACAAGTAGAAAAATATGGAAACAAAACGAACAATAAACTTCAATAGAACAACAAAAAAGGGACCCTGGAACAAAATCATATCTTAAGATAATACTGTATGACTAGCTTAACAAGCAATAATTATTCATTCTAAACATATTTATTTTGGCTTGATTTCAAAATTTGAATATACTCCTTGAGTAAATCATTGTGCTTTTGTTTTCACGAGCAATTCAGGAACGTGGCTGATGACTCGAGCATTTTCTAATTGAATCTCGATCATACAAGTGTTCGCGATTAGAGACCACACAAGAGTCGCGCCTTTTCGCCTTTCGAATGACATTTCCACATCGAAGAAATTGATTATCGCCTCGTACGATTCCGAACACCTACACCGACACCAATTTGACAACGACAGGTTTTCCGAAATGGCACTCGTACGCCATGAATAAAACATCTCTCGCGATTCTGATTGACTTGATAAACTGACTGCTATTATATTTAATTAATCAACACGAGAACCAGGCATTTTGGTTACAATGTTGCTTTCGTGAATGTGGAATGTATCTCGATGCCAAAAGCTCCACCCACGTATATCTTCAGAAATAAATGCAGGAGAAAAAATCCCAAAGTTACACTTTAAGATTTTTTTTCAGTTCACTCATAAAAATGTCCCAGGTGCGCTAGATATCCGGACCATCACATATTGATTTCAGATTCAGAAGTGGGGTATCCCACATTTGCGAAAGCTTGAAAATTAGGAGCAAGGAAAACATGTGTACCGAGTGGGCCAAGTTGGACACATTTAAAGGTAAAGTCATATTTTCAAACTAGATAAATGAAACCTGATGGCTGTGTCTGAGGGTCAATTTTTATGACAAATTCAATGGTGAAAACCGCATATCGATATCTATCATCGTTTCTGAGTTACAGCATGTTTTTCGAAAATGTGAATTTTTCCTGTCAAAAATTCTCTGTTTCTATAATAATAATAATAATAATAATATACTTTATTGTCATTAAGAATAAATCTTGTGGACAAAGCTTGTGAAAAATAAATATAAATATAAAATGAAAATATGAAAACACCTACGGAAAAGTAAAGCTAGAACATATAAAATGTAAATATAAAAACACCTAGGGAAAAGTAATGTTAAAACATACACTATAAAGTTCATCGTCGAATTTTGTATCAACATGGTTGTGTAAAGTTTTGTTTAAAAATCGTATCAAAACTTATATAATACACATATAAACATATACAATCATAAATAATATTACATAAATGAACACACATATTACACCAAACAAACAAACATCTATATCCAAGGAAGAATATAAACAAAAATCTTATACAACATATATTCAAATATGCACATTTTGTCACGTAAATTTATCATTATAGAACTCTTGCAAATTATAATAGGGTCTATCAGCCAGAAATGTTTTTACTCTTATTCTAAACATTTTGTTGGTCAAATTTGCCTGTCTTATATCTGAGGGCAAGTGATTAAACATCTTGACCCCATTGTAATAAATAGAATCCCTGGCCAAATTTGTTGAAGGAATTGGCAATTTCAACGCGGTGGAACGGGTGTTATAAGAATTGCACGAAGCCTCAAATAGGTACATATTTTTGTAAATGAGACAAACCGATTCCAAAATGAACAAAGCAATCACTGTTAAAATCTTTTCCTCAACGAATTTGTGTCTGCACGAATCACGAGGTTTAATCTTACACATATACCTGATAGCCGTTTCTGCAGTACTAATACAGACAGAAGGGCTGATGAATTGCATACTCCCCAGAACGGTATTCCATAACGTAGGTGAGATTCTAAAAGGGCGTAATACACCGTTCTGGCAGTTTTAATTCCCAAATTTATTGAAGTTACTCTCACTGCATAACATCCAGAAGAAGGTTTACTGTTAAGATGTTTGATATGTTCAATAAATTTGAGCTTATTGTCAATGTGAATACCTAGAAATTTAGTTTGAGTCTCGTTCTTGATCACTAAGTTATCACCAAATGACAGGTCATCAAGAGCACATCTGAATGATAAAATGTTTGTTTTAGCGATATTGAAAGACAACAAATTAGCATCACACCACTCCTTGATTTTTTTCATATCAGTAGATATAGCATTGTGTAAATCATTTGAGTTTTTGTTGTTCCACAATATCGTCGTGTCATCAGCAAAAAGAGTGAATTTTCCAGAAATGCTCAAATTTGCAAGGTCATTGACATATAATAAGAATAAAATGGGTTCTAAAACTGATCCTTGTGGCACTCCACACATAATATCCTTTTTTTCTGAAAGTCCTGTTGTTCTTACCATTTGATTCCTTCCTGACAGGTAAGAATCGAACCATTTGAGCGTCATTTCTCTGCAGCCATATTGGTGAATTTTTCTTAGCAAGATCTTATGATCAACGCAATCGAACGCCTTCGATAGATCACAAAAGACCGCAGCAGCTACATTACCAGAATTCAACTTTGAATAAATATCATAAAGAAATGAAAAGATGGCATCGTGCGTATTTTTATTGCTTTGAAAACCAAACTGGCTTTCACTTAAAATATTGTGGCGTCTTAGGAAATCCGTCAGACGTATTTTCACAAGTTTTCGATAACTTTGGCTATAGTTGGAATGAGGGAGATCGGTCGAAGATTCGCGGGATCATCTGAATCTCCACCTTTGTATAATGGAAGGACAACAGATGTTTTCAGAAAATCAGGAAAAAATCCATTGTGGAATGAGGTGTTGATTAGAGATACCAATGTTTGCAATGCATTAATTGGAAGATTTTGGATAATTTTTATGGAGATTCCATCATAACCAGTTGCATTTTTATTCTTTATATTCCTCAATATTTCTACTAATTCGTCAATATTTGTATCGTACAAAGTTAGGTTATCCTCAATTCTGACATCTTCAAGATTTAATAAGGGATCGTAAGGAATCACTATATTCTCACTAAGGTTTTTTGCAATCGAACAATAATAATCATTGATTTTATCAGGACTAAGTGATATTCCCACATGTTTTTTTTTATTTTCCCGTAATATCACTGATAGCAGACCATGCTTCTTTCATTTTATTAGTTGACTTACCGATTTGGTTATCATAATGAATTTCCTTCGCTTTCTTAATAGTGGATCTATATATTCTGCGGTAGTTATTGAAGAAGTCATGGAAGTAAAGATTGTCAGTAAATTTTCGTATGTTATGCAGTGAACGTAAATTTTTCGAAGAAATTTTCAATCCTGTTGTAATCCATGGTTTTCTTTTTTTGACTTTAATTTTTTTATGAAAAAAATTCCGAAGCACTTTTTCACGTAGAATTCAATGGTGTAAGTAATTTATTTTTCCAAATCATATATCAATAGTTACTAATGGAAGCATATTTTTTTTAATGAGACAACCTGTATATTCTTTCATATTTCAATAGAGCTTGAAATTACCATTCCAAAAATATAGCACACTTGATGTTTTGCTAGAGTCACCTTTGAAATGCAGAGCTTTTAGGTTTTTTCATGTAGACTTTGAACAAGTAGGCTTTGGACGACGCGGCTGCAAATTTTGGCAATAATTGGATAGCCAACGGAGGACCCAACCGTTGGCCGGCCAGGTCACCGGACCTAATGCCTATGGAGTTTTACCTCTGGGGAAAGTTGAAAGATCTTATTTTTAAATTGTCCATCAACTCTAGACACGAATTGGAAGCGGCAGTAATGCAAAGTTTTTCTTCTCTCACTCCTATTGAACTAATTAATTCGGCAAGAAATGTTCAAAAAAGGTGCCGCCTGTGTGTGTAGGAGAAGCTGGTAGACATTTCAAACAACTCCTCTGAAGAAATATTTTGTTCTTGTTTGTTCTTTATTATTATTATTATTGTTGAAGTTTCATTTATTAGTAATGAATATAGTATTAATTGTTATCAGTTTTATTGGAACTATGAGTTTTAATTACTGCTATGAACAGCTTTCTCAACATTTGATAGCTACTAATTAACACTTGCTTTCTGTTTTATCGCCGCGTAGCGCGTCGTCCAAAGCCTACTTGTTCGAAGTGTGCGTTTCAAAGTCTACATGAAAGAACCTAAAAGCTCTGCATTTCAAAGGTGACTCTAGCGAAACATCAAGTGTGCTACATTTTTGGAAGGGTAATTTCGAACTCTATTGAAATATGAAAGAATATACAGGTTGTCTCATTTAAATATTTTTTTCCATAAATAATTATTGATATATGATTTGAAAAACTAAATCACTCACACCATTGAATTCTACGTAAAAAAGTGCTTCGGAAAAAGTCACAGCAACTTTTTGAAAATGCACATTTTCGAAAAACATGCGGCTTCACTATTGAGTTTGTCATAAAAATTGACCCTCAGACACAGCCATCAGTTTTCATTTACCTAGTTTGAAAATATGGCTTTCCCTTTAAAGGTGTCCAATTTGGTCCACTCGGTACAATACTGCTGTATCTCACGTGAATAACACTCTGTTATAGCCTTCCTTCACACTTCAAACTGAGTATTGTAAAACCCCTTTTCAAAAAAGGAGACAAAACAAAACCAGAAAATTATAGCCCCTTCTCACTCATTTTCGAACAAATAATCAAATGTCGAATATATGGATAAATAAAATGATTTCAAATAGACAATATGGGTTCAGACAGAAGAAATCCACCCGAAATGCAATCGCGTATATTACACAAAAATATATGAAGGTATTGAGGAAGGTTTGATGACACTTGGCATATTCCTCGATCTCTCCAAGACATTCGATACAGTTGGCCATGAACTGCTTCTGGAAGCCTTGGAGGAATTGGGATCCAGAGGAACCGTACTAAAACTATTCACAAATTACTTGTCAAATAGAAAACAATCGGTATAAATCAGAGACAAGCTAAGCATTTAACAAACAATCACCTGGAGAGTACCATAGGGTAGGGTACCCTAGGACCCCTTCTATTCACTATTTACATAAATAAACTACTTACCCTGCAATGGAGGGAAATCTCCAGCTTTGCAGTCTAAACAGTTGTATTATAAAAATATGATCAGGTGAAGAACATATATCTGGATCACCAAATATTCAATATACTCAAATATTGATAATGTATATTATTATCATAAATTATATCAACATTGTCATGTTGTTATTGATATCTAGGATATTACTCACATCTTACCCCGCACAGGGGATATTTGTTACTATTCCTTCTGTGATACTTGTTTTCCGTTCATTAGTGGTGTATATAGATCCATTGTTTTGCATTCACTCTAATAAACGTTATTATTGTTATAGCCGAAGAAAGTTGCAAATCTGCCTGCAACTGTAACCTGCCTCCTAACTGCCTAACGTGTGTAAAAAGTCACTTCACTCAAACCCGCAATAAATAGAAGAGAAGACGATGGTCTGACAATTCGGAAAGATATATTTCAATACAACAGTGTGAGCGTATTTTATGAATCATTCCGTTATTCTAAAACTCAGATCAGTGAAAACGTTCCCTTGAATGAATCTGAAAATATTAATAAATCTCCCTTTTACCGTTTCAATAACTCTATTAAAGTATCAATAGACACCCTATACGAAATCGGAAATATATCCAGCAATACAATGAATTTTGCTTTAAATCATACCTTGGGAAAACTATACAATGATGACTAGATGATAACTAATAAATATAGCTACAACAACTTTTTATTGCGAAATCCGTAAACAAAGCAAGGTTCGGGATCTTCTCGGCTGTTTTCGATTTCAGCCTTTCGGCTCTTCATCTTTCAATAAAAAAATCAGTATTTTATGGCCAATCCATGGATATTAAGTTTTGAAAAGAGAAATCCGAGTGGATTACTCTTTGATGGTGGCCTCCACATCACAGAAAGTAGGATTTGAAATTTTGAATGAGAGCTTTGATTGCGTATCGTGGCATTCAAGCGAATGGGCAGACTCATCATAACAATAAGAAACACACCAATAATTTTTGAGCGGGTACAAGATTCCATGACTGGAATATTGAATGCCTGTATCTTCGCTGAAGGTGGACACTTTGGATAATTTATTTGAATACAGTTTAGTTCACTTCATTTTATTTTATTCTACATATTCAAAATTTCTTGAAATAAATTGTTGATATTTCTTTCAAATTTTATTGAAACAAATACATATTTTGCACCCTTGATACAAAAATAACTATTTCAAACGAGTAAAAATAAATAGAATAGGTGGCGCCCCCTACAAAAAACCAAAACTACTTACTGAAACGTCAAATTCATTTCCTAAGCATTCTTGTGAAAAATGCAATTTAATGGTAATTACTTCAACACGCATCGATTATCAAATAATCGACTTCAAATTTTCAAGTCCAAATATATAGAAAACGGTTACTTATAGCGACTTGTAACAAGGGTATCTTATTTACGTATATATGATAGAGGGATTGATTCTTCTACTGAAAAATGTGCTAGAAGTACGCTAAAAAAAGTAATGAATCTTCAAAAAAGAAAAAGACGTGTAGGTGGCGCCCCCTACGAGTAAGAGCAATAATAACATCAGGTTCGAGTTCGTCACCTCAAAAAAAAACTCTCAATACCAATTTTCGTTTAATTGAGTTGGTATTTCGAAAGTTATTTAAAAAGAAACGAAAATAAAGTAAAACTTTAACACCCTGTATCTTGGAAACGAAGCGTTTCCGGACATATATTTATTTGGACAATTCATATTAGAATATTGTGAGGAATCCCCTCCTGAAGTTTGTCAAATTACTTTTGAATCGCCCTGTAAGAATAGGCTTACCTTCGAAATGAATAAGTTTCTCCTGGTTTTCTTGAACTACACAATTTTTGTTACTGAAACTGATTCACCCTTTTATTTTTGAATGAATTTTCTGACGACGGTGTTGGACGATTTGGATACAACACCTCTATGCACTTTTTTCTGTACGTTTATTGTTGTCGTTTTGTATATAACAAGTATATATTTGAATTTTTTCTTCCTAACTGTACAGGGTGTTTCATAATTGCATGCTGATCTTAAAGGGCGATATTCCTTGGATGATTTGAAGAAAAATTCTTCATATGAACATAGGTTCGCAACCGCTTTATTTTTGAGATACGGGATGTTGAAATTTAACAAAAAAATCAGTTCTTTCCCAATATCTCTGAAACCACTTTGGCTTTTTTTTTCAATTTTGGTACATACAAAGTACCCATAATAAAGGATTTCTCAATTTTTATCAGTGGCGTCCCTGTTAACATGCCCTATCATATTTTTGATGAAAATAATGATACGACACTGTCTTTTTTCCAAATAAATATCATTTTTGTAATTGTCCTCTATCTTCTCATAAAAATGGTCTCCCGCCTTTTTGTCGTTCAGCGACGGTTTTCGATTTAGAAAATAAAATACATTCATTTGCTTGTCAATATTCGATTTTTTCTCTTCGTCTTAATTTCACAATTGTGGTAACCAAAGGATCTAGGCAAGATTTTAATAATTTTATAGTAACTATTATTTAGTTTTTGTAATCAGTACGCATAAAAGTAGGTTTTTTATTTTACAAAAACAACTATTATGAACAAAAAATACCAAAATCAAATTAACTGTTCAAAATGACCGCCTCCTGCAAGTATGCACGCTTCAGCCCTCCTTGTCATTGACTCGCGACTATACAGCAAAGTCTTAAGATGTCCCCAAAGAAAATAATCAAGACTGTTCAAGTCTGAGGATCTAGCTGGCCATGATTCTGTTCCCCCACGACCTATCCAGCGATTATGGAAGTTTTGGTTTGAATATCGTGCATAAACCACAAGCGATTTCGCATTAAAATAGGAATATCTTCCAACAGAATTGGCAGATTATCTTCGAAAAATCGGCGATAATTATGTCTATTTATTCTGCGTGGTGAAAAAAAGTTCCAATGAGGTAATCTCCAATAATTCCAGTCCAGACATTTAATGAGAACTGCTGGTGATGAGATTCCACGATTGCATGCGGATTTTCCTCGGCCCAAAAATGATCATTATGAAAATTACTGATCCTGTTTAAGGAAAACTAGCTTTGTCCGTGAATAAAATTTGCCTATCAAATAAAGGATTTTTGGTAACTTTTTGGAGAAACCATTGGCAGAAATTCACTCGTAATAGAAAGTCTCGAGGAAGTAGAGCTTGAACCCGTTGAATCTGATAGGGATATAATAAATAATCATGAAGAATCCTCCATACTAGAATATTGGCGATATTCAAATTATTGGCAACTTGCCCCGTACTCATTTCAGGATTTTCGTCAACTGAATTTAAAACAGCTACCTCAATTGCTGGAGTTCTTGCAGTCCGATGTGCTCCTTTCACCTGATGATTTGGCTCAAAACTTCCAGTTTCACTAACCTTCTGCGAGTGCTTGAAATCGTTCGAGCATCAGGAACCATTCTATTTGGAAAGCGCTCTTGATACAGTCGCCTGGCTTTATATGCGTTCTCGTCAGCAAGCCCATACAAGTAATGCATGTCTGATAATTCGGTATTTGTAGAATTTACCATGTTTTTTTTAATAAACAAGTTTTTATAACGTGAATAATATCACGTATCTAGCTAAAGAAGTGTCAAAACTGTTTATGTTGAAAACAACGACATGTGTTCTTAGCATACTAGATGTTTTTAGCCCACAAGATAATCCTACTACTTTTCAACGGGTGATTTGGCTTAGGAACAATCAAATGAATGCATTTTATTTTCTATACTCAAGAAGATAGAGGACAATTACAAAAATAATATTTATTTGGAAAAAAGACATTGGCGTATCATTATTTTGATCAAAAATATGGCAGGGCATGTTAACAGGGACGCCACTGATGAAAATTAAGAAATCCTTTACCATGGAAACGTTTTATTTCTATGCGTACTTTGCATGTACCAGAATTGAAAGAAAAACCAGAGCGGTTTCAGAGATATTGGGGAAGAACTGATTTTTTTGTTAAATTTCAACATCCTGTATCTTAGAAATATAGCGGTTGCGGACCTAAGTTCATATGAATAATTTTTCTTAAAATCAACTAAGGATTATCGCCCTTTAGGATCAGCATTCAATTATGAAACATCCTGTATAGGTATTGACAGTAACAACTAGTCTAAGTTATTCGACGTTTATTAACTCAAAAACGGTATCAGATAGGGGTAACATATGGCATATTTTTGAAATCAGGAGAAAAATATAATTCCAACAATTCAATAATATACAAGATTTCCCATTAAAGAAAATATCAACAGAAATCTGCACGTTACTGTATTTTTAATAGCATTTTATCAAAATTCACTCGATGATTAGGTGTGGGTATAGTGAATAACCCGGTACTCTGTATCGTTTTCCATGGAACTAATGGAAAAGAGGAAAGTACGCATATTTTCGAATTTGATTTCCAACTGTCCTGCTCGATAACAGTACTCAGGCTGGTATATCACTGCCTTTAGACATAAAATGAAATATGAAACTGATCATCTGTGGATAACGCCGATAACATCTGTTACCTCCTCGAAATTAATTATCAAGTAGTTAATTGAATTATCGCCAAGCAATAAAACATCTTCAATTGATAATTCCGCATTTCGAAATTAATAAGAAAATACTGTTTCGATTGATTGCCGTAAAAATACATGTAGCGTATTCTCATCAGAGCCGGTTTCAGGTAGTCACCCAGTAACGAGATTTGTTATTTTTATCATGAAGATAATCAATTCTGATTCTACCTAGGAAGTATGGCTCATACAAGTAGGAGCTGATCGAATTCCATTATTCAATATATAATAAGATTTTTTGCCACTACCAGAAAATTTATTCATTGTATACTGATATCGATCAAGAAAGATAGGGACTTGTTGACGCCTTTTCATTTCCGCACTCTTGTAATATGTCCAGTGCGGAAATTCTTATCTTTACAGTAACGCCCGTACACACACGGCGGATTTTTCCGATCGGATGATTTAATAATAATAAACGCTTTTATTGGTAGAAGTATGAAGGCAAAAATCAAAAAGAAATTATAAAAAACGAACCAGAGAGATCAAGACAAGTGCTTTCTTCCACTGAACCTATGAAAAACAAAAAAAAAAGAAGAAAAATTGAAAAAAAAAGAAAAAAAATCAATATTAAACAAACAAAGAGGAATATTACGTTGTTACTCTTTTACACATTGCTTTTGGTAAATCCATGTCAGTAGAAGAAAATAGTGTTATGACAAATAACATAAATAAGGATATACACATAGTGTTTGAGATTGCTCATATCAGGAGTTGGACCTATCAGAAGTTCAATTCACATGAACGGAGCAAAATTTTCATGCGTTTTTTGAAACTTGATATGTTTAATCTCTTCAGGTCTTCAGGAATCTAGTTATAGAATTAAGCGATCATGTTCGAAAAGAAGGACCTATATTGTGGCGGTTTATGTGGCCATTATTTATATAGCGACAAGATGTTACTTTATTTTCCCTCGGCTAATTTACTCAGAACAAGAGACTCGTGTGAGAACTGGCCCTATTAGATTCATATAGTGTGATGTTGAATATTATTATTTTGTGACCCCTCTTCTTATTTTTGGACGCCACTCAGTTAAACATAAAACTAGAAAAAAAACAAAAGAGTTAAGAGGTGTCAAGGGACACCCGGATGGAACGAAGTTCTTTTCGATTAACTAGTGAAGGAATTGTAATAATTTTTATTTTTTTTAAGTTATAATAATATTTTTTTTATTATCAACAAATATAATGTAATATAAACTTGATCAGTAGGCTCAATTTTTTAGTACATACGCATTGATATTGTAATATTAAAATATAATTTGCTTTTAAATTTATTAAAGTTATGACGCGTACACTTGCTAAACACACAATAATGGAGAGATTATAACGCGTATGACTTGGTTAGCACAATAGTAAAGAGAGGTTATAATGCGTACTAGCTAAAAATACACAAGCATTTATTATTGTCTGTATAAAATCTCTACTTACCTAACTCCATCAGCAATATCCGGAACTTGTGCAGAAACACTGTCAGGATTCATTATTGTTATTATTTTTTAATATTTATTATGTACAAAAAACCTGTATATACTCAACAAAAATAATCGTCGCGACACCACACTGTTCAATGCGAAATAGAAAGACGTAACGAAAATAACTGGCTTACTTTCTATGAGAGAGAGAGAGAGAAAGAGAGAGAGAGAGATAGACAGAGACACACGCGCACGCCGCACGGCTTACAACTACAGCAACTACAGCAACTTTTGGTCTTAATTTATTCCGTCTAGCCCCCTTTCGCAACGCGCGATAAGGAACTTCGTTCCAATAATCTACTACAACTGAGAACTTGTAGATTAAAACGTATTAATGAATTATATACAATTTGAAAAATACTCTGTGGATGTGTTTATTTGGAAATCAAACTCTGGTTGCTTATAATATCCAATGTATTTCCAATTATCACAATAATGTGGTATCCCACATTATAAACATCACATATAGATATTCAAGAAAAAAAAAGGTTTTCGATATTTTCTCTGCTGTACAATCATTGGGTTACGATTCATAGTATAGTATCAATACAGGCGTTTCCTCGAATTTAAAATAAGGTTGATATGTGAACATCAACTTTATTGAAACAACGGTATCGGTACTATAATCATATATATAATTTTACACTGCTGAGAAGGTTTATCAATAAGTACAGTTATGTAATATAGGTCTCTGACTTAGAAAAAACTGTGAAACAAAAATATGGGTATTTCCCAACTTTGAAATATTACACACTGTTGCACTGTTGGGGCCGCTCTTATTCATTTTGTATTTGAATGACATAGGCTTGAGTAATACAGACTTTGAATTCATAAACCTATTTGCAGATGACACACTAATTTCTGGAAGTGATATCGATCTAAATACAGCTATTACAAAAATGAATAATACATTGAAAATATTGGAAACATTTTTAAAAAAAAAAAATTGAATGCTCAAAAAACGAATGCAATGATAATAGCGAATAATTATAAATATGATCAAATAAACATTAATGACATAGAAATAAAAATAGAAAATACTAAACTACAAATTATAACTGGATTCATTGGAACCTTGGATTCATTGTAGATAATAATCTGAATTTTCATAAGCATGCCCAGTACATCAAAAATAAAATATCAAAAAAAATGTTTTTCTTTTCAAGAATATCTAGTCAACTCTCCATAAACTCTCGAATTACTTGCTATAATTGCATCATTCAGCCACATTTTGATGATTGCAGCTCATTATTATACTTACTCAATTTGAATGAAAAATATCAATTACAAAAAATGCAAAATAGAGGGA
The DNA here is from genome assembly GCA_018342105.1 of Gonioctena quinquepunctata. Classification (NCBI taxonomy): domain Eukaryota; kingdom Metazoa; phylum Arthropoda; class Insecta; order Coleoptera; family Chrysomelidae; genus Gonioctena; species Gonioctena quinquepunctata. Next base: position 221,229 of record JAFIRS010001048.1, read on the forward strand.
TGAGGATAATTCTGGGATGTAATAAATTAACACCTATAGCTTTTATGCTGGATGCACTGAAATGGTTACCAGTTACGAGCAGATTGTATTATATGACTATGACATTCATCTTCAAGATAACCCAGGGAGGTCAACCTGAGTATTTTAACGAATTTGTTATTTTGAATCAGAACATCCACAATTATGCCACTAGAAATAGGGTAGATTTCCATATAAATAGAACAAATCTGAAAATGGCCATGAATTCTCTGTTCTTCAAAGGTTTAGAATCTTATAATACACTTCCACAAATGATAAAAAATGCAAGGTCAGTAACAATGTTTAAACTCAAACTAATTGAACACATCAGAAATCAACCCAATGTTGTTTAGGAGGAAGACAATATTAGTTCTATATTCATGTAAGATATATATTCATGTGAATTCCTCTTGATTTTAAATACTTTACTGATGTAATTCCTTTATATAGATACTTACATATTGATAGTAGTGTTGGTCTTATGGCCATATAAGGATTGTTCAAATTTTAAGTGAATGTACTTTGAATAAGTTAAATGTTTTTACTAGTGTATATTAGGGATTCCTATTTAAATAAACTACTTACTTACTTACTTACTATTATATTTATACCTTTGAAGAAAATCAACACAATGAAGTTAAATTAAACTTTTCATGAATACATCCATACACAATGTAAATATACAATGGAATTAAAAATAGACCTTTCTAGTCATTTGAGGGGTGATTCTTTGTATGTTTGTTAGTCGCGGACGTTTTCTTTCGGCAAGCGAAATCTATTCAAAAATTATTTTTCTGTCCATTCTTTCTAGGTACCGTAAATTCGGGTGACTTTGGCTTACTTAAATTCAAAGAACGTCCACGATGAATTTGTAACAAATAAATTGGTATTATTATATACCAAAATATTGATCTTTGACCACTCTTTCAAATTAGCTATGTCAAATTGTGATTAAGACTTTGTAAGTGGATATATAAAAAAAGATGGTTGGCAAAGTCACTCGCATATTGAGGGCTTGGCATGTACATAGGCCAAAGTAACCCGACGGATGAAATAAGCAAAAAAAAATTGCCCATGAAAAAATTCATTTTTAATCATCATAAATCAGTAAAAAAACATATTACTAGTTGCAGACAAATTTTATGTAAGTTGAATTTGGTTGCAAATGACTCCTGAATGTTATACAGTGTTGCACGTATATTAAAAAGGCAATATCTGAATTTTATAATTAATAATGCCTATTTATCAAAATGAGCCCAAGTCACCCAGTTGGGTTTAAGTCCCCCGGAATTACGGTACGTTGTCTAAATACGGGTCTCTTTATTCTTGGGGCAATAATATCAAAAACTTCAAAAACATATTCTGTCTGTTACCTATATCTTCGAACATCTTTGCAGTCGGGTATAACACAAAAATATTCAACACAATAATAATTTCCAGAATAATCAATGTACATTGAAATGTCAAACAATTTAGAATCGGCAAATTATCTCCTTAAACACCCGAATTAATGAGATTAACTTGAACCATTGTTGAACTAGGTTTATCTCATCAACCCGTATTGAACAACTGAAACAAAATTGGTTATCCTGTTTTAAGTCCAATCACTTGGTTATCCTTGATTGAACATCTAAGTTCCTAAGTCGCCTACTGTACTGAATTTAATTACGTTAATTTACAAAATATCACAGGAAACAAAAAAGAAGGAATAATAATTTCAGGTTGAAACTTGAAACCGCACATGGATATTGCATTGCCAACATTTTGCAACTGTAATAATATTTATAAAAATACAACTATTTTCAGAATACGCAGATTTCAGCGAGGCAAGATCTCATGTCGCAATTTCGTGTTTCGTCCCTGAAAGTATTTGTGTGAATATGGGGATAGATAAATTATTAAGCATTAGAAAATATACTTGAAAAAAATATAAAAATTAGAAAATAAATTCAATTATTATTTTAGTAAATATTATTTTAGTAATAAATAATTAAACTTTAGCAGAGTATTAATATTCTAGGATAAATGAATGAAATGATCAATAGAGAATGTAAATTAGGTAAGTATAAATTAAACTAGTATATTATTTAAAACAAAAAAAAATCATATTTTTTAAAATTTTAGTAAATAAATAATTAAACTTTAGCAGAGTATTAATAATTCTAGAGATAAATGAATGAAAATGATCAATAGCAGAATGTAAATTAGGTAAGTATAAATTCAAACTAGTATATTATTTAAACAACAATCTATATTGCTATAATTTATACGTAATTGGGAAGATATTTTATCATAGAACAAAAAAGTTTTTGAGTCCGTAGCTGTATCTATATTATTTAACAAGTTATTAGCTATGAAATTTCAAAAAATATAAAAAATATAACTTTTTTATAAATAAATGCTTATAACAACTGATAAACAATGGTTACAGAATCGATTTTGAATTCATTTCAAAGATAAATAAATCTTTCATAAAAATGACTCGAATGTCCTTTACCGTATTCTATATTCAAAAGTTATAACAATTATAATTGAAAAAAAATTTATTATATTCAATGCTGTAAAAAATACAAACAAATTTTTTTCTATACTTTGTTATACATAGTTGTTTTTGTTATTCTTTGAAATTTTCGAAAAAAAATATAACGGTTAATATTATTCGTTTATAACAAATTGTTAAGTTAATAAACAATGAAATTATTTATAAAAAAAATATTTCACTGGTAATTCATTTAAAAAAGGTCAATGATGATTTTTAAGAATAAAATAATTTCTTAACTAATTATTTAAACAATTGAAATATACAAAAACGATTATGAACAATAAAAAAAATTATTCATGAAAATATTTTTTTTTAAATCATAATTTTACCTATGCAATAAGATGGTAAAAAAAAAGAAAAAAAACCCATAATAGTCTGTTTATAAACAATTTCTTAACAAATGACGTAAAAATTGTTTTTCCGAATTAATACCTATTTTAGATGCAAAAACAGCAAATCAAATCAATAAACTTTAATAAAAAAAAATTACATTGCTTTGTTGAGTACCTAAATGAAAAGAGCTCCACGAAGCGAAAATTTTATAGACCAATTATTTAAACTTTTATGTCGTAATTCATAAAAACAGAGATTGGAAAAAAATTCGTTAATTAACAATGGTGTAACTTTTTGAAAAATCGACATGAAAATTTTTTTTACCAAGGTTTTTCTCGTTCAAGTGTCTAGATCACACCATGATTTATTCAAATTTTCAATTTGTTATTTAATACTATAAAAAATTATTTTAGGTGATATAACGGCTTTTTAGACGGTGCGCCTATGCCGTAACGACGTCGCGGAGCCCTATTTTCAGCGTTAAAAAAAAATTATTAATAATAGAGATAGAGTTTTTCATAATTCCTCAAATATCATTATTTTAGAAATTATTAACGAAAAACGAAATACCTTCTTTTTTTAATCTTATTTTGTTAATAACAATCGCAATTTTTTACGAGCTAATAAACCCTTAAAAAACATTTTTCTAGACGTCATTCCGAATCGAATGAGCTATCGTTCATATTTTTAGGAGCTTTATATCTATTTAACACGTTTTTGAACTTGTTGATTAGACTACTTCGTCGATAAACGTTTTTATTTGTTCAGGTGAAAATATTTTTGATTTTTTTCCAACATATCCTTCGAGCTTCCGCTTCAATAAAGCTTGTGGCTTCTTTTATTTAGAAATGTCTCTATTATGGTTGATATTTACCAACGATTTTATTATTGAATAATGTGTCCCCATGTACTAGATGATCCCATAGTTTCCATCAATTCTTGAAAATACGCAATCAAAACATTTTTGGAGAATGTGAAATAATATTTGTATTTCTCCAGTCCATAAACCGTTGAAATAGTTTTTCGTACACTTTCTTAGATTTTTAACCGACGAAACCAAAAAGGAGGTTCTCTATTCGACCCGTATACTTTTTGGGGTAAAATATTTTGTACTGCATTTTCTGCTTTCTCCGATATGTCTGGAGGAGTCGATGGTAATTCTTCTATATCGCTGATATTAGACATTTTGATACTATAATTATCGAAGTTTAGCTATATTCTACGAAAATTTAATACCTACTGATTTTGACAAACAGAACAATTAGATAGGAATCTAGGACAAACGTCAAATGCACAGCATTCTTGATTGGAAAATTATGGGTTTCCATTGATTAAAAATCTGTATCGTTATGAAAAATCTGTATCATAATGGATCCCATTATGAAACGGATTATGGGCATATAAGTGTATTATTATAGTACGAATGAAGAAAAAATAATGTATCCTACCCCCATACAGATGTATATGTGATACCATACAGATTCCTAACCCCATACAGATTATCCGGAAAAAATTTTATTGTGAATTTTTAAATACTATGAAAAAGCTTAAGACTAGTTCTATGGGACGACGCAAGTGTTCTACATAGAGAGAAGCATTGGTTCAAACGAAAGTTCAAAGAGGCCGCCTACATCGAAGCCAATAACGCCTTTAGTCAACCAAGCGTTGAGATCAAGAACGTATGGAAACCCCTGATTGCTCTTTCTGGCGGGCTGCAGAGGCGCGAAACCTCACGCACCATCACACCGCGCGAAACTACACGCACCGCTGCACATGGCGGAATTGCACGCATCATTGCGCCGACAGTCATATAAATTGGTCAGTATTCACCTGAAGACGATTGCAGATACAAGCATTCGAAACGTCGTGAAAACCTTTTAAATACATTGAGACGATGGACGTCCGAAACGATAGTAATCATGAATTTTGCTTGGATCGACAAAATTCCGGAGCCGCCTCTGATTATGCTCGCCTAGACGAGAACCGGTACGGACTATAAATTATTTCCAATGCTAATTACCGTTTTTTGTGAACAAATAAACATGTCAGAGGTTTCAGTTTTATAAAAGTTATGTGTATCTAGCCGTAAACATTATATAATTTCCACTTCTAATTAAATGTGTTTTTTTCTCAGTGGAATAAATTCCGCCTGTCCCACACAAACATTCCGGAACAGCTCTCTATTAATCTATTAATGGAAGATGTGTTGGAAATGACTCATGAATTTTACTGTCTCTATTGTTTACAGAGTATTAGTTGCCAAAAACGTTGAATGGCAATAAAAAATTAAAAAAGCAAGCACTGCGTAAAGAGAGTACCGAATTGGCTCCTGACAGATTTAGATCAAAGTAATATATGTTTGATTCAACATAAACAACTTTTTTTGTACACGCTCTACAAAAAAAGCCCCTTTAGCGAAATTGAATTCGTGGTGGTGGCATCACTTGGCAGACTCTGTCTGATAATTCAAAAAACTTATAATTATTATAATAAAAACGATTCAGGAGACAGGATAACCTATTGATTATTTGAAATTATGTAGTGACCTCACACGTTTTCTTCGAAATATTATTTTGGAATACTTATTTCAGGAACAAGAAACACAATATTTCAAGTATTTGAGAAACGTGTCATTTATGAACAAAGGATTGCTACATTTTTGCACAACTTCTCTACGCTACTGTATGGATGGAAATTCAAACGCAAGAGTTCTTTTGACTAAATAGCGATTCTAGAGGAGTGATTATATAAATATAAAAATATGTTTATAGACCAGGGCTAAGGCCTTTGAAAATGGTAAAAAGTGAAAAACAATAATAGTAGGATGAAACCCATTGGAGAAGGAAGAGATTATAACGAAAATGAAAGGAAAAATAATTTTCGGGCGATCTGAGGTCGGGAAGTGGTAGGGGGTGAGTTTTCAAGGGTAAAAAACGGTTTATCTCTATTTCCGGATAAACTACAAGTCCTATGGAAAAAAGATCTAGAACTTCTGTATCACACTTTTTTCACATAACCTCAAAATGTATGTGAAAAATTCAAATAACCAAGTTTTTGGTTTTTATATTTATCTTTAAAAAAAAAAAAAACACGGAATTTGGTAAAAACTTATCTTTTTATGTCCCAAACACACTGTAATTTTTTTGATTTGAAATATTTATTTTTTCACCTTATTTTGACTTAATATCGAAAAAGCACCCTAATTTTCAATAAAAAATTCTTCCGTCAAAATATCAGCTTTTTCAAAAAAGTCGGTTGGCTTTTTGTTCGTTGAAATCTCTACTTTCTGATGGTATAAAAAAAATATACATTACTATGGTAAATGTTCTCAGAAAATGCAAAAAAACGAAAAAAACTCGAATCCGAATTCTTTTTTTAATCATTGTGTACAATTTCGAGCTATTTATTAAAATTTACACTTTAATTACTCGAAAAACGTAAGATTCCATGTTACATTGATAAACAAAAAAATTGCAAATCGAAATATACTACTATAATTAACAACCAAATAAGTTAATGAAGTATAAAGATATCTACAATATTTTGAGAAAGTTGTAAAATCTTCTTTAAATTATATGCGTAGATGCCTATTTATTGCTATTTCAAGATAACTTATATACCTAAGTGACCTACGGAAAATTTTAGCCCATCAAAAGGTATTTCATAGAGAAATGGGGAAGAGGCTGGGAGGTCTGGGCCTTACTACCTGTTATTTCTTTGCATTTTCTGAGAGCATTTATGTATATTTTTTTTACATCATCAGAAAGCAGAGATTTCAACGAACTCCGAATTCTTTAAAAAAGCTGATATTTTGACGGGAGAATTTTCGATTGAAAATTAGGGTGCTTTTTCGATATTAAGTAAGGTGAAAAAATAAATATTTTAAATAAAAAAAATTACAGTGTATTTGGGACATAAAATGGTAAGTTTTCCTCAAATTTCGTGAAAAAAAAAATTGTTTTCCATAGGAGATACAAAAGTTCTAGATCTTTTTTCCATAGGACTTGTAGTTTATCCGGAAATCGAGATAAACCGTTTTTTACCCTTGAAAACTCACCCCCTTCCACTTCCCGACCTCAAATCGCCCGTAAATTATTTTTCCTTTCATTTTTGTTATATTCTCTACCTTTACAATGGGTTTCATCCTACTATATTTTTTTTTTGTTTCAAAAATTATCGACCCTGGTCTATTATGCGTGCATGTGTTTGTTCGTTCTTTGCAGGAATTTGCACCGAAAGTAATAGAAATAGGTATATTGTTTTTCTTCACGAATTTCCATATCCTCCGTTCCATTTTCTTGACTTCAGAGTTGATAATATACACTTGGAAGAAGAGTTGATTTTTCAAACTTTTGCAAATTTTTCACTCGAAATGTGTATAGACGTGGCATTAATAACATGCACTAGGAACACAGATATAACTTTTTGACAATAATCACTGAATCGAACTCTATTAGTTGACAGTAAAATTCAAAATCTCTGTCACCATGTCATCAACGAGCATAAGCAACTTAATGAAAATTTCCAATGCAATGGCAATACACGCAAAAGTAAGTCACATTCTCAAGAATCAATTTCAAAATCATAGTCAGAGGTGAGAAAAACTGGTTTTCATTCAGTCGGATTTTTTCTTCAATTTTTTTAAAGACATGATAAGTGTAAGAGTCATAAAAAATATTAAATTTCTAGGAAAAGTGCAATAACAAATTTCAAAAACTATATGAATTAATATCGAAATTCAACGTAGGATCTGAATATGTGATGATGTATACTCTATTGAAAAAAAAATATATTTTGATCTGTAGCAACTACACGAAATATCCTGTGTATTTGAAACATAAACCAGAATAGCTTTCTTGAATTCCTGAAACTTTTGTGGAAAACATTATTTGTCTATCCAACAAACCAGATATTACCTGTCACATTGAAATAGAACCTCTTGCACATCCGTGAATGACGAGTATATAATGCCATTTTATAACGAATTACAGTGGTTAAAAATCTGTTTTTTTTTAAACATGTTTTGTTCTTTATACAATTCGATGAAATTTTGGGTAGCGCCACCTGCCTACTTTCAGGTGTTCTACTCAGAGCCAAACTTTGGCTAAATTGCCGAATGAAATAAAGATTTAACTCGACATTTGAATAATTCAGAATGTTGAAATGATTGTGTGGTAAATGTATACATTGCAGGCTGCCTGAAACAAGAACCTGAAAGAAACAAACCACACAAACATAACTGTGAAGGGAAACATTCGCAATCGAATATTGTTTTGAAAAATGATATGACGACGATTGTAGTGATCGAGACATTCAGAACACGTGAACTGAATATTGTTGCCAAGATTCTCGCATGCACGGTTTACAAAGCTGTCTACGAACGAAAGTTTGTAAGATTCAATTAGGGTTTTCTGATTGACTGACGAATGAAAGATCCTAATTAGCAACCAATCAGAAAACAGTACGCGATGTACAGGAGCAATAATTTTAACATTATTGTCTTTGACTTTTGCTGGCTCTTAATAGAAAACACTGAGCTGCTCCGTGCGTATTTTGAAGAGTAGAAGACAAGATGAATCACTCGTCGCAATTATGAATGAAGTAGTAAATATCAATTCTGGTTGGATTCTGAAGTTGCCATTTACTGTGCGGGCGTTTTCGTACTAGATATATTAATATAATATGAATTACAATAGATAAAATGGCAAATTTATGAAAAGGCAGACAATAATGTTCAAATTAATTCTTGTGCTCATCGCGTACTGTTTTCTGATTAGTTGTTAATTAAGATTTCAAGATCTTTCATTAACCAGCCAGTCTGAAAACACTAGTAGAATCTAACAAACTCTCGTTCGTAGACAGCTTTGTAAAACGTGCATGCGAGAATCTTGCTTGGTCACAATGGTCGTGATATTATTTTTCAAAACAATATTCAATTGCGAATGTTTCCCTTTTCGATACTGTTTGTGTTGTTTGTTTCTTATGAGTGGCTGTGATAATTATGTTGAGTGTGGAGTCAACTAGTTCTGACTTAATCACCAGTTGGGATATAATAATAATAATAATAAATCGCCTTAATCATATGTAATATGAAATGGTGAAGTGTCAGCTGTGAGCTGTTTTTCAACTTCACCAATTTGTGACAAACAATTTGAGAAAAACCAAAAGAAATCGATCGAATATACAAATGCCAACAGAATATAATAGTGGTGGGTGGAGATATGAATATTTCATATATATTACAATGAATATACATCAATGCACACACATATCACATATCACATGAGTTTATATACACATTTACATTAAACACATGTATAAGCATATAAATATCTGCTAAATAATAATGATAACTATGAAATACATGATTCAGGTTAAGTTTACACGGCAAGGTTCGTGACTAAGATTCCAAAGAAAAAAAAGAAAGTTTGAGTCTTCTTCTGAAATTGATTATTGAATAATCCCTAAAAGGAGTCGGGAGATCATTATAAAGCTTGGAAGCAGTGTAAATGAAACTTCGTTAATAGAGTGAGGTACGATGCTTGGGAATATGTAAAGTCTCTTTTTTCTAGTATTAACATAATTAACTTATATTATATATATATATATATATATATATATATATATATATATATATATATATTATAATATATATATATATATTATATATATATATATATATATTGTTATGATGGGTTGTTTATATGATTTTAAATTTATATATATTCTAGGGAATTCATTTCACAGATTATAATTTCTGAATTCCTATCATAACAAATAAAAACTCCGGCTATGTTATGTTACCTTTCTCTTTTTCAACCTCTTTTACCTTATCCCAGCTCAGTCAGGTATGCCTATGAACATCAGTCACTCCTTCTCAGCAGTCGATTCCTGCGATCTGTATTGCCGACCTGGCACTAACGAGTGGATAAGAAAAGCTGTTCAGTGGAGAAAAGTGAGGATAGAAATTGAAAAATAAACACCAGTTGCAGAGAATAATCAAATTGGTTGGGTTTTTTATTCAAATCACAACTTATAAATAATCTACTCTGCGATAGCTACCTTATACTAGCGAACAATGACATAAAATGGTGCAATATGGATGTTCGTGAAAATGAAAGTATTGAAGAAGAAAGTTAAACTTATTATCAGTCCGTTGACATGGAATTTTATATGAAAGTTCAACCCAAAACAAAGTAACCAGTGATTTAGACGCGCAAAGTTATTGGTTTACTGTGAAAAGTTGCACTTTGATGAGTTCAGTTATTGAATACTTTGTAGCTGCTTTTCTGTTGAAGTTTCCAATCCCGTGGACGTATTTCTGGGATCTCAATGACAGCTTTCTTGCTCTCCTTCCAAAATGTATCCCCTAGACCAGGTAGGTGGAACTTTTATTTACTATGTACTTCTTCTGTTCAGCCTTTCGAAAATTTTTCCTCGTTCGGGAATTTTATAGCAGGAATTCTCATATTATCTATGAAAGCTTCTTTTGAAATTTTGTACGTGGCTTCACCTTTTAATTTTTTCCAATATTTTTCCCAAACTTGTTATCTCATCCCATGGTAACACTCACATTTTTATTTTCTCACAGCTTTTCGAATTTTGTATCACTTCCTACCTAATTATTTGCCATTCTAATTAATACTAATGATTTTATGCATGAAATATAATTCTAACTCTCACATACTATTTACAAATTCGTATAAAATTATATTTTTACAATTTCTGCCATTACATCTTTTATATATCCTAATTTTTCCCACACAAACTCTCTCAAATCCCATTGGTGGGTTTCCTGTTTATGTGAATTGTCATACAGGATGTTCAAAACTTATATATCCGTTGATCTTGCTTCAATTGAATGTTTGCTATAAGTTTCAATTCTGACAAGATTTAATTGTGTATTTTCATTACATATTTGGTTGGTCATATACTTTTGATAACAGAACTACTTCAGGACTGCCCTTTTGATACATATGCATCGACTAGAGCATAGTATAATAGTAAAAAGGTAAAGAAAATTGCAAAATAACCTAGCTTTATCGACGATAAATGAAATACCTAATAATAATAATGATAATTATAAGTTTAATTATTTTACAACATTGCTTAACATAACAATATATAACAAAGTTAGTTGTCGATACCCAAATTTCTAACCAATGTAATTATTTATGAAATGGCATTATAACTCGTCATTCACGGGTTAGATTACGCCCTGTTATATATATATATATATATATATATATATATATATATATATATATATATATATTAAGCCACGAAAAAAGTTGCTAGAAAAAAGGACGCCGGAATAAAAGCCACTAAAAAGAAGCCGGTGTAATAAAATATCAACAATAAATATATAAAGGTGTCTAACATTTATTAGTTTAATTTTACTGGCTTTGTTTTCGGTGGCTTAATTTCCGGAAGGCTTTTTCTCCGCGGCTTTTTTTCCGGCAGCTTTTCTTCCTAGATTCAAATAAAATCCATGAAACGGAATCCTTGGTGGCAATATATGGGCACATTATTCGATTCAATTGGTTTTATTTCTATGTGACCACTAATTGAGAGTTTTTTCAGATGAAACATCTGAAAGTGTTATTCAAATAAAAGAAATAAGAATTACATGAATGCAGAAAACTCTCATCCGAAACAAAAGCCGATTCAAGGAAAAGGTTATTTAATCGAGTTCCTCAATTTGGGATTATTTATGGCGATTCCAATATTTCGAGCAACAACTGATAAATTTCGAACGGGATTTCATTAATTATCCAATCAGATAACGTCACGCAAGGCAAGAGGGCCACTCGAATAGCTATCCCAGTAAACTCGAATCATCGCGGTAATAAATATTTGAAAGGATTTTGAAGCGTGATGCCTGGCATTTCAATCTTATCGTGGCATCTTTCTGGAGGTACAAAAGGCATCCGTGGTTCCCGAACAGGCCTAACATACGACGGAAAATACCGAAAATATCTTGACTGTAGATGGGTATCTCCGATATTATGCGGCAGGGTCAGCAGATACCTCGAATAAAAAACAATGACAGGGGCTTGTTGGGATTTATGACAAATCAGATTGATATGGTTGAATATTCAACAGTTGAATGGAGAATAAAACAAATTAACTTGATGGTAGGTGAACATTTTTACAAAAAAAATCAGGTTTGAAAAAACAATTTTCTAAAGAATCACTTTTAATATAACTCTGACTGAAAAGGATTATGGAATTAACCACTATTTATCAATAGTGTTACGAATCTGTGGTTCGTGACTATTGAAATTCTGAACTAATTTATGTCCATTTTTGACACTTCATAATTAAATAACTTAGCACCAGTTCATCGCTTAGAATATACCGCTCACTAAACTAAACTAATAGAAAAATCGAATAAAACGGTTTTCTTCACATAAAGGATTCAATATAAAATTGAACCAGAAAATGGTAGATCTCAGGTGAAAAACAACTACTTTCCTGGCAAATACCACGCAGAACGTTGAATGATATTCACCTGAAAATCCATGCATACTTCCATATAATATCAATGGACATTGAATGCAAATGTTTCTTTCTGATAAGCTCGATTATGTTTAATTTATGTCGTGTTCACCTAACAATCCGCATACCGGTTTCAGGCTTCATGGCCCTCATCAGTACGGAGTAGTCAACCAGCCAAAGGTCAAAGAACTCTGGCTGAAGTGAGACCACAACGTAAACTAACCATCATCGAGTTTGTAACACCTATAGGTACGCCGGAAAGATAAACTTTAACTGGCGGTACCTAGTGACGAAAGAAACACTCGAAAAATCTCCCACCTCGATAGGTTTCTAAATAAAGATTCCTTCTCAGTAGAATTGGCAAGCCCGTCTAGCATATAGTGAAGATAGTGCCATGTGAAGTGGAATGAATAGAAAAATCGAATAAAACGGTTTCTTCACATAAAGGATTCAATATAAAATTGAACCAGAAAATGGTAGATCTCAGGTGAAAAACAACTACTTTCCTGGCAAATACCACGCAGAACGTTGAAAGTAGTTGTTTTTCACCTGAGATCTACCATTTTCTGGTTCAATTTTATATTGAATCCTTTATGTGAAGAAAACCGTTTTATTCGATTTTCTATTCATTCCACTTCACTTACTTACTTATGCTGACGACTTACCCTACTGAAAGAATCTTTGTTAGAAACCTATCGAGTGAATTTCGGAGTGTTTCTTTCGTCACTAGGTACCGCCAGTTAAAGTTATCTTCCCGGCGTAGTGTTCAAACTCGATGATGGTTAGTTTACGTTGTCTCACTTTAGCCAGAGTTCTTGACCTTGGCTGTTGATCTCGTACTGATGAGAACTGAAACCATGCGATTGTAGTGAACACGACATAAATTTAATCGAGCTTATCGAGAAACATTTGCATTCAATATCCATTGATATATATGGAAGTATGCAATTTTCAGGTGAATATCATTCAACGTTCTGCGTATTGCCAGAAATAGTGTTTTCACCTGAATCTACCATTCGTTCAATATATTGAATCCTTTATGTGAAGAAAACCGTTTATTCGATCTATTCATTCCACTTCACATGGCACTTATCTTTCAAACTTAACTAACTTTAAACTGAATGCTGAATTAAACTTTCCAATGAACTGACTCTTTCGTTCCACTTGCGTTTCTCGTTTTGAATAACAAATATCTCAGTCTCAATTCAATAGACTAAGCCAACATAATCTCCGATGTATTAATCTACCGAGTTCTAGTTTAGTTACCAATTTGTTCCCCACCATACCCCCTGAAGAGTTCATATGATTGGTTAGAGATTCACTTTTCAGTTCGGGATTGAAAAGTTTCAATTGTTTAAACACTTTTCATCTACTAGACACGGTGATGAAACAATGTTTTCAAATTTAACAATGAAATTATAGGTTGTCTGGAATAGCAATGGGTTTCAATTTATCACCTAAATTAGCGGAATTTTTCCTTAGCCATCTGAAAGAATACTTTTCCAATTTCCCCTTTTATGATGAAATCATGGTTTATTACAGAAACGTGAATTGTATTGTTCGTTCAATGGTACTGAGGGAGAAATATATAGTTTATTATCCTATTTGAATCAGGTCGGGATATGAATTTCTTTATTGCATATTTGGAATCTACGCATACGACTTTATCATTACATTTTTTTTCCTACGTTTCTCGAACAATTTTTGAGAATGGTACAGCGTTTGAATGTCCAGTCATTTTATGCAACGTATTTTCTCCAACCCCTTTCTTTGCTAAGTTTAAAACAGCTGTTGCACGTAGTGAATGATTGATTATTTTAACTTTTTCAGTCGCCAAACCTGACTTTTTTGCCTCCGTTGGCGTCCACTGAGAGATCATGTTTTTTCCGACAGAAATGTTTTTGTACCACTTGCCCATTTTCCAAAAAGAATTAACAATTAAGAAGAATCTTGGAATATTCATATAATTTCTCTTCTCCATAAACTTTCTGAACAACCCTTACCGGACACAAATCTGGGTCAACTATGTTTCTAACCAGATACTTGGAAGGAGCGCAAGGTTTATCCCCTCCTTGCGTTGTTTTGTCAAATATTGGGTTATATTCCAGTCTGTTAGTTTTTCCCCCGCGTTAATAATGTCTTCTTTGAAATAGGAAGTTAAACATTTTACTCCCTCTCCTCCTCGCCTCCCTAATTCGATGAAACAAAAGATAACTTTTTATTGAAAGCCACCAGGCGTTTTTTCATCACAGTTTTGTATCATGGATTTGAACACTTCGTATTTAAATGATATAGTGCTTTGTTTTCTTTTCCGGAGGTCTGTCTGTAATTCCTTTCGTTTGGCATTTTTTGCCTCGCGAGTATTTTTAAATTATGTGTCATTGAAAGGATTAAATTTAATATTATATTTGTTTTGGTATTTTTCCATTAATAGTTTCAACGTTATATTCCAAATAGTCTTTACAGTATAATCTTTATAATCCTCACCATTTTTCTTTTTCATGTTGTAGGCCCAGTCAGTGAGAATATTTGCCAGCGACGGTATTGAAGTGTTTTCGTTTAAACTATAATTTTTTTTAATGAAATCCATAAACTGTTTCCATATATATTGATGTTTCAGTATTGTATTTTTAGGTTTACTTTTGGTCACTTTTTCTTGAATTAAACTTAAAGAATCATTTCCGAAACGTGACATTTTAACGAGTTTTAAAATTCAATATTTATGTATGACAAGATGACAAATGCACATTTTAACAATCGTTACTACAGATACGGAAATTTTCGATACCTACCGGTCAATTATCGCTGAATATGTCCCGCTTCATGAATATGTCCCGCTTCATATGGGATAATGTCGCTGTAATTATTTGAAAATGTCCTGCTTCATATGGGATTTTCAATGTAGGATGGAAATATTCGTTAAAATGCATAGTTTCGGAGTTAGTGGCAAAAAGCTGATAATGGTGGGAAATTTTACTGCTTTCGCGAATACCTCGGAACGCCCCCGGATATTTTGTTTGCAAACTTCAAATTCCGATTCAGCACCCATAGAACCGCAGTTAAACTGACTACTTGCATTTTGTCCACGAGAGGGGCTTTTCCGCTACCGTTTTGCTAATTTATACATAATTGGACTATAAGTGGAAATGAGTTAAATGTGAATCCTTACGTACATATCAACATTTGTTTAATGACCCCAACGTATAGAAGTAGAACTTTCACAATATAAAATTCACATCACTCCATCTCGTATTTCGAAATGGACGGGATTTCCAATTAAACTCCATTAGGGCATCTAACATCAATGTATTTCCTCACCTAGGAAAAACACTAATAATCAATCCATTCCATTCGTTCAACAGTTTGTTCAAATCACCAAAAAGACATGGTGCATTTATAACTGTGGCGATAAACATCGAATCCGATCCTTTTTCCACATTTCTCTCAAAATTTACAAAGACCGTCTGTGTGGTCTAACAAGAATCATCCAAGTTATGTAAATTATCCCAAATACTATTGATGGGCTCGTCAATCAAAATTAAAAGGTTGTGTCGTTGAGAACGCCTTCACCTGTTGAATGTTGCCGGGAATGTACGGGGTGACTCGGGTAGTGTGTCGAAACTTTGTTTCTCATTATATGAAACCATAAAGATAATTAGTACAATTGAAATTCAATTACTGAATCGTTTATATTGATATACCGGGTTATTCACGTTATTCGACACGTGAATAAAATCCTTCAGGATGGATAGGGACCTATTAGCGCTACATTTTAAAAATATTTTCATGTTGTACAGGGTGTGCCAAAAACACGAAACGTATCAAAGTTGTTATTTCTAAAGCTAACTCTTCACGTTTTCAAGTAAAATGCATATTTTCATTTTGCAAACTGATTTTAAGAAATTTATTATTTATCAAGTCGCCTATGGCGTTTTGACAAGTTGTATTATTATTTTATGGTTGTCAGTTATTTATAAGTGTTCAATTCCAAATCGTTTCATTAGTGATAGCAGTAGTTTGTGATCTTGTTATCATTATTTTATTATAAAAAATGCTAGTTTTTTCGAAAGAAGAAAGAATCGACATGAATTTTATACTCGGAGAATGTATTCAAAACTGTTTTCTGGCATCACGAATTTACGCTGAAAGATTTCCGACAGAAATCATCCAAATAAAGCAGCATTCGAGATATTGTTGACACTATTTAGACAAACTGAAAGTGTTCAGTCTGAAAAATCCATCAAAAAGAAACCTGTGACAGAAAAAGAAGAGATTGAATTTGCGGTGATTGCCTCTGTAATCGAAAATCCCCATACAAGTCAAAATCTAATTGCGGAAAATATCGGCATTAGACAAGCAAGCGTATCAACAGTTCTTGAAAAATATAGTCACCATCCTTATAAAATGCAGCTTCACCAAGAATTTGCCGATAACGATTATGGGAATCGAGTTGAATTTTGTATGTGAGTATTGGATGAAGTTGCAGATGATGAAAACTTTTTAAATCCAGTTCTGTTTAGTGATGAGTGCACCTTTCATAAAATGGGACTGTTAATAGACATAACTTCCACTATTATTCTGAATCCAATTCACAGCAATTTAGAATTATCCATAATCAACACAGATGGTCAGTGAATGTATGGGGCGGAAAAATGGGTTCAATATTCAATTGGTCCTTATTATTTCGAAGGTCTTTCAAATAGAATGATTTTTTAGAATTTTCAACAAATCATTTTCCAGTCCTATTACAAGACATTCCCTTAGACATGAGAAGAACGATGTGGCTTCAAATGGATGGAGCTCCCGCACATTTTCATAGTGAGGTCCGTGAATATTCAAATGTTCATTTTCGAAATCGATGGATTGGAAGGAATGGATTCCAAAACTGGCCGTCAAGGTCACCCGACCTGACATCACCTGATTTCTTCTTATGAGGTAACATTAAAGGAATCGTTTATAATACACCTCCAGTAACACCAGATAATATGAAACAGCGCATCAGATAACCTTTTCTAAATGTTACCCCGCGTATGTTGGCAAATGTTCCTGAAGGTTTTAGAATGAGGATACGTTTGTGTTTAGAGTCTGATGGTCACCATTTTGAACACTTGAGATGAAATATTGCTTGTTGTATGTATATTCACCATTTTTTTTTAATTTCTTCATAATTTAAACTAATATATTATAATATTTAAAATATTGAAAAATAAACGCATTTATTACTAAATCTCGGTGTTTATTTCAATCGATTCTGATTCGACAAAAAGCCATGGCGACTTGATGAATAATACATTTTTCAAAATCAGGTTGCAAAATGAAAATACGCATTTTACTTGAAAACGTGAAGAGTTAGCCTTGTATAAGCTAGTAAATATTTCACAAGTGCGATATAAAAGTTAATTTGGTTGAAAAAAAGAAAACAACAGTAGAGAATTCAGGCATTAAAACTGATACTACATTTTCACAAAATAAGAGATATTTCAAAAACCATAAGGTTCAGAAATTAAACCTTGATGAAACTTGGCTTTATTTTGATCGTGAAATCCGAAAATGAAATAATATAGAGGGTATTCCATTTAAAAAATAATAACTTTGATACTTTTCGTGTTTTTGGCACATGAAAATATTTTGGAAATGTAACGCTAATAGGTCCCTATCCATCCTAATGGAAAAACTTTTTTTTAAATCAAATACTTTAGCCATAATGCTTCGTGTCGAATAACGTGAATAAGCTGGTAAAATTATAATAAGAATAATATAAAATTATTATTTTTTTTTTTAATTAAAGGCAAAATTCACTTTTTAATAAGCAACTGAAAAACCTAAAAAGAAATAAAAAAATAAAACATCATGATTTTGGAAAAGGAGAGAAAATAAAAAATATATTGAGAAAAGATGATTGAGAGCAGTTTGTGTCAAATGAATATATTTGTATCTGTGCTTTTTTTTTATGAGCGATAGCTTTGGTGACATAGTTTTTCACATCTTTCTAATGACGCAGATTTGCCTCCGCCCTTGTTCTTTTATATTTCTTGGGTGCATTATCTATCTATATCTATGAAAATTACATGTCCTGGCTGACTGATTGATTCTTCAACTTTCAGACCGCTGGACCTAAAAAACTGAATTTTTGAAAGCGTATTCCTATAATGGCATATATAACCACTAAGAAACGTCTTTCTTTCAATATTCCATCCACAAAAGGGTGAAAAAGTTAGTGAAAGTTTGTATGGGGGTACGTTGGCCCATCTTTCCAAAAAAATAAACAACTATTCCAGGGTTTTTGAAAATTCAACCCTAAAGGAGGCATAAAAAGTATGACTTTCTTGGAATCCATGAGGGCAACGCTACTGGCATAATAGTCTTTGATATCCATCATCAGTTTGATGGTATCGGTCAACCAAAGAGACTTAGGTATTGTCACCCTTTAACTATGGCAAGGAGCGTGTCCGTTAAAAAAAATTTAAAATTAAAAAAATCAATATAGAGATCTTCTCAGCCAAGTTTTTTCTATCATAAAGAAAGGTGCTATGAATAGTTACTCGTTGAAATATCTGAAACAACGGTTTGTGCGAAATTAAGGTCCTTCCATTCCTTTATTTATATCAAGCTCACATTGTATCAACTGATGATCTGAAACACCCTGCATATCGACTTCCTCGTATTTCCTTTTGCTTCCCTACCCTGTTGAAGTTGCAGTGTTATTTAAAATTCTAGTTGATGAATCCATATACTGCATATGATTGAGTCCAGAATAGAAATACATTTTTCTACAATTAGAGAACGATGAATACATAAGACAAGAAGAAACTGTAGACTACGAGCCACCATCAAAGAAACGTTCAAAAAAATAAACGGAATGTAAAATAAAATGTAAAAAAAAATATAAATGTTAATAACTACTCATGAATGAATTTTGTTAAATGAAAAACAATGTAAAGATCATTCTTCCTTTTCTAATACGCTTAGGCTAATGAACTCTGCAAAAAAATTTTGTTTACATAGTAATATTCAGAGTTCGAAGTATAATCAAGTGATATTAAAATGTAAAAGGTAAAAATGTTGAGTAATGAACAATAATTGATAAGATACTTGAATGAGGTAGTCATATTTTTAATAGTTGAAATTTTTAAAAAAAATCAACAATTGCTATAAATTTAATAAATAAATAAGTAACAACTGAACTTTTCAGCTAAATTTGTTCTTTATCTAATGGAGAATAAATAAGTACCGAGTATTTTCATCGTATCTCGATTAGTTTATAAATTATAATAATTTTAAGGATGAAAAACCAGGTAAGAATGAGAAGTTACAGAGAACTTATATTTAAAAATAAAAAAAAAATAAAAAAAATATCATATCTGTTTTGTGACAGAAAAAAGAATAGAAAAAAAAATATAAGGTAAAAATTTATTTGTTTATAACAAATTGTTTATTGCATAAACAATGAAAAATTAGATAAAATAAAATATTTTTTTTTTATATCAAAAAGAACAACAAATAATGATTTTAAAAGAAAAAATGGTTCCTTAATATTAATTAGAAGTTGGAGAAAATAAATGTTAATTAACAAATGCGTTTTAAAACAATTAAAAAAAAATTTTATTGAACAATTTTTCTTTTAAAAATCATTATTTGTATCAAAGATTGAAATTCCATAAAAAAAAAATTAATTATCTTATAAACAACGCATTTATTCATAACGATTTTTTAAACAGTAAGAGATAAAAAAAAAAAATATTTCTATGCAGTTTCTGATAACATGAAAACGTATCAGTAATAATATTTGAAAAAAAAACATTTTTTTCAATGATTAATTCAAGTATTTAATTTTGCAACAACGAATTTTATTAATAAAAAACTGAAAAATGAAAGTTTTTCAATTTTTCCAACGGGGTTCTATTCTGAAGCCTTTTAAAAATCGCTCCAAGAACGGAAAAAAATCTTAAATTTATAGTTTAACAATTATCGCACTTGCAATGTTCATGTTCAAGCAGAAAAAAATTATTAATTGACTATTGAATAACTAATTGAAAAATTGTGTTAAAAAATTTTTTCGAACGGATTATTGTTCATTCATCTGTTCAGTTAGTGTCTGGATATTTTCAATTTTTTATTTTCATATTTAGTATGCTTGAATAATTTTTATTGTTAAAGTGTCCAAAGTGGGCGCGGCTTGCCAAAGCCAGAGTACCCGTTTTCGGCCGTATTTTCATCCCTCTGGGAAAATTATAAATATTGATCCTACAATTCCGGGAATCGAGACTTTCTTTAGGAAATTTCCTCCTCTTTCTGAATCTTTTTTCAGATTTCAAAAATCTTGATTAGTTTTTGAGATATTTGCAAAAACCAAAGCCCCCTTTTTTTTAAATTTAATTGTTAATAACTTTTACAATTTTTGCAAGCGGAACTTAATTTTTTTCAAAAATCATCTAGATGTCATTCCGAATCGAATGACATCTCGATCATAATTTTCGGAGACTGCTGAAAAAAGTTGGTCCAAAAAGCACTTGTTGACTAGACTAAATACTATTATGTCATTTGAGTATATTGATTTTAAAATCACCGTTGGATATACGACACTATTCATAACTTCAAATTCCGTTGAAAAATTCGCAACATCCCCACTTGGCGGTATATAAATCCGTCCTGAATTTCTTTATCAATGTTAACTGTCCACCACGTTTCACATATAAGAACAAATCGGAATTATTGTGCCACGAACAATAATTCCAATCAACAACAATTACCATGATAAATATACAGAAACACAATACCAGGAGTCATAACTCACAATCTAGCAGTACCATCAACTGTTAATTGATTATCTGGCAGTTAAGTGCATAAAGTTTATTGGATGCCATATGATCATATTTATTCACAAGGAGACGTGGTTGTGGGCTGCGCAAACTGCAATAGAAGCGATTATGCTTTTAATGTTTTCATTGTTTGCTTTATGAATGTTGATATATGTAATGTCTACCAATTGATTACGTGAGCACAATGATGATCGATCATCTTGAATTTTTATACTGAAAAACTGTTCTATACCGGGTGTCCCAGATTGTTTTGCTAATTTAATACCTCAGTTATACGTCGCAGTTTTTTTTAACATGATTGAAAGTCGTTAAACTATTCTAGTTATTTATTTGGCATTACTAACAGCTAATGCCTTGAGCAGGGTGGGAAAAAATACAAAGTATACTAATTGTAATAAAAAGTGAATAATATACAATAATACAAATAAGACAAGATATACACATGGAGATTTCCTAGGTGGATTTCATTTTATGACTAATGTGTCATATTAACGGCAAGTATTCAATCTTCGACTTCACTGAGGATGAAATTCAGAAACACATGTCATTATTCGAATAATAGGCAAGACAGCAAGGCTATCGGGACAATTTTGAGAATCGCCAAATCACATACAATCAAACTAGCACTGAAAAACTACCATGAATGATATATACCTAAAACGGCAGGTAAAAGTATACTGATCTTATCGATCCCATGGCTCGATAAGATGAATGACCAGGCGGAATACATAACAATGAAAATGAAAATGATGTCAAGACATACTTACTGGCAGGGAAAATATTTCAGACTGTCTACTGTTACATAATCAGATATCACAGTCGGGTGACTTCAATACAATTCAAAGACGCGTATGTATATGTATACACTACTCAACAAGGAGCACAGATTGCTTCTGAAAGGATTATGCAAAAGCCAATCACATCCTGAATGAGAATTGCTTCAATCTGATCATACATCGATCTGTATTATGAAGAATAACTACTATTATTTTTACAGGAGTGGATTAGAGTATGAATCAGAAGATCTGAAAAGAGTATACCGAATTTAAGGACTTGAACTTGACTTTCTTCTCTTTCTTTTACTCGTCGATATTCGTTTTATATGGAAATTTTATTTGCCTGACGGTAGTAAATGAATAGTACCGATATATTCGGTATTTCCAATTGTTCACAATAGATTCGGTGAATCGCACAACAGTGTCGTAAATGGTAAAAGCACATTCTCTATGTGGTGCTAGTACGGTTCTGTCTCTGTCCAATGACATGTACTTTTATGAAGTTTTCAATGTGTTAGATTCTTTGACATATAACTAGAGTTTTGTGATGAATAAAGCCTTAAGAAATCGTTTAGAAAGGTAATCTCACTACTCTATAATAAGAATTTTTTCAAAAATAATTGAAAAACTGATCAACAAAAGAATCATTACATATTTTGAAAGCAATAACTTTTTCTGTAAATATCAGCTCAATTTCCGAGAAAATTTCTCTACCACGGATGCTGATAGTTGAGAAAGCTTTCGACTGTGTTTCCTACAACATTCCACTTGAGAACCTATCATATTATTTTGTTGGAGGTACTGCTTTACACTACATTGAAACTCATTTGAATAATCGTTTTTAAAGAGTATTTCATATAACAATATCTGAGCTGAGACCCCATTATCCTATGTGTACCGCAGGGATCGGTTCTGGGTCCATTCTTATTTGTGATTTATATGACGATCTTCACATTTATATAAATCCATGTCCTAGTATTTTATTTGCGACGATACATCTTTGATATGTTCTTATGACAATTACTCTTCTTTTGATAATCAGACTGAAAAAGTAAACCTGATTATTTCCACAGGCAACCCTTTGCCTGAATTCAAAGTGTATAATAATAGAATTGAGAAATCTCGACTGTATCTACACTATCATTAGCAAAATACAAAACAATATAGCAGAGAAGATACACTCACTAGTGGTAACCTTGGACATATCGAAAATAAGATACAACGACATGACAACAGACATGGCTGATAATAATGGAAGATTGGTTCGAATGTATAGACGAAACAGGAAGTACCGACAGAAACGACTTAGTGCAAGGCTTCCGCAGACGACCAGGCACTAATTATATCAGGAAAATCAGCAAAATCCATTGAAAATAAATGGAAACACATCTGGGAAGCCTGCACTAAGTAGGCAACTAGGAACAAATTATATTACAATGAAGGGAAAACTGAAGCAATATTTGTCACATGAACAACGGATTTAAGGCCGCCAGCTTTTGAAACAGGACAGAAAACAGTAAATATACAAGATAAAATCAAATACCTAGGAGTGACAATAGATAGGAAGTTACTATGGATTGAACATGTGAAAGCGATAAGAGCGAATACCCAGGTGTGGGGTGCTACGGAAGAAAACCTGAAATTTATATATGAACAGGCCATAAAACCAATGATTTCATATAGAGCAGAGGTTTGGGGCAACAGAGCAAACGAGACCCGTATAAAAAGACACCTTAGGGCGATCACCAAAGCTTACAGAACCACACCGAACGACGCCCTCCACATAATAGCAGGGACAATCCCACTGGAAATCGAGGCAAATACAGAGCACGATAACCAACATAGATATAGAGTTTCATCCAACAGAGGAAATCCCTCGTAGAACCAACTGAAACAGAAGAGATAATAATGTATACAGAGCCAGCAACACAAATGAACAAGAACCAGGGAAAACAAAACACATAAAACGAATGGAATACAAAAGGAGCGAAAATGAGTGATGGGAAGGATATACACAGGGCAGATATTTTGAAAGCGATACATTGTGGAATCAAGAAGGACAAAAAAAAAAAGATCAAAAAAGAAAAAAAAAGGGGAAAATCTCATAAAGAAGGCCAGAGAGAAAAAGAGTAGGGATATAAGAAGCAGACACGGAAGCGGAAAAACATCATGAAGACTGCCAGACACGAAAAAAAGACATGAATGAGGAAATAACCATCCGGGCACCAGCGACATGGCAAACTCACTGGAAAACGACAACGAAAGGGAGAAAACTCTACGAAGCAATCAAAATATCGGGAAGACAGTTGTGGAACCTGAGTTGGAAAACATCCCAACTCCTAACTGGTCGCGGAAATCTCCAAAGCTATTACAAAAGATTCAATTTAAGACCAACAAACGGAATGTGTAGATGCGGCATAGGAGAGGAAGACAAAGAGCATATAATAGAAATATGCGAAATAATAACGAGACAAAGGGCAAGAGGAAAAATGACAGACATACAAGGCACAATATGACATACACGCCGAAAATAATAAATAGAACTGACATAATGAATTTATTGATAAAGGAAATAAATAATTGGAGGGACAACATGATCTTCGACGATGAAGAAAGAAATGAAAGAAACTAAAGAAAGAAAGAAAAAATAGACAAATAAAATAAGGGAAAGAAAGGAAAAAAAAACAGATAGGGAAAAACACTAAAAAGGGAAAGAAAGAAGAAGGAAAGAAGGGAAACGAGAGAAAAATGGAAAAAGTTAAGGAATGGGGAGGGGGAGAGAGGGGGAAACAAAACAGCAGGTTCTTCTTTTCACGCTGGTTTTTTGAAGAGAGGAGATGGGATGGGTTCCCGTTGCAGTGGTTGAACTGGTTAGACGGTAGATCTTCTAGCCTCATACCGAAAGATGGGCAGGCCAGCCCGATTTTTCATTATGCCAACCCTATTGTTGTAGGCAGATATTGTGAGATTTTTATTGAACCCTTCTTGCACTGACTGTAAGTCAAAAAAATCAACTATAATCCAATTGATCTATCAGAGAACACATCTACATTCCAGAAACTGACATCACTCGTTTTTGGAGTAGTGTAGACCAATTCTTCCCGTATGCTATTTATGCGCTTGCTATCCGTTGAGACAGTGCGTTCTCTGTTCTTATTTGTTATTGTAATGACGAAAGATGGTATCATTTGGTGTCCGCTGTCGGTCCGCCTCGTCTGCCCGTCATGTAGCACACGAACTACATTTTATGTCTCCATACGTTTTCAGGCCGAACGGCATCCTTCAACAAATTTGAATACGAACGATATCGAGGCCGATGAATACATGCATAGCGAATGATGCGAACGGACGCATAGCAAGAACACATGTCAAAATTCGTACCCCGACAATTTGAAGATGGCTCCATTGGTTTCAAGTGGGTGGATCTTGTTGAACACACCAACGCGACCCGTGAAGATCTATTGTTACATTATTATTAGTATTGAGTTTGATTTTAGGCGCCAAAACTGTTCAAATATGAAAATTTAGAGCTAATATGCAGGATCAAGTATCCAAACCATTTGTCCCATGAAAAAAGATAACATTTCGAAAAGACAAAATTAATTGTCATGTCAAAACTATCGGGTCTCCAAAACGAACTACCATGGTCGACCATTCTAGCTTGGCCTCAAAATCTTCATTCAATTCCTCTATTCCAGATAAATCGCTCTCTTGTACGCCTGACACTTTCTATATCACTATCGTGTCCGAACAAGTTAATAATAATCTGTTCCACAACTATACCTATTGTTTATTCCTTTGAAATATATTCTTTCTCAAACCAATCAGCTCGCTCACACCAAGAATTTTTCCATTTGTGGGCTGAGATTTCTTCAAATAAGTCATAACAATATTTAATGGTCTAGTTGAAATTAAAGGTCACGTTTTTTCTGGCGACGTATTTTTTCATTTCTGCCCAAACCAACTCAATGGGATTCAGACCTGGATTTTCATTTTATATATACATTTATATGATAGTTATTTAATTTAAGTTTTATATACATACATATCTCCTCGTACATTCTTTTTATATATATATATACATTTATATGATAGTTATTTAATTTAAGTTTTATATACATACATATCTCCTCGTACATTCGTTTTCATATACACATACTGTAACTACTTCCATATCGTATTTTAAATTTTATAATTATTACTTTCATACTAAAATAAGTTTCATACAATGGATTTTTTTCTGCAGACCATTTTAGACAAGCACCACCATAAATAAAAAACAACCAGTTCATGGATGAACGATAAACTGAGAAAAATGCGTAATACTTTGAATGCCATAAAAACTGTGCATGATATTGATTGATTGGGATTAGCAAGCTCAAATAAAAATCAGCAAGACGGAAGCTTATAACAACTATTTGTTAAAATCTGACAACGTTATGAGGGACAGTTGGAACCTGATAAATCTTGAAGGAAATAGGAGACAAAAAAAGCCACTAGAAACAAATATTCCAGAGGAACAATTCAATATCTATTTTGCTACAATCGCTGAGAAGATAATAAGCTCACTACCTAACGTCCCCCATGAACCTACTTCTCATCTGAAATCATTAATATCCCCGATAAACTCGTTCGTGCTAAACTCTGTTACTCCAGGTGATATTTATGATGTTATTCTTGGCCTAAAAAATTCTAACGCTTGTAATACTTCAGAATTAAATAGCAAAATTATCAAATCCCTTGCGGATATTATTGCTGAACCTTTATCTTCCCTTATTAATGACTCTTTCTGTGCAGGAATTTTCCCAAATGCCCTGAAATTTTCTGTTGTTATACCTGTATTGAAAAAAGGAAGCACTGATGATGTAAATAACTTTCGTCCACTATCTATTGTTCCAATAAGTGGCAAAATCATTGAAATAATCGTCAAAAAACAACTCTATAACTTCATGAAAATGCGTTCTCTCCAGGTGTTTTGTCCAGGTCAATATGGTTTTAGAAAAAAGATGTCCACAACAAAAGCTCTTCTCCAAGTCGAGGGCCTTGAGGAAACACTCACAACTTGAGTTGTGTGATCTTTCCAAGGCCTTCGACTGTGTCTCACATGATATACTATTGGAAAAACTACACTGCTATGGCATCAGGGGCATAGCTCTCAATTTTGTCGAATCTTACCTCAGTGAACGATCTCAATGTGTCAGACTAAATGGTGTTCTATCAAAAAGTAAGGCAGTAAATCACGGTGTTCCTCAAGGCTCGGTTCTGGGCCCCCTTCTGTTTTCAATCTATATAAATGATTTATATTTCTTCATTCTTCCAACGAGAAGCGTTCTTTTTGCAGATGATACAACATTTATTTGTCAGAGTACTAATGTTGGCAATCTGTCCACGATATCTAATAATATAATGGATTTAGCCAGAACCTGGTTTACTAGCAATAAACTTAAACTCAATTTGGAAAAGAATCAATCCATTCTTATATCGTCCAAATCAAATCTAACTCGAGGTAGCTGTGTGAAATTACTTGGCATGCAACTTGACGACAGACTCAACTGGGGCCCTCATATCGCAGCATTAGCGGAGAAACTGTCTAATATTACCTTTCTGATTCAACGTTTGAAAAATATCGTCAGTATTAACGTACTCAAATCATGTTATTTTGGTTTGTTCCATAGTCATCTGTCCTATGGTATTCTTCTATGGGGTGAATTGTACCACTCTCTTAAGGCATTCATTCTTCAAAAGAGAATGATCAGAGTAATGGCGGGAGCTCACTATCGTGAACATTGCCGTCCCCTCTTCATAAGTTATCAAATAATGCCACTTCCTACTCTATTTATTTACTCATGTCTACTTGAAATTCATGAAACTAAACATAAATACTCGACTCAATCCGATGTCCATGGTTACACCACTCGCCGTGCTGATCGAATTTCTACTCCTCGGTTCAGGCTTCAAATGTCACAAAATAACTCTCTGAACCTTCATTTGTACAACAGATTACCTTCTAGGATAAGGAGTCTAGGTTTCTTTCAATTCAAGGTGCAAATCAAGACTTTTCTATGGAAACATTGTCTTTATAGTGTCAATGAGTATCATGATTTGGATAAAAATGAATGTATATGATGGACACTCCTCACCTGAATGTTTTTATCCAGCTAATTTATGTTATGTTTATGTTATTTACTCTGAGTATTATATATATATATATATATATCCCTTCTGTTCTGACGTTCTACTATTGTAGAAAAATTAATAATTCTACTCCTACTTCTTCTACTTCTATGATGTGAGTGAGTCTACCATGATAAAATCAATACTCCACATACAAGTAGTTTCCACTACTTCTGTGGTATTATTTTTACATGTTTGTTCATTTATATGTAACTAAATGCCATGTCTATTTTCTGAGATTGAATAAACTTATTATTATTATTATATGGAGCCAGTCGCAATACGTCGCGAGTTTGTCTATTTCATATCTTTTGTGCCTTGGTTCATAGATTTTTATTATGATGTGGCATGGGGCGGTGTCAATTAGCACAATACTTTTTGGTTGTAAATTAGAATTTTTTTGTAGTTTGTAGTCGCCACTTGTGCTGTTTTGTTTCCATCTAATATAGGCATTCGGAACAAACCCAGCGAGCAGACTGATAAGACGAGGTCCCTTGGCTATTGGTGTTTGTAAGGCTACTCAAGTTCCATCGCTCTATTCCTTTCCGAGAGTGTGTGATGAGTGAATGTACGTCTCGTATGTATATTACAGGGCGATCTTCTTCTCGGTACTAACGCTTCCTCCTAAGAAATTCAATCCTTAGCAATCTAATGAGCTAACGTTCCATTAGTATTCGTCGATTGTTCTTGAATTTTCTCCATCTAAAACCAATTTTGTGCATTTTTTTACGCAAAGTTTCTGTAAAACCTTGATAGCCAATATTTTCTACGGATTTTTTTATAAACTGTCTTTAATGTAGGAACCGCCTTTTTTGTTATGTGATGATTAGCAATTGTTCTTCGCAGAATTTCTTAATCTCCGGAGTCAAGAAGAGTTTTAACTTTTATGTCCATTCACTTTTTATTGGGGTATGAAAATGTTGTTGGATGGCACGATTCAATTCGTTTCCTTCCTTTTTTCGTCCAATACTCCTTATGGAAACGCCTTGAACCTATGAAATAATGTTTAGTAAGAAAATCTGCTCAAAACTATATAGGCCAATCAATAGAGATTTTCTGCTCTATTGATTCTGTGACAAAAATACTACCAGCAAACCGACTGTGCGATCATTCGAAAAACAATCCGTAGTTCTATCTTGTTATGTTTTCTACTGGCAAGTGTCATTTGCTAAATTTGTTATAAACATTTAAATGCAATGTTTTTATGTTTTTTGCTTGTAACATGAACTAAAGAAGCAATCTAGATGCCCTCAATAAACAAGTTGTAGAGGATTAAAATACAAAGAAAATACGTTTTATACATTTTTGAAAGAAGTGAGTGGGAAATATTTATAAAAAAGATAGATATCATAAGAAATACGATGATCTTTTCAATATGGGTTTTAAACCTCAGATACTGTGATATCAACACTCTGAAATCATTTTGTTCATCAACAGGGGTCAGGGATATACCATCCAGGTTGTATTAATATTTTGGATAGTGACAATAGTTATGGATAACACTGCACTTTTATTAATTCAGTTCTAGTAAGTTCTAAGCGTGAAAGATCATGGTTTCATATGTGCTAGAGTTACCAAAAAAATGTATCTTCAGCAAATAGGGTAACTGATCACTGATCAAAATATTGAACAGAAGAAGGCCTATCAGTTTTTGATATGTATGGATCATCAACATTCATTTGGCACTTTCTGTCTGAGAGAAATTCTCGTATCCAGGGCAGCAATCTCTCATGTGTTTGCATTCTTGAAAATAGTTGTCACAATCAAATACTTTGAAGCTGATGAAAGTTTTCCTTCCAGGAGGGAAGTTTCCATCAACTTTACCAGGTGACAAGTAATATATTTCTTTTTAATAAATGGCAGATTATTGCTGGGTCCAGGACTGTTGGAAACAACCCCAACTGGCTCTGTGATGAAGAACCTCCTGAATTATTCAGCAAAAACATTTCCAACATCAATTGGTTCGTTAACTATCACGTTGTTAGTGTTTTTTGTTGATTCTTTTGATTCTAGAGGGTTTCTAATATGTTTAAGAAATCGTTTGTTGCTTTTAGTATCCACGAAGTTTATTTTGTACGCTTAATATTTTGTCCTCTTGAACTCATGACAAAGTTGGTTCTTTTTACACGCTTTATATTAGCGTACCAGTTTTGTGATTATGGTCCGATTCACTTCAAAATTGGTATCTGAGAGTTTTCGTGGTCGGAGATTATGATTCTTTTGTCAAAATTGAAAAAATTCAAGATGGCGGCTCCGAAATGGTGGACGAGTTTTGTGATTATGGTCTGATTCTATTCAAAATTGGTATGTGGGAGTTTTTGGGGTCTAATATTATGATTCTTGTGTAAAAATTGAAAAATTCAAGATGGCGGCTTCAAAATGGCTGCCGAGTTTTGTGATTATGGTCTGATTCTATTCAAAATTGGTATGTGGGCGTTTTGAGGTCGGAGATTATTATTATTTTGACAAAATTGAAGAATTCAAGATGGCGACTCCAAAATGGCCGCGAGTTTTGTGATTATGGTCCAATTCTATTCAATATTGAAGAATAATAGTTGAAAAATTTTTATAATAATAATAATAGTTTGAAAAACTAAAAACACGCGTCAATAGAAAACCAAACTAATAGGTTGAAAATAAATATTAGTTTAAAAAAATAAAAAAACACGCTTTTATAGAGAACCAGACTAAAAAAATTGAAAATAAGAAAAAAATTTATTTTACTCAAAAAAAAGCGTGGGGTGCATGGTATCAATAATTATGTAGTACACACCTAGGGCAGTAAAGTAAGAAATGTCGCAGATCACAGGTAATTGTTTGCCGAGGCTATACCATGCACCACACGCTTTTTTTGAATAAAATAAAAAAAAAACTATTTTCAATTTTTTTAGTCTGGTTTTCTATAAAAGCGTGTTTTTTAGTTTTTTAAACTATTATTTATTTTCTGTTAGATTCTCTTTTAACTTCCACATTTATTCAGGGTTTATTATTATTGTTTTATTCCTTTCCAGCATGAACTTGGGAGTTTGAACAATTTGAATCGGTAGATATTCCTAGCATGTGTTTGCATTTAGCATATTTAATACATCGAAATGTATGTTGAATTTTTTATTGTTGACTAATACTCATTATTATTTCATTCAATGAATCTAACTGTATGAAAAATCCAATTAGATCATAGGGTCAATGACTTTTCAGGACCGATTGGCACCAAATATCAAAAGCCTGATTTTCAACTGTAGATTGTGGAAATATTCAGTTTCTTATAGAAAAAAGCATATATGTTTCAAATCTGATTTTCCAAACACCCTGAACATTTTTTGAACTACGCATAAAAACCATATAAAAGAATAACAGTAATTTCATATAAACTATTTTCGTTCTCTTATGCGGATACGTTTCGAAAAATAATTTCCTGTATAGTTCATGATAATTCTCGAAACATTTATCAACTTGACGAATGATTAGAATCCTGTCAATATGTGTAATAAACTTTTTATGGGTCAGGAAGTGGCGATGGTAATTCATTTATAATTTTGCTAAGAGGCTTGTAGTTATACATCAAGCAGTAGGTACCGCAAATTCCAAACTGAAAGTCATTTTCAATTCATAAACAAATATAAAAGAGTTTAATGATCTCATTGATTTCTTCAATTTTTTCATACGCTTGGTAATCGACATCCTTTCCACTTAGCGGGCACGAAATAAATTAGTTTCCATTTGAATATATTATAAATTTGGAACACATAAAAAAATATAAATATGTTAATTTGAAGAGATGGCTGTCGAGCTGTCAGATGGCGTTAAGCTGAGCGGACTTGATGTTTTAATTGTACATATGCGGCGGACATTTTGAATTTATGTCAGACCGTCATTCGCTAGAAGATTATGTCGGAAAACGTTAGGAAATGCTACGTTTTTTTAATGGAATATTCGAATGTGGGCTTAGAGTTGATGAAACGCTCGAAACGGTATTTCGGGAATTACTTCAACTATGTTGATTTTTTTCATTTACATAATAATAGGCTATGTCCACACAGAACTCTCTCATGAAAGAGAAGAATTTAATTGCTCAATCAAGTCAATTTTGGAGAAGAATCCAAAGTGTTGGTAGATAAGATATGCATTTTTGTGTATGATGACATTCCGATGAAAATTAGATTTCGACGTGATATCTAGTTTTCTGCTACAGTGAACTCTTTGGGTTATATCGATATATATATATATATATATATATATATATATATATATATATATATATATGAAAGAATTGATACATTAAAGAGCATGTTGATTCTATTACAACGCCATCAATTCATATATCAAATCAAATATATTTCTACCATCCGGCATAATACAGTACATATGTGTCTGAAGAAGACGACCTAGGCACACGTACCTGTTGTGTCCACTTCAGACAGTAAAAATGGGTGAACAAGATACAGGAGTAATTATAATATGAGAATAAAAAAGGAGAATAGAGGTTGGTAGTTTACAAGTTGAGTGTTAGGGAAGAATCGATATCAATATCGTAATGTCAATCAGAAAACAGTATGGATTTATGTGGTTATTCAGAAGATAGATTGAGTGGCATTTTTGAGGATTCGTTTTTTCATTTCTGGTTGAAAAAATCTGTTGCGGATGATTTTAATGTCCGCTGGGATATGGTATTGAAAAGTGTCGGTCCGAAATAAACAAAAGATTTTTTTGTGACAGATTTTCTGAGATTTGCTGCTCGAGTATTGAGAGGCTTCTTCGAAAATTGTTCATTCGTAGGAGACATTGTATATACATTGTCTTCATTTCAAAACTTCCCACCCCTATTACTTCTTTTAGCAGGGAGAATTTGCCGTAGGCAAAAAACACGTCAATTTGGATATCCAGGGGGAAGTTTAAAACCAGTGCCAGTGGTATTTTAGGTTTAACCCCCTTACCCCAGTTGATAATTTTAAATGGCACCCCCTATCTTGTAACACATCATTTTAAAGATCTTAAAAATCCACACTCAACCCCGTTCAGAAAACTGAAAGTGGTTGATCCGTTCTCGTAAAAAAAGCAAAAAGAAAATGAATTACAATGAAAAATAAAATAATAGCTATTGCAATGAAATAAATGTACCTTACTTCATTAGGTGTTCAAAATGTGCACCATTGGTAGCTAAGCAAAAGTACAATCTATTCTCGAATTCCTGTCGGACGTTTGTAAATGTTTCGTTAGTAATTTGTCTGCATGTGGCAGTAATCATGTGTCTTAGATCCTGAATGTCCTGCGGGGGAGTTTTGTATACCATTGTCTTCAAATAACCTCAGAGAAAGAAATCCAATGCCGTCAAATCCGGAGATCTCGCTGGCCATTCCAGAGCGCCCCTTCTGTCAATCCATTTGTCAGGATACCGTTGATCGAGCCACTGTCGGACATGCAATGCGTAGTGTGGCGGTGCGCCGTCCTGTTGAAAATGTAAATTTTGTTCATCCAAGAGCGGGTTGTCTCCTTAATCAACTTGGCTTTCCAAGGACTGTGTTATGAGTGGATCGATTACATTTTCCAATAAGTTTAAATACAATTGACCCGTTAAATTTTCTTGAATAAAAATAGGGCCAATTATTTCGTTTCCCAGAATTCCAGCCCAGACGTTTATTTTTTGTGGATATTGCGTATGATCCTCTCGAAACAAGTGTGGATTTTCATTATCCCAGTATCTACAGTTACGCTTATTTACAAAGCCATTAAGAAAAAATTTTGATTCATCACTGAAGCAAATATTTTTTATTAAATTCGGGTCATTTTGAATTCTCGCAGTCATTAGTTCACAAAATTCAATTCTCCTATCATAGTCATCCTCACTGAGTTGCTGATGAATACTCATTTTGTAAGAACTTGTTTAGTTTTAAAACTTTGTGTATAGAACCAACTGAAATATTTACTAACTTAGCGACTTTCGAAATTGACGTAGTCGGCTCAATGGCGAATTGGCCTAAAATCTCAATCTGTGCGGCTTCAGTCAGAACTCTCAGCTGCTTTACTGCTTTGTTGCACACAGAACCGGTCTCTTTAAATTTTTGAACAAGGTCTAGAACATATCGATGACTCACATTTTGGCCTGCATGAATTTCATTAAAAACCCGGGCTGTCAAACGAGCACACCTATTTTCAGCACCACAAATAAAAATAATTTCAGTTCTTTCTTGTAAAGTGTACACCATTACGATTTGTATTACTGTCAGTGCAACTGACACCACTTGACGAACAGTTTAAAATCAGTAATAACTAAGTCTGATACGCGTTTTCATCGTTTAATTTTAACTGAAGCCAAGCAGAAACTGTGTGCCCTTATCTCACTTTCAGCTAACGCAAAAAACTCTGTGTAAAAAAGAAACATACCGTTATTGAGTCAGTGGTAGCGGTTCCATAAATTCATTAATTTATTTTGCATTTTGTTATCATTTATTTTCTTTTTGCCCTATTTTACGAGAACGGATCAACCAATTTCAGTTTTCTAAACGGGGTTGAGTGAGGATTTTTAAGATCTTTAAAATGATGTGTTACAAGTGTGAGGGTGCCATTTAAAATTATTAAGTGGGGGTAGCTAGGGGTAGGGGGATTCAACCTAAAATACAACTGGCACTGGTTTTGAACTTCCCCTTCCATATCTCAATTTACGTGTTTTTTCCCTACGGGAAATTTTTCCTGCTAAAAGAAATAATAGGGGTGGGAAGTTTTGAAATGAAGGCACTGTATATAAATTTGTCTCACTTGGAACAAACCAGAGTTTTTTCTTATGGAATAATATTTTTAGTAGAGTGTGAATGCATCCCCCCCCCCCTCCCCCCAAATTGTTATGCAATATTTCAAGGTACATTCAACAAAATAGTTGTATAACATGATTAGATTTTTTTTGATAGAATGTCTCGTAGTAGGTAGAATCAGGGTTCTTAGCCGTTTTATCACGTATGTGATGTGGTCAGACCATCCGACGTGCTGGTCAATCATGACACCAAGATATTTTATGACTGCTACTTTTCCTAAATTGGGGCCGCTACATCTGTCTAAATTCAAGCATTTGGGAGACTGTAATTTAATATTTAAGTTGGGTTGATCACTTCTCTTGGGTGAAAAGGAGAAATATTTAATTTTTGCAACATTTAGTTGTTTTTCAACCAGATTTTTATATTTTTCAAACCTCATCCCGATTATTTCCAGTAAAGATAATTGCTGTATCGTCAGCAAAGCAGACCGCTTGACCTTTGAAGTTATTGATTTTTGCAATACTGTTTATATATTATAGGAACAATATGGGTCCCAATACTGTACCTTGTGGCACTCCTGTCTCAACTGGCGATTCAGAGCTCAGTATATAGGTAGCTCTCAAAAAGATTTAGCGATAAAGTTATATTAGTTCCAACAAAATAAGTTGATGTTTTATAAACCGTCAAGTTTCCTCGTCATTTCTACGGTTACGTAGTCTTTTTCCAGTGTATCCTTCAAAAACCTCTGAAGTTTACTACATTCAACTTCAAATAATGGTATATACCACAGGACTTAAGTTTAATCTCGCGGGTGGAGGGATTAAGTCGCACGGTATATATACAATTTTGGCATTTTCGGAGCAATTATCATTTAAATTAGGTGACCTGTAGATATACAGAGTGTAATCTACCCTCTCGCACACCCGTGAATGACGAGTGTATAATGCCATTTTATAACGAATTACAGTAGTTAAAAATTTGAAAAAAGGTTTATTATGAAAAAAAGGGCTTATTAATGACCTTTCGTGAAAATTTCAAAAGAAAAATCTATTAATTTTTTGATGGACTATCAACTGTTAGCGGATGTGCAAAAAGGTACATTACACCCTGTATATATATATATATATATATATATATATATATATATTCCTCTCGGGAATGTATAGATGTGGTCAAAATATCACCAGTACTACATTTAACTTTTGTTCCTAAAAGCCTTCGTTACCAAGTTACGGGCCCTCAAAGTTACAAAATGAAAAATGTTTTTCTTTGATAACTTCCAAAGTGAATATTTAAAATTATCTAAATTTTGGTGATTGACCAAACAAATGAATTACTTCGATGAGCTTCCATGCAGGAGTCAGTTGTTATGCTACAATGTCAGGAACGGACTACCCCCGATGGTCCACACCCCAAAACTTTGAACTGACAGATAATTTTTCAATAGTTTTCAACAAAATAAGGTTATGTAGACAATTTTCTGAATAAAAGTACTGGTGTGGAAAGTCGATCGGAGTAACGATTCTTAATAAAAATGCAGTTTTACTCGACGACATCAAACCCGATCGTCCACCATTATTTGAAATGAAAAATTTTCACAGTAGAAATACCAATGCTAACGTTAATTCAACAACATTTATAACAGGTATAATACAAAATATGCTGAAATAAACTACAGTACCTAGTTGAAACTTTCATTCACAATGTAGATATTTTTTCAAATGAAATATCAAGTTATGTTGATTCGTGGTGTTTCTGAACTAACTAACTATGAAATATCGAATTCAGTCCATATTTTGTATGTACGCGTGGAATAAGCACGTTTCGTGTTGTGTTATCCGAATCTCATGATTTAAATCCATCGGATTTCTTTCTGTGGGGGCATCTAAAAAGCCTCGTTTACGCTACACCTATTCACACCAGAGATGCCTTGTTGAATAGAATTACATTACACTGTGAAGCCATACGAAACGACCCTGGCATGCTATTTCAAGTGCAGAGAGGGTGTTTGCGCCGACTAAGAAAATGTATTGAGAGAGACGGGGTCATATCGAGCAGTTTTTGTAGCGGATTTTGCATTTCTGTTTGCTCTTGAGGCTTGCGATTGATTATTCACACCATGAGTTTTGTGAGGTAAACGTGTTTGCATGATAAAAATTTGTTATGAACATGGTACCTATCATTTCTATTTTCATTACAAATTAATCTTTTCGAATAATGGTAGACATTTCAGGTTGGATGTCGTCGAACAAAAATGCATTCTTATCAAAAATCGTTGCTCCGATCGATTTTCCACACGAATACTTTTATTCAGGAAATTGTCCAGGTAACCTTGTTTTGTTAAAACATATTGACAAATCCCAGTCATTTTAAAGTTTCAGGGTGTGGACCATCGGGTGTGGTCCGTTCCTGACTTTGTAGCAGAACAACTGACTCCTGCATGAAACCTCATCAAAGGAATTCATTTGTTTCGTCAATCATCAAAATTTAGATGATTACAAACTCGCTCACTTGTCTGGAACACCGTAGAAAAGTTGGCGATTTGTCTCTATTTTATAGATATTTTCATGGGCGATGCTCTTCTGAAATATCAACAATCGTACCTCCTTTGGCAGTCTCTTCGAGATTAACCCGTCAAGTTCAGTCTTCACACCCCTTCGTGGTCACTTTGGAGACCTGCAGAACATCACTTTCCAAAGACTCATTCATCCAACGAACTGCGAGGCTTTGGAACTCATTGCCTAGGGAGGTGTTCCCCGAGGCATACAACCTCCAGAAATTTAAGAAGAACACCAACTCCTACCTTCTTTCCCTTGGTTCCCACGATGTTCTCTGAACATTACAGGATATCCCTTTTCGTGGGAACCAGAACATATAGAAAAAAAAAAAAAATTCACTTTGAACTTGAAATAGCATGCCAGGGTCGTTTCGTATGGCTTCACAGTGTAATGTGATTCTATTCAACAAGGCATCTCTGGTGTGAATGGATGTAGCGTAAACGAGGCTTTTTAGATGCCCCCACAGAAAGAAATCCAATGGTTTTAAATCATGAGATTCAGATAACAAAACACGAAACGTGCTTATTCCACGCGTACATACAAAATATGGACTTAATTCGATATTTCATAGTGGAGTAGCTTGTTAGTTCAAAAACACCAAGAATCTACATAACTTGATATTTCATTTGAAAAAATATCTACATTGTGAATGAAACTTTCAACTAGGTACTGTACTTTTTGTTTACGACTTTATTTTAGCATATTTTGTATTATCCCTGTTATAAATGTTGTTAAATTAACGTTAGCATTGGTATTTCTACTGAGAAAATTTTTCATTTCAAATAATGGTGGACGATCGGGTTTGATGTCGTCGAGTAAAACTGCCATTTTTATTAAGAATCGTTGCTCCGATCGACTTTCCACACGAATACTTTTATTCAGAAAATTGTCTACATAACGTTATTTTGTTGAAAACTATTGAAAAATTATCTGTCAGTTCAAAGTTTTGGGGTGTGGACTATCGAGGGTAGTCCGTTCCTGACTTTGTAGCAAAACAACTGACTCCTGCATCGAAGCTCATCGAAGTAATTCATTTGTTTAGTCAATCACCAAAATTTAGATAATTTTAAATATTCACTTTGGAAGTTATCAAAGAAAAACATTTTTCATTTTGTAACTTTGAGGGCCCGTAACTTGGTAACGAAGGCTTTTAGGAACAAAAGTTATATGAAGTACTGGTGATATTTTGATCCCATCTATACATTCCCGAGAGGGGAAAGAGGAAGTCCAGGGACACCCTGTATATATATATATATATATATATATATATATATATATATATATATATATATAAATCCTTCATTTAGTCCAAGACTAATGTGTATAAATAAATGAAATATAACAAATAGCTAAGGACACTATACATGTGTATAAAAACAGCAGCTACATCAAATAAAATACATTAATTACAAACATATATCAAGAAACACATCACCGTCGTTGCACTCATCCAGCATAAGGTTATTTAATCTTGTCCTAAATATATGTAGGGAGTTTGAATTTTTCAGCTCATCCAGGAGGTCATTAAAATTACTCAACCCTTTGAAAAAAAAACGAATTTTGTGATTTCTTCGTTTTAACATGCTCAATGAATAAATTATTTCTAGATCGTGAGTTATAGTTATGGTGTTCAGAAACAGAAGATATTGTTTCTCGCCGATGAGTTGGGGCATCACCTGTTCTTATTTTGTAAATAAAAATCATTGTTCGATATAAGAACATCTTATCAACTGGTAGCCACTTCAATGAACTCACCATTTCATCAATAGGAGTTCGTTTAGAACAGGATCAAATAATTCTCATTGCCCGATTCTGGAGTTTTTGTTAACGGCTTATTTCATTTTGTTGTAGTAAATATAGAATGGTGGAGCAGTAGTTGAAATGAGGAAGTATTAGTTTTTGACCATTCAGAGAGAAAACCGGAGCACCTGTATAATTGATTAATTTTGAATGAAATTGTTTTAATTATATAATTCACATGATTTTTTTAATTTTAGTTCTCGGTCGATAATGACTCCTAGATATTTGAACGTTTCCATCACTTCAATTGAATTATTGTTTACTTTAATTTCACAATCATTTTCTTCGAACTTATTTTATTCCTTGTTATTACCAATCATCATAAATTTAGTTTTGTTCGTATTTATCTCAAGTTTGTTTGCACAACACCATTTGTATGAATTTTTCAAAGTTTCATTCACAGTCAAAAAAATCTGGATTTGAGAAGTGGATCAGAGCGCCATCTGCGAATAAGTGAACCGAACAGCATTCTGTCGATTAAACAAATCAATTTTTCAATATTGTAAATTTTACTAATACAAACATCCTTTTAAATATGAATAATTGAACATAACTTTCGCAAATTTTTCACATTTTTTTATTATGATCAGGGAATTGACACTGACAACGTCTTTACTTGTCAAATAGAAATGTTACATTGATGGTGTTTTTGAATGTTTCAATAATTATGCTAGGATAACCAGTTTGATCCCCAGGGACTGAATGAACCACTTCAGTCCCTATTTGAAGGGACTAAATTACTAACTTTAGTCACGGAAGTGCATAAAATATAATAAACCTACCACGTTTGATTTCCCCGACTCCAATTCCTCCGGATGAGGCGCCCGTCGACCAGCAGCTTTTATTCCCGAAGATGTATGGAAAACATCGTTAAATTCGAGAGCTCTCAGAAATTTGGAATATTTGATAGAATGGCGATATTAATACTTCTAATATTATAAGGAATCAAATTTCATTTCACTCCACCTCACTCATCTATAGGACCCGCATAAATTGAAATTTGATTAAATTGCAGTTTAACGTGGTAATATTGATGAAAATTGTGATATAGATATTTGAAAGACAAAATTATGTCTCCAAAACAGTATCGATGTGAAAGAATGCGTTTAGTATGAAATCGACACTGCTATAAGTCAAAAAGGGAAAAAAATTCAACTCACTTGCTGTTCAAAATATGTACACGTATGTTTGTGAATTTTCTCCTGGAAGGAAATATTCTCCATTATTTTACAGCACATCTCCAAATGATCAATCAGTTTACGAGGTAGGGGAGTAGTACCTACTAACCTGAAACAAAATAAAAATATTTTAGCAGGGGGGAAATTGGAACTAAGGATCTGGAAAATATTCAAATAACACGTGTATCAAACTGGTTTGTTAAAAAATATTCTGTTTTTATTACTGTAATTGAGTAGTTTCGTTGCTGATTTGGAATATATTCTTTATCTTACGAGGATTACGTATGATATTTCCATCAGAATATTCTTAGGAATATTCTTAGATAAACGACCTAATAATATGCCCAAAAATTACAATCTTCTACAATTATGTACCTCAAGGAAGCCTTGAAATATTTCTTCTGATTAAAATATGGTGGGAAGATTTTTCTGTGAGTTGAGAATGTTTCCCCTTTATATATATAACGAGAGAAAGAGAAATTTGTTACGAATCCAAGAAAGCCACCATCCGCCTACAGCTATTTCATGGTTTCCCAATCATATTTATATATATATATATATATAAAAATAGTGGATATTCCCTTATTTTTCGAAAAACTTCGATCGAAATTGTAACACAATATTTCTCATTTTGATTTTTTTTTTCACGTCAACTCTAATTGATTGAGAAAGGTTATTATACCAAAAGTACATATCAAGAACAAGTGTGCCCAACATAAAATCACGTTAAATCTATTCAGATGTAAAATATCGAAAAAGGGTAAATATCTAGTTACATCACACATGCACTCTGAATATGGGGAAAATACTTTTCTTACGTGTTTTTGCCTCCTGGAGACGAACCCGGAAGAAAAATGCGGCGGTCTCATACCGTTCTCGAGTTACAGTACTTTAAAAAAAAACTAACCTCATTTTCAAGCACCGTTTTCGCACAGAAATCACTCAAAATGCCTCCTTCTTTATACCCTAAATCACTTATTTTCGGCACAACTTTGCACAAAATATCGTCGTTTTTATCGAAAAAATCCTCCTTCTTACACAGTTGCAAATGAACAATTTTGATTCCTTTGACAGAGTCATTCTAAATGTCTTCTGTCAAAGGAACGAAAATTGTTCATTTGCAACTGTGTAAGAAGGAGGATTTTTTTCGATCAAAAAGACGATATTTTGTGCAAAGTTGTGCCGAGAATAAGTGATTTAGGGTGTAATATTTATGCTGGTAAAAAGAAGGAGGCATTTTGAGTGATTTTTGTGCGAGAAAACGGTGCTTGAAAATGAGGATAGCTTTTTTTTAAAGTGCTGTTATTCGGAAACGGTATGAGACCGCCGCATTTTTCTTCCGGATTCGTCTTCGGGAGGCAAAAACACGTAAGAGAAGTATTTTTCCCATATTCAGAGTGCATGTGTGATGTAACTAGATATTTACCTGAAAAAGTAAGGTCACGTCTTTGTAATTCAAAAATCAGCCTTACGAGAGTTGCTTTGAAACTAAATCTGAAGGTTGAAACACTTCTAAATACTCATTGAACTCAAACACGAGAAACTATTATTAAACAATCCAGATATGAAATTTATAAAATCATGAAAAATTCCACTAAAAAAATCTGAAGAAACCAAAACAATTATTGTTATTGAATGGTTACCCTATCATTTCAGTAAACACCTACAAGGAATAATGTTACATTGGACAAGACCTTACCTGGCAACACAACTTACCGCCAATTTTTCAAGATTCCTAATATAAAAAGCATTTGAGAGAGACCCTCCTTATGGAAAATATTAATACGAATTATCAAATACCATGAACGGACTGTGACTTGGTGTATATTGAACTAACGAAACAGTAAAGCAAAGGTTAAAACAACATTGTTATGACTGTGCTACATTATTAGAAATAATTAACAAAACTGATAAA
The DNA here is from genome assembly GCA_018342105.1 of Gonioctena quinquepunctata. Classification (NCBI taxonomy): domain Eukaryota; kingdom Metazoa; phylum Arthropoda; class Insecta; order Coleoptera; family Chrysomelidae; genus Gonioctena; species Gonioctena quinquepunctata. The sequence continues at coordinate 263,589 of JAFIRS010001048.1, forward strand.
ACTACAAATTATAGTATTATTGTTCATTATATGTAAAATATCAATAGTAGAGACCAATTATTATCAAACTACTAGCTGGTGAGTTATATTATCAAACCATTTGCCATTGTATATATTACATAAACGCGTTTTCCATAAAATATTCGGGATGTATGTTTTCGTTGAAACACGCGGTATAAATATGCGAGTCGGCCATTTCTCTCGCACCGCAAAAAAAGTGAGAAGGCCAGTTTTTCGCGCGATCAAAAGCAAACAGCATCGGGTTTGTGTCGAAAAATAATTGGATACCGAAATATGTCGGACAAGCGCAAAAACTCGCTCTCTCTTTCTATGTGAGTTAAAGCTCCAGAATTCCAAATTGACACGGCCAATTTATTTGTATGTGGGTCCGTCTGATCTTCTTTTTGCACCTTTGACTTCTCCACTCAACAGTCGCATTCCTGTGAGGTTCTCGCTGGGGCTGCGGTGATGGGAATCATACGCGGATTGTGAGAAACTTCGCTGGTTTGGTGTTGATGATGACTGAAATGGGATAGCTTCACGGTTATCAAGGAAAAACGGAATTCCTGGTAACATTGACATGATGTGGAGATATTGGTCTGCAGGTTTTTGTATTTGCATTCTTTGGCATTCTCTCGTGATTTGAGCATGGATATTGTAAATAACATTATATTTTTGTATTTTTTTTAATCCTAGCATAGCACGGCATTGATCGTTTAATAGAAATAAAATTATGTGTCGCAGAAACAGCTGAAAATTGTACATTCTCACATCTCAACATTTTCAAATTAATATATCTAAAAACTGTATACTTTGGGAGCGGTCGATCTATCGGAGTAACTGTAACCGCCAGTAATCCATTTAGTATTCATCCGAAATTCATAGAAAATAACCAATTGCTCTTTGAATCGTTTGGTTTTGTGGAAAAATATATCAACAAATACCGAGTAATTGCGGTAAGAGTTACATAGGTGAACTTTCGAATCAATCAGAAGTGGGCAAAAATGAACATAAGGGTTCCATGATGAAATACCATATGAACATGAAATGAACACATTTTGGATTCCAACGTTGATCACAACATCGAATGAAGAGAAAATCGTTAGGATAAAAATCCAAAGGAACTTCACACATTCAGATCTTTGGTGAGAAAATACATATAATATCCTCCGTTAGATGTTTTCGGGGATATGTTCTAAGAAAAGGAGATAAGATACTATATTTCATAGGCTACTCATTTACAAGGTAATCAATATGAACAATCAGAATTTAAATCGTTCGAAAACCGTCGAATTGGAAACTCAGCTATGAACACCCGGTAAGAAATTTTGTTGAGTCTATCTCTACTTCTACTCCAAAACTGTAATGGTGGTTCACTTTTGAAATCATAAGTGCAAATTTCAAAATTCAGAAATAAGTCGAATGAACACAAAAACGGTCGATTTTGGGAATAGGGAAACCTGATACGACTTGATTAAAAAAAACTTGTTCGTGCAACCTCTTTACGATCACGAGATATTACTACTGAACTAAAAATAAATCATGTAAGAATTTAAACGTATATATACACATACACTCATTCATAATGGACATTACAAATATTCCAATTCATTGATTATAACAATTTTGATATGAAATTGAAAGTTTATGATAGAAAGAATAAAAAACATAAACACTGCTTTGTAAATTTTCTACATTTCTTGAGAAAACTGCATCAATTGTCGTACCATATCTCGTTGTTGATTGAAGTGGAGTATTATGTATTGTTATTACCCGACAAAACCAAAAAGGAGGTATTTCTCACCTATTTCGCAGCATTTTAACACAAAATGAGAATAGTCATTTTTATCCGACGAAACCAAAAAGGAGGAGGTTCTCTATTCGACCCGTATATTATGTTTTTCCATCATATTTTTTTATGTATGATCACGCATAACTTTTTACTGAGGCGTCCGATTCCGATCATTCTTTTTTCAGTGGATAGGGTGTACTTCGACTTTGGTCCCATTTGAATTCGAAAGATGAAATCCACCCCTAAGGGTAGCGAAATGAAGGATATTGATCACTCACCCTCTGAATTCTGGTCCGTTAACCGATTCTATCAGGCATAACTTTAATTAGCCACCCTTACGGGTAGAAAAATAGGGGATAATTGATATTTCACTAGTGAACATTAGCACACACATACGTAGTTGACAATGACAGATCGCTACTGACATTATTCTTGTTCCGTCAAAATCAGTATATTTCATGAGAGCATGGAATGATATACAAAGTAATGAAATAAACTAACCAGAACAACGAAAATAATTTATATTACAACGAATAGTAAAAGTAGATATTCATATTATTTAACTGGTAATAGTTGAAGTAAGGTGGGTAGTAAGTATTTTGGAAGTAATCAAAAAAACAAGTAGGTAGTAATTGGTAGATTTTAGCCACCAAAAATTGAAAATAAAAACTTTTTAACAAAAAATTAAACCGACGAAATACGGAACTAAAAAGTAAAAAATAAAAACTATTTAACAAAAAATTCAAACTGAACAAAAAAATCAACTGAAAAGCAAAAATTAAAATAAACCTTAGTCTAAATGATAATTGAGCTCCTAAACTGATGTAAGTAACTGATTTTGAGTCGGCGCCAAACAAACTAGCAATTGAATTAGGTGAAGCGTAAAATGATGGCAGCGAGATGCACGGCTGCGTTTTGATGACTTCTTTCATAGATAATGATCTTCGATAATTGTTTGTTTGGCGCCGACTCAAAATCAATTACATTGTTAGAGCTCATATCATTAGACTAAGAAGTTTATTTTATTTTTTCTTTTCAGTTATTTCCGTCGGTTTAATTTTTGTTAAAAGTTTATTTTACTGTCCTATTCGTCGTTAATTTATATAATATATTCGTCCTCCAAAACGAGCTTTGAAATTGATTTTCAAAGTAAATACGCATGCCGATTATTTCCAATAAAAAATACTGACGTTATGTGAAAGTTTCATGTTATAGACGGTTTGCTTGATGCACAAATACACTGTTGAAAAAATTCTATAGTTATTTTACAAAAACAATGTTGGAAGTTTTAACGCATAACAAAATAGTAAGAATGAAATTCAGTTTTGTAAATTTACTACACGACTTATTCCAACTCCATTTAGTAAAATTACAATTCAAATGTTGTTATTTTATTAAACAAATTTAATTGAAAATGGTTTGTAATTTCAGTATGCTGCATTGTGAATTCACTACACAATTTAATTCAACTTAGTTTTGAAAAAATACAAAATATTTGTTGCATTTTTCCTAAACATCTATCAGAAATTTGTTTAGTAATATAACAATACAGGTGTTGTAATTTTGTTTAAAAAAATTGATTGAAAATGTTTTGTAATTTCAGCATATTGCATCGTGAGTTTACTATACAATTTAGTTTTCATTGAAACCAATGTTCAGATGACTACAGATTACAGATATCAAATAAAAAATTAATTATTATTGAAATAGTTACCAACAATTCCTGTTCCTTTGGCCTTTGATTGTGACCAATAACTTCTTTCAGTTACTTTAGCAATAGTACCACAAGTATTATTAACTTCTCCCTATTTAAATAGGTTATATTTTATTATTTTTTTAATAAAAGTTGGTTGCTTTTTGTGGACTGTAGAATAACCAAACGCTCCACTAATTCAAGTAATTTTTAGTAACAGTAATTTTTAGTAACGAAATCGCAGCGTTGTCTAGTCGGTGTCAACGCCGATTGTCCCGTTAAGCTAGGAAAACAAAAGAGTGAAATTACAATACATCATGCAATTTTCAAGTTGGAGTTGTAAAAACACTAAAAATTTTTGTAAATTTCTAATGACTTTAGAGTAATTTCAGTTTCAATATATTTTTGTAAACAATGTTTTTAAATTTCAAAAACTTTTGACTGAAAATCCGACCAAAGTTAGGTAAAATTACAGAACGCGTAAGAAAAATTAAATTTGTCGGTTTCATCACAGTACATCATGTAATTTTCAAGTCAGAGTTATAATAATACTGAAAATATTTGTAAATTTTTAATGACTCCAGAGTAATTTCATTTTCAATATATATTTTTATAACTTTACTGCATTGTAGTAAATCAAGTCACAAACAATGTTTGTAAATTTTTAAAACTTTTGATTGGTAATTGACCAACAGTTCGGTAAAATTACGATACGTGTAGAGTTACTACATGAATATTGTAAAATTACGACTCATCTTAGTAGGTTTCCACACATGTCTTGGTATATTACTCGAATTGTATTATATTTTGCATTGGCAATACACTGATTTGTAGTTTTACTCATATGTTGTATTGTAAAACAATTGTAATTTTACAAACATTTTTAACAGTGTACAAGGAAAAATTCATAAACTCCAACACAAACAGATATACCCGACATATTTGGTTAATTCTTTCATTTTTTGAATTAAGTGTTTTCGTGAAGAACGTTTTTATGTTCTCCATTTTACTTTAACTCGCCACTAGACGGCGCTGCAGTGCATCAACTTCTATACCGTTCAACCGATCACCATGAAAATTTGTATACCGGGTGATTCTCTAAGGTGGCTCACCCCTAAAACGTTTTTATTATTGAAGATAAAAAAACGAAATTTTGGGGGCTGTGTATAACAGTTCAATTAATTTTTTTTTGACATATTTACTTGGTTTGCCGTACTTCAAATTTCATCTTAGTTCGGCCCTCAATTGTAGGGGCGCCGCCTATAGATCTTTGTCACTTTTGGGGAGTCACAACTTTGTCGTGCATGTATGTATCACATTTTCTAGAGAGGAAATCGATTTCTCTATCATTTTCACGTGAAAAAGGTATGCTATTCAAAAGTCGCTACAAGCAGCCGTTTTCGAAATATTTTGATTTAAATTAATCAATGCATCCAATCTTCTTATAATTGATTCGCGAACCCTTTGGGAATGAAAGTATCAAGTAGGCTAGTAAGTTTATTCCAATGTTTTTTTGAGCTGTCATGTCAAAAATACACATACATTTTACATACGGACTTGCTAACGGAAATGCATATGAGACTAGACGTTTGTATCAGGAGCGTTATCCGAACCGCACAACTCCTACATCAAAAACGTTTTCAAGAATTCACGCTTGGTTAAGTGAAATAGGAAGTTTTAGGACAGCTAGTCATCTGTCGGGTGCACATCGGACGGTGAGAACCCCAGAAACCGAGGGAGCAGTTCTTAATCTGATAGGAGAACACCCGGAAACAAGCTCCAGAAAAATAGCGCTGACGTTAAACATTTCTCATATTCTGGTGTGGAAAATGTTAATTGATAATTTGTTATATCCCTACCATATTCAAAGAGTTCAGGCACTACTCCCTCGTGACTTTCCTTTACGTATCAACTTCTGTCGTTGGTTTCTCCAATGCCTTATTCAAAATCCTTTATTTGAAATTCAAATCCTGTTTACCGACGTAGGAACTTCCTCACGCAACGCTTTACTCAATTTCCACAACAATCATTTGTGGTCAGATAAAAACCCCCCCATATGCGATACAGGAATCACATTTCCAAGAACAGTTTTCTCTTAACGTGGGGGCAGGAATCCTCGGAGATTATTTTATAGGTCCGATCTTTATTCTGGGAAGATTAAACGGAGAGAGATATCGTCATTTTCTTGAAGAAGATTTGCTTATTTTACTGGAAGATGTGCCGCTTAGACTACGAAATGAAATGTGGTTTATGCATGACGCTGCCCCGGCACATTTTAGCATCCAAGCGCGAGAATTTTTAGATCAAACTTTCGGCAACCGTTGGATAGGTCGAGGTGGGCCTCAACCATGGCCCCCTAGGTCACCAGACCTTAACAGTTTGGATTTTTTTCTGTCCGAATATCGACATTATTTTGAAAATTATTTACGAAAAACCAAAATTAAAATAAATTTTCAACACCTTATAAATAACTGAGGAATCGTCCTGTGAAATATTGGGTACTTATTACATAACATCCTGTATATTTCATCAGTTATTCAAAGCGCTTTCGACTGTCATCATCTTTCTGACAGTAAATACTCGGGTTGAATGGAGTAAACTAATTTATGAATTAAAAAAGTAGGTTGAGAATTTTTTTGAATTTTGTTGAGTACAGGCGCGGGAAGAAATACAGTAGATCAAGACATTTTTGATTCAAGAATACTGATAATCTCTTAGAATCAAACGAATCACATGTTGGAATTCAAAGACTCAGTTGGTACCTCTGAATATATCAATGATAATAAATTTGATTTTGATGAAGTCTCAGCTGTCAATAAGAGGAAGAGGTGATACCAACATAAGTGAAAGTAAGAACAAAATTGACAGTTCAATCAAATTATATTTTAGTGAAAGGAAGATGGGCATTTTTCGAATTTAATTTTTAAGTTGTTAATCCTTTGATGAAGGGAAATAAATCTATTTTCAAAGTTTACTTGAATGTTCAAACAATTATTATTATTCTAAAGTTCTTTAGAAATTTCCAGTTCTTTAAACAAATCCAATCTCAAATATTTTTTTTCGTCTATGTTATGTAAAATGTTTGAGTTTCTATTGGGGCTGAAGTTTTGGTTGTTAAATATCAAATGGAATCCAAATGTTGATTTGTCAGGGTTTTTCAAATGTTCATTGTTTCGAGTTATTGGTGGTCTACAAGTTCGACTGATATATGAGGCTGGCTTTTTTAATTTATTTTTCGATTTTTAAATGGGACATCATATATATTTTTACTTATTTCGATCGAGAATGACATTCTAAATCCAACAACTCCTCACTTGTCAATATTTGACAAATAAAGTCATTTTTATTCCAATTTTTATTTTTCGATCTAGAATGCAATGGACTGTGTAAATCGCTTCATTCTCGATCGAGTAACATGGGAAACATACGACTCTGAGGCTTATGACTTCACAGTCGTTTTGAGAATTATTTAAAATTCGCAAATATGAATTTTTCCAGTTAACTTGATTTTCTCAAATGGAAAGGGGGTGGCTCGTCGGCTTCTTGTGAAAGTTCATTTTCTAATGAATAATTCGATACCACACACTTTTACTTTATTTTCACTTTTTTTCTGAATAATTGCAAGAAGCGATCATACCTAATAACAAATAATACGTATTCGGTATACTTATGCACTAAGTCCTGTTATTCTAGTTATCCGTGACAAACAATTGGAGCTGCTGCTAGGACTACCTACACAAATAGCCTAATGAATATGCTGTTACTTTTAAACATTTATTTGTTGCGTAGTTTATAATTTGATATGGAAAATCATACCAGAAACGAGAAAATTGACATGTTGCTAATTTACGGAGAAGCAAAAAAGAATGCAACTGATGCAGCTCGAATTTATGCTCAGAGATTACCTTATCGTCGCCATCCCACTCGGCATTATTTTCCAAAACTCGGAAGGAAAATGCGAAATGAACCAGAAAAGAATTCCAATAACTTCATCGTCAGTGAAGAAAAGGAAGTAAACGTGTTGAAATGAATTGTACGGCGGCGTCAATTCGCCAAATTGTTTCTGGATGTGATAAAGTTATTCATCCGTTTGGAGAATTCTTCACGAATATAATGATTGATCATTCAAGTACCAACTACACCAACATCTTCACGATAACGACCACACCCGAAGATTAACTCATTCCAACTGGTTTTTGACTAAATACAGAGAAAATGTACGTTTTCCATTTAAAATTATTTATTTAGATGAAACTCGATTCACCAACTGTTCAATCGGAATAATAAAGGGTACTGGTCTCAAACAAATGTACATCTGATGCAAGGAAATTTTCAAGAGCGATTTGGTTTCAATTGCTGGATGGGTATTATCGGAGAAAAACTTTTGGGGCCAATAATTTTCGACGGACAACTTACTGCGGAAATATATCTACAGTTCCTTAGAAATCAAATTAATGATTTCATTGAAGATTTGCCACTGGCTAACCAAGTTGATATCTATGTTCAACAAGATGGAGCGCCACCTCACAAGTCGTAAGAGAACATCTGAATTACCCTTTCCCAGAAAAGTGGATTGGCACTTATGGACCTATTCAGTGCGAGGTACATTCTCAAGTTGTCATATTTATTCATAATGTATTATTTCTTTTTCATATTCTAGATCACCAGATCTCACTCCGCTAGATTTTTTTCTCTGGTGAACAATTGAGAATCATTTGTTGAAAATATAAACAGGATGTTCATAAAATCAGATGTGGAATAATCTGCGACTGAAAGATAAACTTTAGTCACTATCTTCCATCGTCAAGATAACCTCTTGTGGGGTATTCATGTTGAAAAGGGGAACATTCTCAATTGAATATTGATAGAAAGATTTTTCTGTGAATTGAAAAATCTACGATTAAAATGAAGTTATTTTTTGTGAATGTCTAACAGAAATATCAATATTCAATTGAGAATGTTTCCCTTTTCAATTGAGAATCAGTTGTATAACACATCATCAGCCACTCGTGAAGAACTGGAGTATAAAGTAAGGGTGGCATTCCAGAACATCAATACGGAATAGCTAATTAATGTGATGCGCGCAACAATTGAAAAAGTTGAACTTTGCCGTGATCAAGGAAGAGGTCATTTTGAAAATTTAGAACCTTAATGGACTAATTTGCGACTTTTGGATAATTCTCAAAACGACTGTGAAGTCATGAGACTCAAAGTCGTATTTTCCCATGTTACTTGATCAAGAATGAAGCGATTTACACGATCCATGGCATTCTAGATCGAAAAATAAAAATTGGAATAAAAATTACTTCAGTTGTCAAATATTGACACGTGAGGTGTTGTTGGATTCAGAATGTAATTCTCGATCGAAATAAGTAAAAATATATAGGATGTCTCATTTAAAAATCGAAAGTTGGGGTAATTTCCGGTGAAACCGGAAGTACGGCAAAGCAAGTAAATATATCAAAAATATAAATTGAACTATAATACACACTCCCCAAATTTTGTTTTTCTATCTATTGAAAATAAAAAAGTTATAGGGGTGAGACACCTTAGAGAATCACCCGCGCTATCAATAACAGGATAATGAGATAACGGGATAGCGGGAAAACGGGATAACGGGAAAACGGAATAACGGGATAACAAGATAACGGAAAAAAAAGGGAAATGGAATAGCGAGATGATGGACTAACAGGATAACGGAATAATATGATAGCAGGTAAACGAAATAACGGGAAGCAGGCAGAGTCACAGGCCTAACCCTGATGGAACAACACAAAGAAAAACATAGGAAAAAACAAATTCTACGTGGACAATAGTTTCCAGGAAAAAATACTAACATCACTTTCTGTTGAAAGTGAGATTTTTTTTTGGAGCTCTTCGATATGAAAGTCTTCAAATCTTCTTGGATCAGATAATTTATCAGCCCATTCCAAATAAATTGTCAATGGAAAGCGTCAGATTATACATTTTCTCTAAATTAGAATAGCTCTCGGCGAATTAATTATATTTAACACGTTGAAGGACACAGATGAAGTTTATCCATCTATCACTAATTGTACGTGACAATTTCCCCCAAAACAATTTCTGCAGATATGTCAAACTGTCCCGAGTATAGAAGCATCATTCGGAGGTATGAAAAATCGCTCTGCATATCAACCACGGAATCGTGACATTGAACTTTCACTCCGAGCCGTCGGTCCCGCATAAGTTTCGACGTTATGTTTTTATTACAAGTTTTGGAATAACATTCCTGCCGATCCGAATTCCTGCAATCAGTTGGCCATTGAATGAGATATTAAAACTCGAGACAAGATCGCATACGTTCGATAACATAGCGATGGTCATACGATCTGCCATGCATATTATTTCGGTATGAATAAAGGAGCGATCTGGATTAAGTGAGCTATGGATTCGAGGAGCGAGCACGATACTACCAGTTGAACATATGTGGGTTTGTATTGTGACGTGCTTTGCTAGGGCTTGTTTTAATAACCCTTAAACTCCTAGAAAATCACGTTACTTATGACGCCAGAATTTTTAGGCAGGAAAAACTTTCCTTTCTCTATTTCAAATCTCGGGCGCCAGATTTTATAGTGGTTTTCTCCACGCACTAGGGTAGCTACAGATGGAGATACGGAACGTCCAGGGGTCTGGTATATTGACACTTTTTGAATCTTTACAAAATACTGTAGGCTTTAAGTACAAATTTTGGATACTGAACGCCGATTGCTTTTATGTCTCCCAAAGAGAGAGACAGACAGAAATAATGTCTTTATTTGATTTTCTTTTCTTTACAAATTTCTTTTTCTACAACTTGACCACTTACGTCTGTTGCGTAACTTCAATACTTTATAGGAAATAGAAAGGGTTGGTTTTTTAATGTAAACACAGTGTGTAATAGGTATTAAATTAACTGGTATATTCAATAAGAATGGGCACAACAATTTTCGTGATACAAATATTTTTGTTTGAAAGAAAACGGTCTGGCACATTTAAATGGGGTAATACATATACCGCTACCTATATAATCCTATCTATCAAATAGTATGGGAATGATATTTACCTTCACGGTAAATATAAGTGGCCAAATGAACAGTAATTTTCCGGCAATTTAGGGTATAAAATGACCTACTCTTGAGAGCGAAGAAAAACTGTTTCTTCCTGAACACGGTTGTCTGTCTGACTCAGAAAGTAATTTTTCAAGTTTATGAGCAAGCGGCTCATAACATCCCGATTTCCCCTTGTTAACCCTTACAAAATTTGAATACTACGTGTCACTTGTATATTACCTAAGCTTCACGTTGGTAATAATCCCGGCTGTGATATTTTGTTTCTGTTCCTTAAAATAGCCCTTTTCTTCTACGACTGTTCTCGTTAACAAGAATTCTATTTTTTTCCTATTGTTTATGCTCGGCGATTTCCTGAGCTTAGACAATATTAACAAATGGGCGTGGATACAGACGACAACGCTTCACAGTATTTTCGGGTTATAAAATCCTTATTTCCCCCTGATGTAATCAAAATAGTTTATTTACCCAAATCACCTTCTCAAGTCGCTATTATGAATTTTTCCTCCTGAATATAACTATAAATCGTGAAATTCGTGAATTTTGTTTTGCTCGGCAGGTATTTTCAGGGACAAATAAACTTTTCAACGCATTTATCGCGTCCGATGTTCCGATTTGGTTAGTGCCTGAATCGGGACAACGGGGAACAATAATTATTGTTATGTAATTGGTTTATACGTCAATTGCTTAAATTCGGTGTTTTTCCCGAACTTAAGACAATAGAAAATTTAAATTCACTGATTTAAGTGATGTAAATATTCGCGTCAGTTGTTTGCATTCGGCGTTTTCCCTGAACTCAAATAACTGAAAACATAACTCAATAATTTTAATAACGGGCAACTAAAAGAACTATCTATGTAAGATTTCCCTTGACAAGAAAAAGAAAACACTTGCCAGAGCTTATGTGAAAATTGTTTTCCGCGGGGACGCAAAATAAAATGGTCTACTTTATACTGTTCAATTTGGCAAATAAATCATATATTTTTACCCGTAAAAATAACCAACAATTGACTAAAATGTCAATACTACCCTAAATTAAACACTCAATCGATTTCACAAAAAGTTCGATTGAACCACCCAAAAATAAAAATAAATCAAATTTCACTCTGTAGTCTTCTGACCAACTTAAACGTTTCGGCAAATGCTCGAATAAAAGAAATTATAATAATGCAGAAAATATATTTAACTTCTCAGGCAACGAATTAACTCAAACAAAGAATACTTTGGCAGAAATAAACTGTAAATGCCACGACAGATAATTAATTAAATGAAATAATAATAATATATATAATGATATGTAAACGCCCGGAAACGTAATTGAATCAAATCGAACAATATTCAATGTAGGAATAATAAACCTCAAGTGCTTCAGCACACGGAGAAACCCAACTCCAATACAACTTATTTACTATTTCCACTTACGGATACCTCACCTCTACTGGAACTCAACTCTGCTTTTCACACTATGCACTTTTACTGATTACCGGACTTCGTATCACCACTGAATTCAAGTAACAAAGATCAAGTCTTACGGAAGGACAGGAACAAGCCCCGATGAGAGCTTCATGTGCCTTTTTATAGATCTCGAATGTATGACCAAACAAGACGAAAAAGCCTAGTAAGAAAGGCGCGGTTTTTTGTCCGATGAACTGAAACTGGACCGAAAATCTGAAGGATCTGATACAAAAAATGATTTGGTTTTTCCCATCGCGATCTTTATTTCTTTCTCGTCTTTTACAAAAACTATCACCGGAGCTTTTCACCCTTTTTATAAAGTCTAGAGAAAAACTCTGTTATGTTTTATGCATGATGTTGACGTGAATTCCAGTAGCTTTGGGTATATACTTTCTAACAGGGAATGAAATATTTTGCCAGACCAGAACTAATAGAAACCCCAAATAGGCAGGGACGTACCAAAGTTAGGTTAAATGAACTTTAGCCGTGCTTAGTAACGGAGCTCTAAAAAATGCTTCGTTACAGTATAAATTTCCATGTGCACAGCAATCCATGAACAAGATTTACTTTTATCAACATTTGGTGTAAATAACCTTTTAATTATCCACACAATAGGAAAAATAGCAAATTTTACAGATGGCACTGTCATTTTGTATACAAATAAAACATGGAAAAATACCGTAGGAAAAGAGATATCTGATTTGTTTGATTACAAATCAATAACAATAAAATCAAAAGCAGAAATAAAACATCTATAAATATTGAATCACCATCTTGGAAAGAACAATCACATGATGTTCAGGAACCTGGGAAAAATTCTAGATAAATCCTATCTGAAAATAGTTCTCCATGCATTAGTACAATCAAGAATTCAGTATGCAATCTTGGCGTCCCAAACTCCACATCAAACCTATAGATGTATTACAGAAAAGATACCTGAGAATAAACAACAAATAAATAATAGTTTAAAAAAACTAGAAAACATGCTTTTATAGAAAACCAGACTAAAAAAAATTATTTAGAAGAAAGCGTGGGGTGCATGGTATCGCCTTGGCCAACAATCACCTGTGATCTGAGACATTTCTTACTTCACTGCCCTAGGTGTGTAATGTACTATATAATTATTAATACCATGCACACCACGCTTTTTTTTTAATAAAATATATTTTTTTCTTATTTTTTATTTTTTAGTCTGGTTTTATATAAAAGCGTGTTTTTTAGGTTTCTTAAACTATTATTTATTTCCTTCTTTTCAGTGTTGTTTATTTATAAAAGCGTCTTTTTTTAGTTTTTTTTAAACTATATTTTTTTTTTTTTTTTAATTTAAAAATGGAATGGTCTAATCAAATTAGGTAGTCATAATCTCCGACCCCAAAAACCCCCACATACCAATTTTGAATAGAATCAGACCATAATCACAAAACTCGGCAGCCATTTTAAAGCCGCCATCTTGAATTTCTCAATTTTTACAAAAGAATCATAATATTCGACCCCAAAAACCCCCATATACCAATTTTGAATAGAATCAGACCATAATCACAAAACTCGTCCACCATTTTGGAGCCGCCATTTTGAATTTTCCAATTTTGACAAAAGAATCATAATCTCCGACCACGGAAACCCTCAGATACCAATTTTGAAGCGAATCGGACCATAATCACAAAACTCGTACGCCATATTAGAGCCGCCATTCTGTTTTTTTTTTCACATAGAAATTTCTTAATGAATTGTTACCGGAATTATGTACACCTGCCAAATTTCAAATCATTCGGACGTCTGGAAGTGGGTCAAAATCGCGCCCAAAGGAGTCGGTTACAAACAAACATACAAGTGAAGCTAATATAAAGCGAGTAAAAACAAGTCATTTGTTCATGAATCAAATCATAATAAATATTCATAAAAATAAGACAATTAAAAAAAAAATTGGGTGTGAATTAGAAATGCTTACATTTTGTGTCTATTAGAGGATCTGCGTGGAATAAAAGATGCTGTAAAATGTCAAAAAGAATTAACTTCCCCAACAAATCCTCTTAATTTTGTCATCATTTGCATATATTGTCAGGAATATGCCCTCCAAAACTGATCGACCTATATTCTCCTGATCAGGGTTAGCACGCTCACATGTTCATCGTACTCATTTCGTTTGAATGTGATTCAACCTCGAATTGTTTGGGATTGAATCACATCTGAACGTGTGTTGGATATAAAAGAGTGTTGCTGGCACTATCACGGGATTATTAGTGGTTGAAAACCATATTAGGAGCTATGAATTAATTTTCAAAGAAGTGAGTAGATTGAAAGATCTTCATGTAGTGAGGTAGTTATATTTATTTTATATTATGTATTTGTGTTATTGAATAAATGTGTACTTGTTTTTTTTTAATATTCATTTATATCGCCTATAATCTGGTTATCACAAAAGTTAATCTGAGCTACCAACCCCCTTTCAAGGCCCTTATGGCCACATAGTTATGACATATGGTGGAGGCGCCTGGCTTTCGATTTGGGGGATTCATTCCTCAGATATAAAGAGTGTTGCTATATGAAAAAAGAGTGTTGCTGGCACTATTTCGGGATTACGATTACAGATTGAAATGGCAAATTAAAGGTTATGAGTTGAAATATCTATTTTTGAAGTTCCATATTTACAAGAATGTAGTCTCACCTAGTGAGCTGCCATTCTGGCAGCATTGTATAGTTCTAGGTGTAAGTCTAGTGATTGTTGTTGATATTTATTGTTATTAAATGGTGTCTGTTTGTTCTGTTGATTTTGAGTTCATAATCTGGTTATCACAAAAGTTATCCTGAGCTTTCAACCCCCTCTTGAGATCCATTTGGCGATGTAGTTATGACAATATCATAGCATTCTTGACTGAATCCATTCAAGTGGTGGTATCCAGGGCTAAAAGTGAAGAACTTAGATTAATCGAAATGAAGAAATATCTTAGACACTAGTTTGATTCGAAGTTACGAAATCCAATTAGGAAAAAATATCTCACGAGCCTTCAAATAAGGATGAATCCCACCCACTTTCAATGATTTTGACATTATTCTGTAAATTTTTTTGGTTAGTTTAATAATGTATGAAAATTAACTGATTTATGCATGAAAAGATACACCAGTGATTCATTTAAATCTCCAAAATCCACGCTGTATATGCTAGTATCCTAAACAATGTTAGAGAAGAGACCGAACAATAACATTGCATTATATATTGAAAAAATTAAAGAATATTATCTACGTTGAAGAAAGGGTATTATTTTCACATTGAGGAGGAAAGAAAGTGATTTCATACTGAGCCTCAATCTGCCACTCCTCAGATGTATTGTATTCCCTTGGGATTTTGTGACTGACGCATCATCAAACATACCAGAAGATATTCTCAACCTCATCACCCGTTGTATGAAGAGTACATGCTTCTTTTTCCAGGGCACATATAACAAACAAGTAAGTGGTGCAACAATGGGATCTACCTTTTCCAAAGTCCTTGCAAACTAGTACATGGAGGAATTCGAGACTAGCGTTAGAGTTATTCGACCACAAGCCCAACTGTTGGTTCAGATACGTCGACGATATATTCGTAATATGGCCCCACGGCTCGGAAACTCTCCATTGATTCCTGGATCACCTCAATAACATCCACCGCAACATAAAATTCACTATGCAAACCGAAGCTGACAACTCACTCCCTTTATTAGATGTCCTGACAAAAACCAACGACTATAGATCTATTCAACAGCCAAATCTGCAGATCTATCCACCATCACCCGCACTCCAGATCCAAATCCCCAAAACCCAACAGATATCCAATTGCACAAGGTTATTCTCTCCTACATCTTAGTCACCGACAAAATTGGCAGAATCCTAGAGAAACGCGATATAACGACAAACTTCATGACAACTAATAACATTTCCAATTATTTCAAATCACCCAAAGATACTATAGCTGACGAGTCTCAATGAATTTACGAAACATAATGCCCTAGGACATACATAGGACGAACTTACAGACGAGTGACGAGCCGAATTTACGAACAACAACTTGCCGTTCGACACTTGAATCCTTCCTCTGCACTCTCCGAACACCCCGAAGAAACAGGTCATTAAATTGATTGAGAGCACAACGAAATCATTGCTTCTGAGAAATTACTACAGGCGAAAGTAATTCGAGAAGCTTTCGAGATAGAGAAACGCCCGAATTGCCTCAATAAACGGGATGACGGACGTCGCTTACCCAATACCTGGAAACCTCTAATCTACGTTCTCTCCGGCTGAACTCCAGTCAGATCCTCAGTTATCTCGTGTGAGTATCTTTCCTTAAAGTTATAATTATTTTAATTTTTTTTGCTTTCTTGGAAATTGCTCCAAAATGGAAGCCGAAACGTAGAAATAATCAAATTTCCATACTCGGTTCAACCCGATATTTATATACAGTGCTTCTCAAAAGTCCCCTCCCCCCCTCTTATTTTTGGAATGATTATACGTGAACAAGTGAAATTTGGAAACTGAATATTAAAGGTTGTAAACTTCCCTACTAGTACTGATATATGACGAAATCGTCAAAGATGACGTCACAAGGCCATTGTGAACAATAATTTTAAATGGAACCCTACGGCAAGCGACACCTCTTTTAGAAAGTATCGAAAAAACCTATTCAATGATACTAATTTTGTTTGTGTTTGCAGCAGTTTTGGCAACTCGCTTTTAAAAAACGCAAAGCTGTGATGAATTAAATCAGTTAATACTAATATTCCAAATTCAAGCTCCGCCTCTGGATAGTTGTCAAATAAGCTGACGTTTTTGTTAGTCTCCATAATTCGACGTTTTTGTAATTGTCCAAGTTTTTGTACATTTAATAATTTGTGTATTGTTGATCGAACGTTCAACTGTTTTAGCAGCTTTTCGTACTTTTATTATTTTTGTACATTTTAATAATTTGTTAAACTGTTGTGAGCCGAACGTTTGAGTGCTTCAGGTGATAAAGTAGCAGCGATCCTAATTCTTGGTGAAACTGGACAAAATATTCATGCAGCAGAACGCATTTTTTATGAGAGGTTTTCCGATCGCCCCGTTTTGAGGACCTATTTAAGGGAGCTTCTTCGTAAGTTTGAAACAACGAGTAGTATTAATGATGCGAAACGATCTGGCGAACCACAAATTTCTGATGAGAAAAAAATTGATATACTGGCAGAAGTAATAGTTTATCCTACTTCTGTAACAACCCACCTGTGGAGTCAGTCGAAGTACAGTACACAGGGTGTTGAAAAAAAACAAATTTCATCCATACAAATTAAAAATGGTTCATCAACTCTCAGACGACGACCCAGACCGAAGACTAGAATTCTGTGAAAATATGGAAACTAAAATCAACCAACAGCCAGACTATGTCAAAACAATTTGTTTTAGCGACGAAAGTACTTTCTGTCTAAATGTAAATGTGAATACACAGAATGTGAGGTATTGGAGTGACGCAAATCCTCACCTGTTTCGTGAAACACATACCCAATTTCCCCATTGGGTGAATGTTTGGGCAGGTATCCTGGGAGAGCACATCGTTGGACCTCTTTTTTTAAATACTAATTCAACTGGTGAGGTTTATCTGGAGCTGTTGCAAAACGCAATAGAACCGTTAATCCTTGAAATTTCGGAAGATAATCCGGATTAATTCAGCAATTTGGAAATAACATTCCAACAGGATGGACCTCCTCCACACTATAACGGTGCAGTAAGACGGTATTTGGATGAGGAGTATCGTGGTAGATGGATTGGACGACGAGGTTCAACGGAATGGCCAGCTCGATCACCGAGCCTCAC
The DNA here is from genome assembly GCA_018342105.1 of Gonioctena quinquepunctata. Taxonomy (NCBI): domain Eukaryota; kingdom Metazoa; phylum Arthropoda; class Insecta; order Coleoptera; family Chrysomelidae; genus Gonioctena; species Gonioctena quinquepunctata. The sequence continues at coordinate 281,410 of JAFIRS010001048.1, forward strand.
ACCTTTGGATTTTTTCCTGTGGAAGTACCTTCAATCGAAGGTTTACGCCACTGAACCTGACAATATTGACGTTTTAAAACAACGTATTGTTACAGAATGTGAGGCTGTTTCCGCAGACACTTTTGCAAAAGTACGAGAAGAGTTTAAAAATAGGATATTTCACTGTCAGGAAGTGAATTGAGGTCACTTCGAGCAATTTCTTTAAGTAGATACTGATTTTTGAATCTGTAATTAATATCATACTGAATGGAATTTAAATTTTAATGTTTACTAATGAGCCATTAAAACCGCCATAAACACAAACAAAATTAGTATCATTGAATAGGTCTTTTCGATACCTTTTAAAAGAGGGGTCGCTTGCCGTAGGGTTTTTTTCAAAATGATTGGTCACAATGGCCTTGTGACGTCATCTTTGACGATTTCGTCATCTATCATCACTAGTAGGGAAGTTTACAACCTTTGATATTCAGTTTCCAAATTTCACTTGTTTATGTATAATCGTTCCAAAAATAGGAGGGGTGCAGGGGGGGGAGGGGACTTTTGAGAAGCATATATATGTATACAAAGAAGAGAGTTTTGTTTCGAATTCAAGGCAGCCCACCATCCGCCTATAGCTGTTTCATGGTTTCCCAATCATCAGGACTGCTTGTGGTCTTCCTCGATAAAAGGATAAAAATGTGAAATGCACAAAATTATAGGTGCGACATCTATAATTTGCGGAGTGAAACTCAACATAGTGCTGTGAAGTTCGAAGGCAGAAAATTCCGTGCAACATCGATAGATCACCAGCAATTGTCTGTATAGGCCAATCCTCAACACCGAACCTATCCTTGTTGCACGAACTTCCCTGCCTTCGAACTTCACAGCACTATGTTGAGTTTCACTCCACAAATTATAGATGTCGCATCTATCATTTTGTGCATTTCACATTTTTATCCTTGCCGGTAGGTATAAACCACAAGCCGTACCGATGATTGGGAAACCATGAAACAGCTGTAGGCGGATGGTGGGCTCCCTTGAATTTGAAACAAAACTCTCTTCTTCTCTTATCGTTTGCGTTACTCTGAACGCACTAGAAGCTTGACTTTTGGTCGATTTCACGACGTGTCATCTTCAGATAACGACTCGAACTCGAGTGGTAAAATATTCTATAAAATCAAACGCCGAGCAAATTTAAGCAAATATTTACCAATTCTTCCCCGAATCCCCCTAGTGAAGAGATACGTGACACATCTCTGCCTCAAGCTCCATTTTCGAAAAAATCTAATGTATATGGAACCCCATTAAAACACAATTAACAACTTGGGAGTGTTAAGTATCCTTTCCTTATGCGGACTAATTATGCGTCGTTTACATTAAATTTACATTTATTCCCTACTTCAAAGTTCAAGCGTTTACATGCGGAAGAAAAACGTATAAATACTTCAAGCCAAAGGTAAAGAATTTTAATTTCGAGAACTTTTGTGCCTCGAATCGTAAGTATTTGAATAAATGGTTTGTTGTTGTCAAAGCGGTTGATGTATTGGACTCGAACGAAATCCATTGTGAGAATTTTTTATACGCCGGACGATACATAAAAAGTTTTTCTACATTTGACACTGACGGTGGAACGCTTTGAATTCTTGAATATTCTAACAGCGACGCATTCCTGAGTAACGGTGTTGGCCCACTGTTCGTTTCGTAATAGGAAAAAAGTTTCGGACGTTGATGGTTCAATTGATTAATATTATCTACGCCATGTGCGTTGCTTGGGCGTGTTTCGATAAAAGATCTGAAATGTTCCATAATAGCATGAAAATTGTAGAATTATGCCTTCGAGTGTATTCTAATCGTCTCGCAGCCAGTGGGAAAAAAGTGAAAGTGGCAGATCGTAATAATTCAAGTGAAATTCAAAAGCGTTATTGTACAATGCCAATTTTGGAAACGGAAATTAATGGCATTTTAGTACTTAGTCTTTATGACGCTTTTTGATTGCTCAGAAAACTCGTAATCAATATTCTAAAAATGATTCAGCAGACGCAATAAACTGTAGATTAATTGTATTTTTTCAGTGACAGCACACGCTTTCTTCGAAATAGACTTTTGGAATACGTATTCCAGGAACAATAGTCTACTCGACAAGTTGAAAATGGTCTAAAATAGAGATACTGCTCTTAAAATTATGTATGATAGCTCATTGGTCCAAATAACGCCTAGAAAAATATGCCGAAAGCACATAAAAAATTGCAAAAGTTATAAACAATTGAAGATGAAAAAAAATTGCATTTCATTTTTTGCCAATATTTCATGAACTATTGATATTTAAAAAATTTAAAAAAAAGATTTTGAAAGAAGAGGAAATTTCCAATAAAAACTCTAGCACCATTATTTATAATTTTAATTCAACGCTGAAAATGGGTCTCCGAGCGACATTTTTAGGTTGCGCGCGCGGCGTCAAAAGCAAGTACGATACATTCATTAATTTATTTAAGGTATTAAATATGTTTTTTTTCAATTTGCAAAAATCATGGTGTATTCGGAACACTATGAATAATTTATTCCCGTTGGAAATTTTACCTAACGTTAATTTTTCAACAAGTTAAACGATTGTTAACTAACAAAATTTTCCCGAACTTCTATCTTAATTGTAAATGAAAAAAAAATGTTTAAATAATTCTCGTAAAAATTTTTCGCTTCGTAAAGCCTTTCTTATATACATACTCAACGAAATCAGGCCATGAAAGTCAAAAAAATATTCATACTTTGTTTATAATAATTTTTGTACTTGAACAAAAACTAAAAAATCCAAGTAATGTTGTTGAAAAAATTTTTTTTTCTCAATCATCATATTATCGTTTTTTTAATAATACAAGATATACATTATTTAAAAAAAAAATTCCCGCCATTGATACATTTTTTATAAACAAATTGATTATTTCAATATTTTGAAAAAAATTTTTTCACAACTTCATTATATTACAAATATCATGATTTTTGACGAATACATTTTTTCTTAATAACAATTTTTAATTGTTTATAATCGCTTTTTTTTATATTTCTATTGTTTAAATAATTAGTTAGGAAATAAGTTTTTCCTAAAAATCATAATTGACAGTCGTCTATGAAGTAACAAAAAAACAATTTTTTTTATCAACAATTCCATTGTTTATTAACTTACCAATTTGTTATAAATGAATTTTTAACTTTATCCTGGAACTTCCAAAATTTACAAAAACAACCATATATAACAAAGTATAGAAAAAAAAATTTCCAATTTTTTATTGTACTTTGGGAATTGGAATTGGGAAAAATTGGGAAATTTTTTTTCTATACTTTGTTGTATATGTTGTTTCTTAAATTTTAGAATTAAAAAAAACCAAAAATTAAAAATTTAAATAAACAATGGAATTGTTGATAAAAAAAATTTGTTTTTCGTTATTCCATAGAGGACTGTCAATTATGATTTTAAAAGAAAAAAATTACAATTGTTCTTTTTAAACAATAGAAATATAAAAAAAAACGATTATAAACAATTTAAAATTGTTATTAGGGAAATGTTTTTTTTCAAAAATCATAATATTTGTAATATAATGAAGTTTTCGAAAAAAAAAATTCAAAAATATTGAAATAATCAATTGGTTTATAAAAATTGATCAACAAATGACGGGAAAATTTTTTTTTGAAATCAATTTTTAAAAAACGATAATATGAGGAATAAGGAAAACATTTTTTTTTTCAACAACATTACTTGGATTTTTGTTCAAGTACAAAAATTATTATAAACAAGTATGAATATTTGTTTAACTTTTATGGCGTGATCTTGTTGAGTATGTATATAAGAAAAGGCACTACGAAGCGAAACATCTTTACGACAATTATTTAAACTTTTTTTTTTCATTTACAATTAAGACAGAAGTTCGAGAAAATTTTGTTAGTTAACAATCGTTTAACTTATTGATAAATAAGCTTTTAGTAAAATTTCCAACGGGAATAAATTATTTATAGTGTTCCGAATACACCATAATTTTTTTCAAATAAAAAACAAAATTTAATACCTTAAATAAATTAATTAATGTGTCGTACTCGCTTTTAATATGGATATCATAGAAGCCGCAAAAAAAATTTAAAACAAACTCATTATCGGCCCCGATCAAATACCAAGCTTTGTAGTTAAAGATTGCATTCAACCTCTACTGACTCCATTACGCCATATCTACAACTTGATATTGAGAACTTCTACATTTCCGGAAGTGTGGAAAATAGCCAGAGTCTGTCCAGTTTTTAAAAATGGAGATAGAACCTTGGTAAAAAACTATAGCAAATCTCCATGCTAAGTAATTTCTCTAAAGTATTTGAAACAATCATATATTACTTCCTCTATGACTCAATCAAAAATGTTATATCAGATGATCAACTCGGATTTGTAGAAAAAAAGTCTTTCGTTACCAACTTAGCGTGCCTATCGCAATGTGTTACCGACGCTCTGGATAGAAAACTACAAATCGATGTTATTTACACTGATTTTCAAAAAGCCTTTGACCGAATTGACTTTCACATTCTTCTACATCGGTTGAAGGCATTTGGTTTTTCTACGAATTTAATAAACGTATTTACATCTTATTTATTTGGTAGGAAACAATACGTAGAATACGAAAGCTTCCAGTCATCTTTGTATACCCCCAGTTCCGGTGTTCCCCAGGGTTCAAACTTGGGACCACTTTTATTCCTATTATTATTTGATGATTTGGCAAAAAAAATTAACTGCTCAAAACTTCTATATGATGACGACCTAAAGTTATTCAGAGTTGTCAAAGACCGAACAGACCGCAGGAATTTGCAAGAGGATGTAGACTTAGTATCCGATTGGTGCCTCCACAATCATCTACAACTGAATATTTCAAAATGTTTCATCGTGTCATTTTCTAGGAAAAAAGAGTTTTCCTATCAAATAGATGACAAAATCATCAACAGAGTCACTGAGATAAAAGATCTTGGGATTAAGTTCGATTGTGAATTCACATTTTCTCTGCAAATCGATGAAGTTGTATCATCAGCCAATAGGATGATGAGATTTGTTATGAGAAGTACTAGGGAGTTTCGCAATGTCAGGCCAATTCTCACATTGTTCTATGCGTATGTGAGGTCCAAACTTGAATATGGGGCATTGATATGGTATCCCATATATAACTCTGAAATTAAATCTGTAGAAGCTGTTCAAAGAAAGTTCTTGAAATTCCTGCTATTTAAACAAACAGGGACGTATCCCCAAAGAGTGATCGATAACTCATTTCTTTTGAACCGCTTCGACGTAGTTTCTTTGAACACCCGTCGTATTTTTGTAACAATATCATTCCTTCACAAATTACTACACAACAATATTTCGTGCGCCTCACTTTTACAAAAAATCAACTTCCATATTCCTCGGCTGAATTCTAGAAGTGAGACTACCTTTTACTGTGAAAATATTCGAACAAATGTTATGCATAGGGCACCCGTGTCATTAATGTGTTCTAATTATAATTTTATCTGTGATTCATGTGACATCAATGTGAGCACTCTCAAACATATTGTGGAATGTATTACCAATAGATCTTGAGCTTCTTATTTCTTATTCTCATTGAACTGTCGAGTAATTTATCGTTACTTCTTCAGCAGTAGCTTTCCTTCATTCTAAAGCAAATCAATCATTTATTTTACATTACACGCATGTACATTTATTTAATTTATCCATTTGGACGTTCATGCATCCGTATATATGTGTGTATGTATGTGTGTGTGTGTATTTATGTGCATATGTATATGTGTGTATATACATTTTTCAAATTTTTTCTCTTTTCTGTAATTCGTTATGTTAAATATCACCTCCCAAGCATTTCCTGTAATTGGGTGTACACCTGTTGGGAATAAAGAGCTATCTATCTATCTATCTATTTTGACGCCGCGCGCGCAACCTACAAATGTCGCTCGGAGACCCATTTTCAGCGTTAAATTAAAATTATAAATAATGGAGATAGAGTTCCGGGAGCTGGAGGTTTTTAACTGGAATCTCCTCTTCTTTCAGAATCTTTTTTTGAAATTTCTTGAATATCGATAGTTTATGAAATATTGGCAAAAAATGAAATGCCATTTTTTTTTCATCTTCAATTGTTTTTAACTTTTGCAATTTTTGATGTGCTAATACACGCTTTTGGCACATTCTTCTAGGCGTTATTCCGGATCCAATGAGCTATCACACATAATTTTAAGAGCAGTATCTCTATTTTAGACCATTTTCAACTTGTCGAGTAAACTAAAACACATTGTTCGAGGCATTTTTATCGCCAAAAGTATATAGAGAAGAATCATTTATTCAATATTTTTTTCTGACAGGCATTTTTAAAATTTCTTATTCGTATTTCTTACTTTAACGTCGGCCTATTTCGGCGACCAGGGCTGAAAATCGACGCCGAATCCACTGGTGTTTTCAACCAGACATAGGGATCTTTAACGATCTCAACTTCCATGAATTCTGGACCGTCATCTTAACGTCCCCTCCGAAGGACAGCATATCTATCGCCATATCACGCCCAACTACACAGGGTTAAAATAGCTTCGAAAAGTTCGAATTTACCTATTTCTGACCAAATATTCTACCTTCAACAACTAATTAACACTAGAGTTATAATTCGAGTTATAAAATCCGTAACTAAGACCACCGAATCTCTTTCAAAAATCATAAACTCAATAGGCCTAGTACATATTACTCGTTATGAATTCGAAATATACGACATGGGTCAATAGAATTATTCATTAGGTTGAATTTCAACTAACGGTAACCAGCAAATTGTTTAAAAAATACTTGAACTTTCAGGGAAAACTTTCTAGTAAATATTAACCTAATTATTACCTCATGTATGTTCATATATTCAAGGAATAAAGAAGTCGGTAAACAGGTCTACTATATACTCTATGTTACCTATTTTGGCACCAATTAAGTTCGATGAAAGAAAATTGTATTTCGTGCATAAAATAATTTATTAAAATCGTAGCAAAGTGAATATTTTGGGGTGGACTCATTCTTGAAGTGGGATGTCCACGTTCAAACGGTGGTTAACAAACTGCGTCGACTAATATTTAAATTCAAACAGATGAAATGCAACTTCAGGGTTTAATCATCTCAAGATAATTTATTGGTAGAGTCTATCATACAATATGGCATGATAGGCTGGGGAGGATTGAGAAAAACCAAACTAAGGCTTTTGGAAATTGTCCAAAACGGATCTTGAAAATCATATTCAACAAACCTCCTTAATACTCTTCCGATCTCTTGTTCAATGAAATCCAGATAATGGATCCACGACAGCTCTTTTGTGAATCAATTTAATAAATTCATCATTATTATTATTCAATATTCAATTGAGAATGTTTCCATTTTCAACAATTCACTGGTGTTGTAGGTTGAGAAGCTGCATAGAAATAATTGTTCAATTTAAAAAAATTATATAGGACGTGTTTTCAAAACGAACTCAAAAGTATAAAATCTCCTAGCCCCTATACAAATTCATAAACCCATACAGATTGTCCTGAAAATTCGTGATTGTGTATTTTTGATAGCCATGAATGCACCTGTAAGATTTAAAACGAAAAACGTGCAATAGTGTTTCAAATAACGATCTCATTTATTCTATAATTTAGCTTTTTACCACTCTGACAGCTGATATTTCGAACAAGGAATACAAATAATACACATTACAAGAGATAGTAAATAAAATATGTATATAAACGAATGACTTTTTGGTGGTCTTATACGAAATGTAAGAATAAAAAACTAATACAAAGTCAATCAGAAAAAAGTATACAATAATCGAAGCTCCAAAATAAATATTTCGCCAATTGTATCGAATGTATCAATATATCAACATATGGTTAGCACAAATTTCACGGATGGAAAAAGATCATTTCAAATCATATTAGGTGCAAATAAATGAAATATGTTATGTCATCGTGTGTCGTGTGTGATAGAACAATCAGACTATTTCATCAAGTGTACATTTTCTCATATATTTTACATCCAATCGTTGAAGTATTGATTTCTGAGATGTGGCCCATTTCGTTCTTAAAAATGTGTCAAATGTAAGCTTGAAAGGTATTGACATAATATTCCGAATTCCCTGTCGAAAAGCCAAGTATTTATAGGCAGTTGAGGAGGTATCAATATTTAATAGTTCAATTCAGCAAACACCCTTTGAAATAACTGAATTCCTTTGAAAAGTCGACTCTGGCTGTTAGTTTATTCATACCTCCCAATGTGAGTCAATGAAAAGTATTTTTATTCCTTTTCTCAAGTTGGTTTTTCGATTTCCTTCAGTCGTGGATTGAATAATACCAGAAGAAATATTTACAAAGGTAAGTGGAGAAAACAAATTAGTTTTCCCGAAAAGTATAGAAGGATATATATCTATTTGATTGACCGGTGTTTTGAGTTTTCAAAACTTGCAAGTCTTTGTGAGAAAAAACTGAATTTTTTTGCTATCTTGTTTTTTCAATGCCTGCTTTTGAATATTCTGTCGATTTTTCGTGCGCTCCAAATGATATTTAATTATTTTTATTTCAACCAAATGCATTGATTGAATAGATATATTTCAGTTTGGAAATTTTGAGTCGAGCCACTTCATTGCTGATTTTCCTTTATTTTTGCCTTCATGTCTAATTTGCGAGTAAAAGGGTAAATCTTTATTCCACTTGGACAGTTCCAATACGAATTTTTCTGATTTTTATCATGCCAATTCTTGGATCTTAAAAACGATATGTCGCATGCGTTAGTGGTGAACTATTTAGGAATTTCTATACTGTGTGACACAAACTCATGTTCCTCTAGCTATATTTCTGAAATTTGAAACATTGAATATGCTCACAGGCGGCTCTTTTGACATATTTGTAAAAACATACAACCTCCGGTTTTTCAGGAAAGGACATCAACTTTCGATTTTCAAATAGGACACCCTGTATATTATCACATTTTTGAACTCTTCGTAATTATCTGAATCCAATGATACCTCATAGTTGATATTTCATTTGTCAGAACACCCATTTTATTTTTCGATCTAAGCACGAAACAATTATTTTTTAAACCAAAAATAAAACAAAACGTTTTTTTACTCGAAACTCCATTTTTTCTAATGGTATTCCGACGACATTCGAAAGTACCATCAATGGGGTATCCATCATATTAACTCCTTTCCTGTATAACCAATACAAACACAATAATGTAGTTGAAAAAAGTTCAAGTATCTTCTAGGTCAATAACAATTATTCATCAAGGTGGCTATGGAACACAAATCACATTTTCACGTTTTGATAATCTGTAATTGTCAGTAAGTCACTGAATACATTAATGAATTGATCGGATTGCTAATAGAAAAGAGTTATTTTACAGAGCTCGAAGGCTCAAAGCCTAGGTTCAAATTGCAATGTAATCAAAGGAATAACAATTAAGTATTCTCTCACAATGTATTCAATAACAAAAAAAAAAAAAAATTATAATAGCTGTTCGAAATGTCCACCACCAACATCCAAACATTTTCAAGTTCGTTTCGCGGTTTTGTAATAGATGTTTTTCAAGTGCCCGAAATAAAAAGTTTCAAAGGGTTTGAGCCAGGTGAACTTGCAGGCAATCTAACAGGACTATGTGTTCCGATCCACATTTCCCCAAATCGATCACGAAGGTGATCCGTCACTATCCTACCAGTTAGAATTATGTCAAATGCGGGTTACCGTGATTCCTGCAGGCCCCTCTTCAAAAGTCTGGGCATCATGACGTTACCTTCTACCTTCATATATCAAACTCTCCTGAAAATACATAAGCATAAAGATGAGTTATTTCACGGGTATAATACTCGTGAGGCTAATTTCTTAAGACCCCACCGGTTCAATTTACAAAAATCCTCAAAGAACTCACTCGATTTCAACCTATACAATATTTTACCGTCTACTATCAGACTCCTACCATCGCCAATTTCTACCTTCAGGTCATCATCAGTTTGTACCTGTAAGTAAGTAATATTGATAGAGAACAATTTACTTAAAAAATTTTTGAGAAAGGAAATTTGAAATATTTTGATATTACTCGTCAGGTGTACAAGAAGCCGAAAATACCATAAAATATCTCATGTTTAATGAGTGTTGTAAAAGGTTACATGACAAACATATGAAAAACATATCCTTAGGCAGGATGAAACTTGAAATTACATTTCGATTTCATTATTCAGGTGTGATGATAGCTGGACCTAAATGAACGTTGAAGTAGATTGACATGGAACACAAAACTATGGAGATATCAGAATCATGAAAGGAATATCCATGCCATACGAGAACCAGATTGATGATCAATCTAATGGGAACTGGCATCTGTCAAATATATGTTCTAATATTACAAGGAAGACCAGACAAAATTCTTAAATTCTCAAATTTAAGTCAACGTAATTTAAGGGAGAAGTCTAATGAGACCTTATACAACACTCATTGAACATGAGACATTTTATGGTCTTTTCGGCTTCTTATACACCTGACGGGTAAGTAACCTCACTTTTCAAAATATTTCAAATTTTTTTTCTCAAAAATTTTTCAGTAAATTGTTCTTTTTCAAAATTACTCACTGACAGGTATGCACTGATAATTACCTGAAGGTTGAAAGCGCTTTGCTACGATTTTAATAAATTATTTTATGCACGAAATACAATTTTCTTTCATCGTTTATATCGATACGTGCACCCAGTCAAATTATTCTCCAATTAAGTTGCCTGGGCATTCTTTGTCCTAGTTTATACCTTCTGTTCCAAAATTAGGGCGAGATTACTACAATATTTGGCTAATTAGACTAAATGTCTACAACGAAGTCAAAAATACCAAAAATGAAATCCTCAAAGTAACTCGGTCTATTATCAGATATTGAAGCCCGAATCTATTAGCCTCAAGATGACATGATACAATTTACTCTCTTCAAATAATTTATTGTGGAGCTGAATTTTTTAAATCTATAAAATGCCAAGTAGAAATTCGAATGGAATCAAACCATACAGGTATACCACCAACTACTGTCTATTAGCTGTCAGAATGTGAATATAATCAGAACCTACACTTCCCAGAGATCAGAGCCATCATGTTTCCACTTATATGGTACATAGGAATATTGTGCTATGGGCTCCATGTCTTTTTATGACGCCAACTATTTTTAAACACTCATCATTTATTATTATAAATGACAATTCAACTCATGTATAAAAAATCGCATATGCCACAGTGCAATTGTCAGTTTGACAAATGGTTTTACAGCGACAAATGCACCGGTGGTTTTTTCACTTATTCATTTGTTTATCAATTATCGCGGTGTTGGTTGCCAAAATAAATAGTTTGACATGTTTGTCAACAACTTATTGAATTTCCAAGCACTAAAAATGAGTCGATTCGGTGAGTCTAAGAACGCCGAAATTAGTCAAATTGTTAATACCTGTGTGCTTACTAATACATCACTCCTCCCTGAGTCGCTTAAGTTTTGTAACTATCACCTTCATGCGGATGACACGCAGCTATACTTTTCTTTTCAGAATCCTGATGTATCCGAAGCAATTCAGAGCAGTAACAGTGACCTGGAGAAATTATCCAATACTTCGAGACATCACTGTCTGAAATTAAACCCAAAAAAGTTAACATCTCTTTTATTTTGTAATGACAGCACTTTAGCACTCATTAAGGATAGAGTCTTACTTGAAATAGCAGGTACCTCAATTCCAACCGAAACACATTGGAAAAATTCAGGTCTAATCCTTGACACTAAATTAAGATTTAAAGAACATATATCTTCTAAACTCAGAATTGCATATGCCACACTGAAACTGATTTATTCTCAACGACAATTTCTCTCATGTGAACTGAAAAAAATGTTATTTGATTCACTTGTATTATCACACTTCAATCATTGCGATGTAGTTCATGGCCCCTGCTTAGACAGTGATGAATCTAGACGAATTCAGAAACTTTAAAATTCTTGTGTCCGACTGGTTCATGGAATAAGAAAATAGCACCACATCTCCGGAAAGTTTAGGGAAATGAAAGTGTTGAATATGTATAACCGTCGAACTCTACATTTTGCATGTTTAGCCCATAAAATCTATATGACAAAAACACTCCCCTACTCACATAACAAACTTACTCATAGAACAGATGTTCATAATTTGAATATCCGAAAAAAAAAACCCTTCTTTGTGTGCCGAGGCATGAGAAAATGATTTTCAAGAGATCGTTCTCCTATGGCGTCGCAGTCTGTGTCAACAATTTGCATAGATTAGATCCTTCTTTATTATCATCCTCTACAAAATCAAGCAAAGTTAAATACAGAAAATATCTTTTATCATTACAAAAATAATCTTACAAATGTATACACGTTTCTTTCTTCCACCCCTCGTCACCTATTTTCTCTCACTCTCTACTTTCTGTCTCTCTAGTTCTCTCTTTTTCTCTCTCTCTCTCTCGTTCTCTCTTTTTCAAATATCATTCGCTATTCAAATTTAGTTACTCGATTTGTCCACTGGCACTGGTGGAAGAACAGGGGTGGATGCGTCCACAACTGAACCAGTTTATCCACGAGTCAAAGATTGTAATAACTCTGTAACATTATTGTATAATATGTGGATAATAAATTTATTATTATTATTATTATAGCCGATACTACACGGCTTACTGTAAGCACCCTCATGAAGACGCATGGTACGAGTACAATGACTCCAGAATATCAACTATATCACCAAAATCCCTCATAAGTGGAGAAGCATCCGTCCTCTTCTATGAGCAAGAGGCGACCGAAGCACACCTTCAGTTTGCCATTATTATTTTTATCATTGTAATTACTATTTTGTATATATTTTTGTGTATTCATATTGAGATTGAAACTCAAGTAAGTACAATATTTCTTTTATTTATAAATATATTTTATATCATATGTAGCACGCTTATATAACAATATTTTGTATATCTACAATTTCGAATTTGTTTTATTCAATTAAGTTTGTTGGTGGGGTAGGAGACAGCTATAAGCTAACCCCGCCCTTTTGTCTGTAACTGTATTTTTGTGCACAATAAACGTTATTTTTATTTTTATTATGAATCCCTGTCTGATGGTTATTCGTCTGTTTTTATTTGAGTCAGATTACATAGAAATATTAAGAAGCATGTAGGGAGATTTGAATTATTTTCCAAAATTTGATTGAAAAGTTTAAGGTTTATACAAAAACAGAAATGGTGTTTCTTCTGACATATGATTCGTTAATTCGATTGTTGGTAATTTCAGAATTTATCATTAAGTTCTGAAATTCACCTTTTCGACTGGCCGCGCCATCGGCTTTTTCTATAAATAACCCCATGTTTAGACAATACTTTTTTGTGAGTTGTAGATGAACACCTACCGAATAACAAGTTGAAAATGTATTACCAAAATCCCCATCTTGAGAGAATAAAATCTTCATTATACAAAATAAGAAAATAATTTGAATAAATATACCACAACACGTATTTCCAACACATTCGAAAATATTATAAATAAATACAAGAGCCGTACGGCATGTCTACTATTGCTCGGATTCAGATCGGGATACGATAAGAAAACTTGTATTTTCTGCAAACGCCTGAAAATTATGCAAATTTTATTAGATTTTTATGCAGGACGGACCGCGAAGACAAGAAGTTACTTTGGCGAATAAATGTTTATCTGATTTAATTAACGAAAATTGCAGGAACCAATTACTTTCTGATGAGATGTTATATGATCCATTTTATCAACGTAATTGGAATTCGTTCCATTAAGCAATGAATTACGGTCAATGCGTTCTTATTTTAGTGCTAAATGTCGCACAGGTGAAAGATATTCCAACCTCACTTGTAAAATAGTCAACTTTTTTATTCTTGAGCGCAATCGTATTCACACCGCCCCTGCTGGTATATGACGTTTGGTTGGTTGGTTGGTTGGTTTGAGGCTGACGAGCCAGAGACAGCGGGCACTTAGCTTCCTTGACACTGCGACCAGCTGGGGTCTATTTATCACTCTGTCGTCAGTGGTTCCTCATTCAAACAGGTTTGTGCCTTCAATTAGGTTAGGAAGCCTGTTGATAAGGTTCTTCGATTCATGCCTGTTTCCGGGCTGATCTCTCCAAAGGTTCTGTGTCGCCTACTACTTAGGGCGTCACAGTCGAAGATGATATGAGAGGCTGTTTCCTCCTCTTCATCACACAGCCTTACACTCCACGGTTTCCCTGCGTACTCCCATGGTGTTTAGGGTGTTTTCATAGGCCGCAGTGTCCAGTCAACAGACCTATTTTTGTACGAGCCTTCGTTCTGTTCAGGTTCAGAAGGTCAGCCGTCAGGGTCCGGTTTGATGCCCTACCATGACTTTGCTGTGTATTTGCCCGACAGTTTGATCCCAATATTGTTGGTGTTCTTTTTATCCACTCGTCGATCAGGGTTTTGCTAATCCCCGGGGCAGGTTCTGGCCCTGTGAATAGCGTTTCAGATGCTTGTCTAGCTAGCTGGTCCGCTTTGACGTTGCCTTCAATGCCTTTATGACCTGGCACCCACATCAAGGTGACCTTGTTGTGTTTTGCCAGCTCGATGAGGTTCTGGAGGCAGTCCCAGACCAGTTTGGGCTTTATCTGTGTAGAGTTGAGTGCTTTGATAGCACTTTGACAGTCAGATAGAATGTAGATGTGTTTTTTTATAACCACTTTCTAGATTCTTCTGAATGCATACCATGATAGCATGTTTTCAGCTTGGAATATCGTGGAGCATTTACCAAGTGGTATTATGTAATCCCTTCTTGGCCTTACCCCATGTATTCCTGCTCCCGTTCCTTCAACTGTCTTTGAACCGTCTTGTATACCAGACTATGTCCGCAGTTGATTGTGATTCTATACTCGGGGCCCATCCAGATTCATCAATTCGTGTTTCGAATGGTTTTCGAATAGTATAGGGTTGCATGTAATCTGAAATCATTTCGAATTCTTCGATGTTGATTACATGAGTGATTCTGGTACGTCCAGTTGTTCGGATTCTCCAGTTTTTCGTTTGTTTAGTCTGTATGCACTCATCCTGGCCTCTCCAATGACATGTGTCAAGGGTTCGAGGTTTAGGATGATTTCATGCAGCTGTTGGAGTGCTGTTCATTGCACCTGTGATGCAGAGACAGGCAAGCCTCTGATTTTCCCAAGGTTGATTTTGCCTGTCTTTGATTTGTTTTGGCCACCATAAGAGTGAGCCATAAGTTATTCTTTGGTCTTATTACCGCTTGTAAGCCAGTGCATGGCTTTCGGTTTAAGCCCCCAGGTTTTTTCCAAAGCCTCCTGCACATCATGAAGGTTATCTTGCTTTTGTTGGTTACATGTTGAAGATGCGGGTTCCAGGTTAGTTTCTTGTCAAGAATCAGCCCTAGATATTTCACCTGCTCTACTACTTGTAATGTTTCACCGAATAGTCTGGGAGGTATGAGATCTCCCATGTTTCTTCTCCGGGTGAAGGGAATTAGTGTTGTTTTGTTCCGGATTTGCCCTTAGGCCTCTCTGTTACACTATTCCTCTACTGTCCTCAGTGCATTTTGCATTAGCTCTGAGGTTGTTCGAGTATTCTTTCCTTGATGAGGATGACCAAGTCATCTGCATACCCTTGAGAGTAAACCCTTGGTTATTCAGAGAAATAAGCAGTTCGTCTACAACCATGTCCCACAGAAGGGAGAGTATGCCCCTGGGGGGTACCTCTGAAATTTCAACCTGCTCTGTTTCCTCGAACATGTTGGCTTGGACCAGTCTATTATGAAGCATTGAGTGTATCCACCTGCAGGTGGTTTCGTCAATGCTCTTCGAGTGGCCGCAGAGACCATACTTTCAAAGGAGGTGTTGTCGAAGGCTCCTTCGATGTCTAGAAAGTGCATAGTGCAATTTCTTTGTTTGCTAGAGACTCTTCAAGCCTTGAAACAAGCTGATGAAGTGCTGTCTCGCATGATTTTCCTGTTAGATAGGCATGTTGGTTTTGATGTAAAGGCCGTTCTACAAGACCGGTTTCCCTTATGTCTCTATCTATCAGTTTTTCTAAGCCTTTCAGACGTGCTTGATCAGCGAACTTAATATCATTATGAAACGTAAGTAAAGAGCACCCGCGCTTTTTTACATAAGAGAAAAATTCTTGGTCAATGACTTTATTCTTATTATTTTAAAATGTTCAGTCCATGTTGCTATACAGGGTGATTCAAAGATTTCTAAGGCGTATTTTTCAGGTCAAAATAAGACTTTTTTTCATAAACATGTGTCCGCAAACGTTTCGTTACCGATCTACCGAACGTTAAAATTTAAATATTTTTTATATTTTGTTCTTTTGATATTGAGATCAAATTTGAAACAAAGTTGACGTTTCAGGGTATACATCATCCAGTATGCCGAGTGATTGTAAGAAATTACAGGGAGATATTATTGCCACTTTCTTACATTTGAAGTCAATCGTTTACCCAAATCGGTCATAAATTTTGAAATTACGAGACATTGAGAGAACGTTAAGTATATGACAGGAAATACTTTTTGCGTTTGTTGAGTGAAAAACGATTTCTCTATTAATCACCGGAAATTGCAGTTATTAATCACTTTTCGGGAAGATGTTTCATGGTTCACTAATCAACGTGATTCGAATTGGTTGGAATTAGAAAATTAATTACGGTCAATGAGTTTTGTCTACAAGTTTATCTGTCTATTTGTGACTGTTATTTTTGGAGGCTTTTCGACGTAGAACGTTGAAATTATTACTTGACCCGCTTTTCTACAAGATTTTATTCAGTTTCACCTGTACCGGTGTCTGTCTGTCGGTGAAAAAATCTTGAAAATTAAATTTAACCCCTTTTAGTTGCCTGATTATTGTGAAATTTGGCAGGTGTTCATAGTTCCCGTGACAATGCATTATGGAACTTTTGTTTATGGTCTGATTCGACTCAAAATTGGTAGGTGTGGGTTTTCGGGGTAGAAGATTGATAATTTTTTTGTCAAAATTCATAAAATTAAAATGGCGGCTCCAAGATAGCAGACGATCTCTGTGATTATGGTCCGATTCTATTCAAAATTGGTATGTGGGAGTTTTCGGGGTCGAGGATTATGAATTTTCATTCAAAATTTACAAATTCAAGATGGCGGCTCCATCGTGGCGTACGAGTTTTGTAATTATATCCGATTCGATTCAGAATTGGTATGTGGAAGTTTTCGGGGTCGAAGATTATGAATTTATTGTCAAAATTCATAAATTCAAGATGGCGGCTCCAAGATCGTGGACAAGTTTTGTGATAATGGACCGTTTCTATTCAGAATTCGTATGTCGGGGATTTTGGGGACGGATGAATTCAGTCGAGAATCATTGATTTTTTGTCAGAATTCATTAATTGAAGATGGCAGACGAGTTGATCTTCAGATGCAAAGTTAAAGTTGGAAAATCACTCTTCGTTTTTTCAATCAATAGACACCAGAGCTGACAATGCCTCAGCCAATGAATTAAATGTTCAAACTCTCTACCACTGGTTTCCATACAATAATACAAATTCTATTCAAAATGGGACCTCACATTTTGTAGCATTTCTGGCGTTATCCGCCAGCATTCGTGAACAATTCTATGTCGGTCAACAACTCTATGTCGGTTATCAATACTATATCGCAAATTTTCCATAGATGCAGGTTCCGTTGCATCGGTTTTGTTTTTCTAGTGACCTCAAGGAAAGAGCCGAGTGGGATTCAATCGGGAAATCGGGCTGGCCACTCTATATGACCCTCTCTTTCAATCCAGGGTCCAGGAAACATCCTATCCAAAAACGCCCAACGTTCTCGTGGAGTTTGAGTGTGGACTTCGTGGAAGACATGTGGATTAGCATCTGACCAATAACGACAATTATGACCATTCACCTTTGACTCCCAAAAGAATGTACACTCATCCGAATAGCCGATGTTGAAGAGGAAATTCCTATCAGCATCTATTCGAGCAGTCATAATTTCAAAAAACTCCTATCACCGATCAAATCATCCTAACAGGATGTGCAAAACGTGGAGGTGCCCCGTCTTGTTGAAATATCAAGTAGTCTACCAGTAACGATCGTCATTTTCAATGATGTCTACTATGTGGATAGACACACTCATCTAGTAATTCCAAATAAGATGCTCCTATCAGATAACCATCTAGAATCATTGGTCCAATCAAACGGTCTCCAAAAATACTGGCTCACACATTCAGTTTTCGGGAGTGTGGACTTCGTGGAAGACATGTGGATTAGCATCTGACCAATAACGACAATTATGACTATTCACCTTTGACTTCAAAAATAATTTACACTCATCCGACCAGCAGATGTTGAAAAGGAAATTCCTGTCAGCATCTAGTCGAGCAGTCATAATTTCAAAATACTCCTGTCGCCAATCAAAATCATCTTTAATTGGTGTACATGTACTGGATGCGTTTCATCGAACACATTCGCCTTACGGTTACCTTATTCGTCATGCTTAAAAAAAATCGTTATTATTTCAACCCTCTCCGCGATCGGATACACCATTATTGAGGAAACTTCTACAGCAGTTCTTATCAAGTACCTCACTGTTTGTCGTTCAACCGACAATAAATTCGATTCTGATAGACGTCAACACCCGCGGTATAAAAAAATTAACAGAAATCTTTCATACATAGATGTTTTTGTTGCATTTGGCTCCAATGCGACAAACAACTGTTTATCGCTTCAAATTGTTTCAGTCGAGTAAAAGAGGATGGAATAAAGCGATGAAGTGACATGGGAAGTAATCTGAACCAATACCTAGCAACGGAATCGGAATCTCTGTACCACCTGCATACCGAGTTGTTGCCGATGTCTCATTTTGCACAAAACCACTTGTATTAGAAGTAAAAAATTGTGGAGTATGACGAAGAGTTTTCTTGGAACATTCCATTCCACTCCACTTCAAGATAAGATGGAACATTTTTCACAAATTATTTGTATTAGTGTATGGAAACCGGTGGTAGGCAGTATGAACATTTAATTCCCTGACAATGATAATAATTCAACAGTTGCATTGTCAGGTCTGGTGTCGTCTATTAATTGAATAAACGAAGATTGATTTTCCCAATTTTACTTTGGATATCTCGAAAACGAATCGAGAGAATTAGTTTTATTTTGTTGCTTGATGTTCGGGAAAAATTATATCAGGTATCACTTGCCATAGGTTGCCATTTGAATTTTTAGGGGTGGCGGTCACAGCACCATTGCGAACGATATCCCCCTCAAAACTGGAGTTGACATGTCCGACCGTTTTTTGGGTACTTGGGTACACACAGCCGCTGTTTCGATGCCACACTCTGTATATATAGATCTGGTAATGAAAATTATATAACCAATTAAAGACCAATTTCACTTCTAAATCATTTTGCAGATTTTTTTTAAGTAATAGTATCCAAAAACTCTTTTTCTAAACGCAAATGCTTATTAACACTCACCAACACTCTTTTAACATAGCATTTCAAGTGGACAGAACGTAGCGGCCACGATTCTGGAAAACTTTGAAGTGTTTGGCCACAACCACTGCCACGTAATATACACGGTTCTATCACGCGGCGGCTACCAAAATGGGGAACACTTTTTCGGTGGCTGCTACGTTCCGATCTACGTTCCCGGATCTCAGATAGCCACATTCCAATCACGTTGTGGTCACCTGGCAAAAACGTGGCTATGTAGTGGGCGACACTAGACGCGTTAAACAACTGACTGCGTTCGTGTAAATAATATGTAGCTCGATCTCTGTTCAGCAATATATTTTTGTGATAAATGTTCCTCACCCTTCCATTTTGCCTGAATCATTTCTAACACTCGACCAACTTTGAAAATATATAGCATATAAACATACAAACGCGTAAGTAAGTATATTGAATTTGGATACTTCTAATCGGGATAAAATTGAAACGATTGAAAGTTTTTTGTGAAATATGGGTGTTGTAGCTTGATTGAGAGCACACGCCATCTGAATACACTTTACTTAAGGAAAAAATTATAAATTTTGAAAATAACTTGCCTCTGAAATTATGTACTTTAATCCCTCAAACATTGTTTCATCAATCTTGGTTAGATGAAACAAATATTTACGTAATAAATAACTACGTTTGATGTAGTGCTGATGACAAATAAATCTTTATTGAATATTTCGATCATTTCTCTAATAATGGCGACCCAGCATATTTCTGTAAATATGGCGGCTTTTGGAGAATATAACTTCAAAGTGGCAGGAAGTGTGAATATACCACTCTGAAGCTCCTCCCATCATAAAGTGCCCAGTGGAACTGAATTATTAACTTTTCCACCACTAGAAAGTGGCACACACGTCGCTGGCCTATGACTCACCACTTCAAAGTTATAACCTAAAAATTACAATAGGTCTTATACCCTTGAAAGGGGCGAACACGTCGGGCTATTATAACCTGCCACTTCAAAGTTTGTACCTCGAAATTGTGGGTACATATTCATCAATTGTTAAAAAAGGCTATGTGGCAAGTATAGTGGATTTATGCAGCTCCAATCCACAATTATCGAGTAACAATGATCAAGTAATGAAAATGATGGCATTTATGCAAACAGAATTGATAATTAAAGTATAAATATTAAGCAGGAGCACAAGTCAGAGATCCGATCTATTTAAATTAACCTTCTTTACAAAATTAAGAAAAAAATTCTATTGAAAACGCATAACCCATTTTATTTCGAATGGATATCATTCACGTAATAGGTATAACGTACTTTTTGTAAGCCACAATAAAATAATTTCAGAAGAGTTAGGTTAGTCTTCGTCATCGCGCTGACCAATCCACGGTCACTTCAGAATTAAGGAAAATTGTCTATTGAAAACGCATAACCTATTTCATATTGAATGAATATCATTCACATTTCACGTAACAGATGAAACAAACTTTTTCTAAGCCACAATAAAATAATTTGAAAAAAGTTAGGTTAGTTTTCGTAATTGCACGTACCAATCCACGGTCACT
The DNA here is from genome assembly GCA_018342105.1 of Gonioctena quinquepunctata. Classification (NCBI taxonomy): domain Eukaryota; kingdom Metazoa; phylum Arthropoda; class Insecta; order Coleoptera; family Chrysomelidae; genus Gonioctena; species Gonioctena quinquepunctata. Next base: position 302,446 of record JAFIRS010001048.1, read on the forward strand.
TCAAAATCAAGGGAAATTGTCTATTGAAAATGCATAACCCATTTCATATTGAATAGAATCATTCATGTTGAAAAGGGAAACATTCTCAATTGAAAATTGATAGAAAGATTTTTCTGTGAATTGAAAAATCCACGATTAAAATGAAGTTATTTTTTGTGAATGTCTAACAGAATCTGAAATTGAAAATTTGCATTTTTATTCAGATAGTTATTTGATTTTCTATTCCAGTCTTAATTAAGAACTCATAAAGATGAATGAGGCAAAGAAGAATGTTTTCCAAAAGAGAGTACTCACCAGAAATCATTCATAACATTGACGCAGGAGAGACATCGCATTCACTAGGTCTTCAAGAGGTTATCTTGACGATGGAAGATAGTGACTAAGGTTTATCTTTCAGTCGCAGATGATTCCACATCTGATTTTATGAACATCCTGTTTATATTTTCAACAAATCAATCTAGAATCATTCATGTTTCACGTAACAGGTTTAACAAATTTTTGTAAGCCACAATAAAATTATTTAAGAAAACTTGGGTTAGCTTTCGTCATCGCGCAGAATGGTGGATTTTGAAGGTTATTGTAATCACTTATGGAGATAGCAAGAACGTGGCAACCATCACCACATATCACAATCAAGTGCCTGCCACGTTGAAGGTTTTATGGATGTTACCAAAACGTCACCGAAACTATCATACTCTCTTGAAAGTGACTGTGACTTCTAAGTGATATTTAAGTGGTACAGGATGGTTACCACAACGGTTATTTTCCACTTTCAAGTTTGAAAATCTTTAAAGTGATTTGCTCAGTGGCCATAATGTTTCATACACCTCGAATGACACTAATAAGTTATAGAACTGTGGATTGGCTACCATAGATGGGAATTACGTGACTATAACCATACACATATAAAATTTTAGTTATTCTCACTGTTTAGAGGTAGATTTAGTGGTGATCACGTGATAACCATCGAGTCGAAGTTGCAGTATCAGTTTATTCACTATAATGCTGCTTGGGTATAGCAAAAAGTCTACGATAAAAAATCGCGTACGCTTTATTCAGGATATATATTCTTTCATGGAAGACAATAGAATATTCACCAACTGTCAATATGGCTATAGGTCAGAAAAGTCGACCGAATTAGCAACACTCGAATACACACAACAAATATGTACATGTCTAGACAAGGGTAGGAAAGTTGCAGGTTTATTTTTCGACTTAAGTGCCGCTTTCGATACTGTAAATTCAAATTTCCTTGGAAATAAATGTAATGAATTAGGAATAAGAGGTAAAGCACTAGAATGGAGAGTTTCATATCTACAAAATAGTCGAATCACAGTGTTCAGAGACTCTCGAAGAAATGGAATTGAATGTCGGGGTAGGAGAAGATTGAATACTTGGTCCTCTACTCTTCCTTATCTTCATCAATGACTTATCACAATCTGTAACTTCTGGCGATTTATATACATGTATGCGGATGATGATTCGTCAGTAAACACATAAGCCAATAATTTAACAGAATTAGAAACTAAAGCAGATATAGTAATCACGCAATTCAAATCGTGGTGTCATGTGAATTCTTTGATCATGAACGTAAACAAAACAATTTTCATGCATTTCTCATCAATTAAAACAAATATCCTGCCAAAAAAAAAAAATGTTGAAACCAGCGACCATGTAAAATTTTTGGGAACAACCATAGATAGTAATCTAACGTTCCATCGAGAAATAGACTCATTATGTTCTAAGCTTGCTGAAAATACGTTTGCCATTCTATATTTGAAGAAAGAAATCAATCAACATGATTTGACATGTTATTATCCACTTGTCTACTCAATATTGAGTTATAATATAATAATAAGGGACTAATCCACCGAAATTGACAGAATTTTTGTACTTCAAAAGGGAATCATTAGAATTATATACAATTTACAATACAGATAATCTTGTAGATAAACTTTCAAGAAACAGAGAATACTTACTGTTACTGAAATATACATCTTTAGAATTCCTTGTTTCATTAATAAAAATAAAAATAAATTGAAACTCAACCAGAACGTACATAGGTATCAAACTAGCACAAGAAATCCACATCTTGAACTTTAGCATCAGTACATTCTGAAAATCACCTTATTGTGCTGGAAGCTCGATTTATAATAAATAATCTGCCTTTGAAAATCAGATATGCAGCAACTTTGAATATTTTCAGAAATAAAATACAAACTTTTCTAGTTGAAAAAAGTTTTTACAACCTGAATAAATTTTTCGAAAACTAACGATATCACTAAAAGTATATTAAAGAAAGTCTTATCAATAAATGTATTGTGTTCTCACTTTATAATGTCTGTCTGCATGTCTGATGGTCATGAAAAATGTGTGATATTACTAAAAAAATTATTTTAAACGTACATATATACTTATATATATATACATATAAATATATATATCTATATATATATATATATATATATATATATACATATAAATATATATATCATATATATATATATATATATATATATATATATATATATATATATATATATATATATATATATATATATAAAAACAGTGCGTAAAAATTTGGAACAAATTCGATTTTCGAACCATGTACTATTGAAAAATCCTAAAATAGGTTGATTTTTTTTTAAAATGGATTTTTTATTTTATATTCGAAGAGGATGCCACGGGTTTTTGAATGGTGACGTAATCTTTTTTTTAAAAGGGAATAGTTCTTTGATACCTCATCTGAAGGTTTAAAACTGATTCAATGATTAAAATTAATTAGATTTTTTTTTTTACATAAACAAAATTAAATTTTTTATTTCAATAAGAAAAACTTTATATCAAAAAAGGAAAAAGTCAAATAAGATGTTCGAAATGCCATCCACCAGTCTTTTACAATAAAGAAAATCTCGGACACATTCCCCTCGTAAATTGCGAATCCCGGAGTAATTTGTTTTTCATCCTAATTCGTTTTTTCAACTTTTGTTTTTTGGGCCTATCTACATAGACCTTCGATTTCAAATAAGCCCAAAAAAAAAATCCGGGGGCATAAATCTGGGATCTTTCCCTCTATCGGTCCGGTCTGGAAAAACAGTTATTCAAAACCCCAAACATCACCATGTGGGGGGGTCCCATTTTTTGCAACCAAATACTTTCATTTGGTGAGTTGGGTTGTTGGCGTTTGGAAAAAATATGGGCAAGGCTAGGTATGAGTTCATTTTTTGAAAATTGAAGCCCCTGTGAGTTTCAAAAAAATGGGCCAATAACCTTCGTTTATTACCCCTGCCCAAACATTGACTTTCTGGGATTGGGTATGCCCCATCACCAGTAATTACCCCCACTCAATATCTGCAATTCTGACATTTACTGAACCTTTTGGGGAAAACACCCTCATGGAAAAAAGAATTTGTTTTAAAATTTATTTCGGGTTTCAAACCGCATTATTCCAACGGCGATCGCGATCATATCATTGAGTTGTTGATGTGCATTTTTATGGATGGGATTTTTTGCTTTTTTGAAACGAAAAAAACTTTGGGGTATGTAAGGGTTCGTTTGTCGTGAAGTATTGTGAGGTTATTTCTACACCCCAAAAGAAATTAAGTTTCCCTTTTCTTCTTTTTGGGCGTCCCGCATTCGGGAAAATTTTTCATACCAGTTTCTAAATTTTTTTTCAATCTTTCCGACGTTGAAAGGCTGATAGGTGTTTTGGGTACTTCCCTTGAACAAATCGATCCTCTTGCTGAGTTCTGGCTATTCCATCCCAAAGAAAAATTTAAAATTTCTATGCTTGTGTTTTCAAAATGCCATAGTTTACTTTTTGAACCTTTTCACTAAAATTTTTGAAGAATTTTGTTGTATTTCAACACTTTTATTTGAACTAAATGCCTATTATGGCATTAATTTTGTGATTTCTTTTGTTTCCATTTTGACTAGGAAATAGCTAACATTAATATTTGGAAGGATCCATTGGGTGTAGAGCACTGACTCACTACCCAGGGAGTCTGAGGGATTAGAGCCTTGGCTCAAAATAAATTTTTCATTTTTTTTAAAAGGCTTTTATTATCTTTATTGAACTGAATAAATCCAAAAGTAATAAAATTTGGAAATAAATTTAAATTAATCTTGAAAAATTAAATTTGTCCTATAAAGGGCCATGCAAAACAAAATTCCATAATCATAATGTAATAATAATAAAAATATATTTTTCCAAACGCCAACAATCCAAACTCACCAAATGAAAGTATTTGGTTGCAACAAGATGGTGCACTCCCGCACTATGCACGTGATGTTCGCGAGTTTTTGAATAACTGTTTTCCTAGGAGGTGGATTGGTAGACGCGTACCGATGGAGTGGCCCCCAAGATCTCCAGATCTTACTCCCCTGGATTTTTTCTTGTGTGGTTATTTGAAATCGAAGGTCTATGTAGATAGGCCGCAAAATCTACAAGAGTTGAAAAATCGAATTAGGATCGAAATTAACAGAATTACTCCGGAAGTTATTCGCGATGTGCAAGAGGAATGTGTCCGTAGATTTGCTTATTGTCAAGAGACTGGTGGATGGCATTTCGAACATCTCATTTAACAGTTCTATTTTGTTGGACATAAAGTTATTCTCTTATTGAAATAAAATATTAATTTTTGTTCACCCTGTAAAAAAATATCTAATTAATTATTATCGTTGAATGCAGTATTGAAAGGCCTTTCAGATGAGGTATCACAAGACATCTATTCCAAATTAAAAAAATTACCGATTACGTCACCATATTAAAACCAGTGACATAACCTCTTTAGAATATACATAAAGAAATCGGCATTTTAAAATAAAAATCGACCTATTTCAGGATTTTTGTGAAAAGTACATGGCTTGCGAAATATCGAATTTATTCCATAATTTTGACGCGCACTGTATAGATATATACACGGTTTTGTTCTTGTTCTGTGATTTCTATTTATATTTTGAATTTTTTGGTGTTAGTGACAAAAACCTTATGTTCCTTGTAACATTTTAATGGCAAATAATTATCTATCTATCTATCCTGGGTGAGATTGATAAAGCCGTGAATACACGGATTTCTCGAAAGTTTCACCTGAATTATAATCTTTATGCAATATTGGTATCGTTTTGACATAAGGAAGGTTTTTTCTGTAAGTCGATCGAAATATGTAATAGCTATTATGGGGGCACTGAGTACATCTCGAAAGTAAATTTCTGTAACCAGATTCTCGAAGTGACGATCCCTATATATTTGTTGTTTCATTAAATGACATATTCAATGTGAATTTTTGAAAAAAATCATTTCAAATATCGTAAAGATTATAATTGCTATCCTGCTTATCGGAAAATAATGACTAGACATTCGTCTGCCTTGACCTCAGCAGTACATTTTTTTATTCTTTCTGCTTGTACCTGTTATTTTACACTTCATCAAAACTTCGAAGTGTCGGAACACTTCTGATATATCGTACGTCAAAAACGCAATAAAATGTAACTCTGACCTCTGAGGCGGTAATCCGGTACGTACCAACGCTGCAACCTCCGATCCAATCTTCAATAAATGAGAACAATATTTATGACACAAAAGTTCTGAGAGGCCAATAATTCAGCGTCGCACCAACTAGGTTTTTCAGAAGCGCAGGCCCGCAACTAAAAAGCTGTTTGATTATTTTCTAGTAATTTCCATGTATTTTGGGGTGCTGCATACGAACAAAAATCTGAAATTTAGAAGATTTAAGACAAATGCAAAAATCTCTTCAAAGAACCCCGTACCATCCTTATGGAAAATGGCTTTCAGTTGAATTTCCTGAATTTTTGGTATGCTGTAGATTTTGACTTCCTCGGCAAACGTGTCCATGGGCATAAAAAAAAGACGGACTAGTATTCGAGATACAGGGTGTTAAAGATGAAAAGTGATGCTTTCTGCTCAGAATTTTTAACAATTCCGAGAATCGACAAAACGCCTATTTAGTCTAAGAATACTATGCATCAATGACGTACAATGCCACGTTGATCTCGTATCCATTATACTTTTTCGTTTTGTGCTCCACAACAGGGTGAACAAAAAAAAATCCAATTCGATTAATTCTAAACCAACCGGTGTGAGTTCTCTGATGAGAATTGAAGATTTAATTTAGCCTGGATGAACTCCTTCAATCTCGATCGAAGTTAATTGACAATTTTTTTTTTATACAGAGTGGATCGAAAATAGGGGTACGTCAACCCCTCGTTTTTTAGTTCGGATAGGGGAGAGATATATATATATATATATATATATATATATATATATATATATATATATATATATATATATATATATATATATATATATATATATATATATATATATATATATATATATATATATATATATATATATATATATATATATATATATATATACTAGCTGACCCGACAGACGTTGTCCTGTCCAAATTTCTATGTTCCCTAAAATGTTTTTCCCGAAAACTCTCGTCCGCGTAGAATTTCTTTTTTCTATGTTTTCCTCTACGTTATTCCATCTAGACTATGCTTTTGACTCCTTCCGCTTCCTGTTGTCCCGTTATCCCGTTTTTTCTTTATCCCGTTATCCCGTTATCCCCTTATCCTGTCATCCCATTTTCCCGTTTTTTTGTTATCCCGTTATTCCCGTTATCCCATTTTCCTGTTATCCCGTTTTTTCTTCATCCCGTTATCCCGTTTTCCCGTTATTCCCTTATCCTGTCATCCCGTTTTCCCGTTTTTTCGTTATCCCGTTATTCCCGTTATCCCGTTTTCCTGTTATCCAATTTTTTCATCATCCCGTTATCCCGTTTTCCCCTTATCCCATTATCTTTTACCCGTTTTTCCGTTTCCCCGTTTTTTCGTTATCCCGTTATTCCGTTATCCGTTTTTTTTTTTTTTTTTTCGTTATTCCCGTTATTCCCGTTATCCTGTTATCCCGTTTTTTCTTCATCCCGTTATCCCGTTCTCAATTTATCGTACTACAATTATTATATTCGATTGCCATCTTGCAACCCTATTGCGGATCTGTGGATAAAATAAAAAAAAAAAAAAAGTTAGGATGGAAAAATAGGGGTTGATCGTAGAAGGGTGAAAATCTAGGGTTGTATGTATTTTTGAATGCTGTATCATAAAAAAATAAAAATAAAATATTTTTATTTGATAAAAAAAAATTAAGGGGTGGACCACCCTTAACATTTAGGGGGATGAAAAATAGATGTTGTCCGATTCGCAGACCTAACCGACATGCACACAAAATTTCATGAGAATCGGTCGAGCCATTTCGGAGGAGTTTGATTACAAACACCGTTTCACGAGAATTTTATATATTAGATATTGTTATGATATGAGAAATATGTTGAATATAAAATTAATAAAAATTTGATATGATGATATTTATACATTACATGACTACCTGCTTTAATTATTTTTACAATTTTCTGTGTACTTTGCATCTCTGAAACCTTTGGCCATCTTATAGTCAACGCAGATGATCCAAGAGTTCAGCAGTGGAGCTTTTATATTATCATTATTATGTTTCCAACAATCCATTTAATTTGCACAACCTATAAAATATAGAAATTAAAATCCACAAAAAAATTTTTTTAATTCATATAGAGAAATATAATCTACAAGCAAGAACATCCTGTATGCTAATTTTGAATTACAAGGAAACATGACAAGGTTATGTCAAACTATTTTCATTGGAAATCATAAAAATATCAAATTTGAGAACAGAAAATTGGTAGATGTGAATTTTCAACAGTTTTCAGTAAATGTATGGCTTGGGGTACTTGATGATCATTTTATCGGTCCATATTTCCTCCCACAACGACTAACAGGCGACTCTTTCCTCAATTTCCTATGGAAAGAGTAACCTGTTTTTCTTGAAGAAATTCCTCTACAGCTGAGACAACGCTTCTGGTTCATGCATGACGGTGCACCAGTCCATTTAAGCATTATTGTACGTAATCACTTAGATACAGTATATCCAAATCGTTGGATAGGTAGGGAAGGTACGGAACATTGGCCTGCTCGATCTCCGGATTCAAATCCTCTAGATTTTTGCATTTGGGGTTCTCTTAAGTCATTAGTTTATTCCACTCCCGTCGAAAATGTTGAAGACCTGAGGAATCGAATTATAGCCGGCTGTGAGACAATAAGAAATACACCAGAAATATTTGCGCAAATACGAGAATCAATGAGGCGAAGAGTTGAATCCTGTATCGTGTCTAAGGGAGGTCATTTCGAACATTTGTCTTATCCTTGCGCCTATTAATTTATTCGTGTTATTTTCTGTTATTGTTCTGGTTTAACGTTATTGTATTAGATAGTTCTTGATAATGTGTTGAAGAAATGAAAAATACGGGTTCTGATGTTTAATTTTTTTGCATAAAGACGGCGACCCATACGGAAAAAAGGCAAAGAGGTTTTTTGTCACAAATTGAACAAAAAATTCAAAAATAATTTTTCATTTGAAATTTCTCAGTAGCGTACCATTTTTTCTATAAAAAAATTGAGATCATTACCAGTATGCGAGTCAATGATGAACATAAAATTCTTAATTGCATGTCAAAAAATGCGCAATAACTACCTCTTGAAACTCACCAAATGTCATTTGCATATCTCGACTGGTTTTCAGAGCAATAAATAAATAGTCAGTTTTTAAGAAAAACTTTATGTCGGAAAACGAAGCATTTGCGGACAGAAGTTATGAAGCAAAGTGTCATTATTTTTTTCATGCAGAATCACCCCCTGAAGTTTGTCGCACTTATTCACTAACACCCTGTAGGTGTGAAGTGAGTAAGTTTGGTGAAAGGGTTACTTGTGCAATTTTTTTAAAGGAAAAATATTGAGAAAAAAGAAACACAAAATGGTGGATGCATGAGATTGATGGCAACATATTTTGCTACCTCGATATTTATTGATTTATGGGATCGCTTGGAACCATGGAGAGAGCATAACGCTTTTTACTTAGGTGACGAAAATATAAATAATCTAAATCTCCATATCGAGTTACATTCAGAGTTGAAGAAAAATCGTAAGGAACTTGGTTCCTGCCAGGGGTCCTGATACTTTTCATGTAATAGATCTTAGATCGCTTAGTGATAACATCTTGCGGCCCCAAGCCAGGAAAAAAAATTATTTGATGGGAAATCAAAACAACAAATTATTGGAAATTCAGTTTTATCATGAATTTTTCGGCACATTCAATTGGCTATGGACGGCATGTTCGGTCAAAGCGGTGAATCCTATTATGTTTTGCTCGGGTTCATCAGCCAATCCGACTGAGAATAGATACACTATATTGAGTTGTGCGAATTTGCAGAAATTTCAATTTATTTCTGTAACCCCAGCATTCATGCATGTAAATAATACATTATGTATCCAAATTCCACATTTCCACTTTGACATCCATTGTCGAAACTCAAGTTACGAAAATACAAGAAGCGATCTAGAATTCGTGAGATCGTTGGAGTTGCCGATGATTAAGCCAATAGACCCTGTCATATGGTACGCAGCTGGTGACATTCTAGCAATACTAAGCTTGATGAAAAGAGGTAATGCGACGAAAACATCACGTAGGCTTAGGAGGTACCTTATCACCGTTTCAAACCCATATAACTCTTCTCAATTGAATGAAAAATTGAAAATTATTTTCGGGATTTGACAAATTGATGGAGGTCTCACTATGGTAAACTTGTTTAGGAATTAATGAAAACTGAATTTATTTGATATTCAAATCGAGGAGGAAAACGGTAAAATACTCATGAATTATCTCACACCAATATGAATATTTTGACTATTAGGAGACGATATATTACCATACGAGAAGACATTACTTGACAATTGGGCATACACATAAATTCTGAGGACATTGATGTTTGTATGTATAAGATTATATCAGTACGGCGATTTTTGGATTTATTGAAATTTTCCTATTAAAATGGTACAATGATAGTCCAGGCAATAGATATCGTTTATGGAAGTTCAGGAAATAGACTTGGTTTTATAGGTTAATTTTTGAAATATCCACCAACGATCCTTCCCGTAAGCCTCCAGACTCAAATAGAAAACACCATAAGAATTACCTAGAAATAGGTAAAGAAGACAATATTCACAATAAGCTGTTGCATGTTGCAGAGATGCATTAGTTTTTCGTATTAGTAATTTCCTTTGTACAGGTCAGGACCCCTACTGTTATAAGAATTATTCATTTCACTTCGTTTTTATACCATGAATATTTTTTTTTATGTCATCGGGGATACTGAATAATAGACAGTAGGTGACAAGTATTTCCGAAAAAGTCAGTATTCTTATTTTTAACAAACAAATAAAACGAAATTTTATTTAATACATAGAAGAATCCAGTGCTTCAACACCTACAACAAACGACGGCCCCGGTTCATTTATGTCTATTTGACCACTATCCGTCAATTGTTGTCGTGCGGTCAGTCAGTCAGCCACTGGAAGTAACCATGCTTTCCTAGAGGTTGAGTGCCCATGGAGAGTAAATCACCTTCACATTATGTGTGAACGAGATTTCCTTTCCACTTGCCTTCCTCCTCCTTGGAGCGTTCCTCAACTCGCAAATTGGCACGTTTGCAAGATTGAAATCGTACCTCCTGTGGTATGAAGTAAGCCTTTGAGTGCTTTAAACCCCTTGTTGTCGTGATTTTTGTGTGTTTTCCTGACTTGTGCTGTGTGTGCATGGTGGTGATGTACCTGACGGGTGCGTAAGTGTGAGGTGTGATGTTTTTTGCGTGTGTGGATCTTACGTGTTTTGTGTTGAGTTTTGGTTACTCACCTGACACGCCGGAGTGCTAATCTCGGTGGTGGACGGTCGTTCTGATAGACTGGTCACGTGTACTTGTCTTTCTCTGAACCTGGGATCGTCCAGGTTTAGGTTTGCGTGGATGTCTTGGATCACCGGGTTCCTGTGGGTGTCCGTCTTCTGGAACGTTGCGTTGGCGTGATTCCGTAGATAGTCGTCTATGAAGTTTGGATTGACATTCAGGTCCCTGTAGATGAATCTATTCGGGACGTATCTGGGAGCGTTCACTGCCATTCTTAGGCTCACGTTCAAGAATCGCTGGATCTTGGTCCTGTATGTTTCTGCGTATTGATCCCATGCCGCAGATGCATACAGGGTGACGGGGAGGAGGATGGTCCTGATGAGGAGCAGCTTCAACTGGACGTCCATGTTGCTTCTGCGTCCTATGAGGGGGTTGAGGTTCCTTCGGGCTGCTTTCGCTAGTCCGAGCCTCTGATCCACGTGTTGCCTGAATGTCAATCTCTTGTCCAGGGTGCTCCTGTTTGATGACATGTCCTGATGGTGTTGTTCGTCTCCTAGTGAATAGTATGGCTTGGCTCTTGGCTGCGTTGATCTCGATTTTCCATAGGTTGAACCAGTCCTCTAGCTTGTCTGCTTGTTCTTGCAGGTACCGGGTTACTTGGGTTGAGTTCACTGATCTGGTCACTAGTGCTGTGTCGTCCGCGTACAGCGCTAGTTTGTTGAATTTGTTCTCAGGCTTTGGGATGTCCGCCGTGTAGATAGAGAATAGGTGTGGAGATAAGACTGCGCCTTGCAGTTCTCCTGCTTCTAGCGTCCTCACTGCTGAAAAGTCGCTGCCAACTTTACATTGGCACCGCCGTTCCCGCAGAAAAGAGTCTATCAGCTTCACTATGGGAGTGGGGTATCCGAGGTCTGCCATTTTGGTGATCAAGCCATCGTGCCAGACCCTGTCGAAGGCCTTGGAAACATCTAGGAACAAGGCTCATGTGTGGTGTCCTCTGCCCAGGTTGAAGCACGCTTCGGCAAAGTCCACTTTACTCATGACCTGCATTTCTGTAGAGTGTCCTTGTCAGAAGCCGAACCGCTCGTCTGATAGGACGTTGAGTTCTTCCGTTGGTGCTTCCAATCTTCTCTGGATGACTCGCTCTACCACTTTGCTGGGGTGGGGGCGGGGTTTTTGGGACGGGCTTGGTCGGCCGGTTCTTTCCGGGCCGTGGGAAGTGTCTGGGCCTGAGCACTGCTTTGATGATGTTGGTCGAGGCAACGATTCCTTTTCTCAGTAGAGCCTTTGAGGCTCTATTCGGGATTTGGTCTGGTCCGGGTGCCTAGCGTGTTGCAAGAATTCGGATGAAGTCCTTGAATTCTTCTGGCGAAGTTGGTTCTAGGATGTGCTCGGCATCGTTGATCCGTCTTATTCCCCTGACAGTCTGGCTGGCTCGGATTTTCATGTCTTCCACTTCGTCGGTTTGGTGGACCTGATTATCTCTACACTGGCGTTCGAAGACGTCCGCAAATGCCTCTGCCTTTTCGTTGTCAGTGTAGACCAGACTCCTCTTCGTGGAGTGATGGGCACACTTTCATTTTGCCTTGTCGAAGTACTCTCTGCATCCTCCATATAGAGTTGTCTTCTGTGCTCATTTCTGTCATCCTGTTTGTCCGTTGTCGTGTTGCCGCTGAAAGTATGTTCAACAGCTGTCTTTTATCCAAAACCAGACAGAGAGTAGATACGTTATGAAACTCCGGGTTTGTGAGGTGCGCACGCCCTATCGCCGCGTTCGTCTTATGCCATGGGACCTTTCTTGGTTGCAAATTTTGTCCCTTTTGCCTAATATGTGTTTTTGATTTGGAGAGGACGCGGAAATATTTTTGATTGGGAATTCGGATTTATTGAACAGAAACATGAAGCATGCCTATTACCTTGAATTTTTCTAGGTAACAGCTCCTAATGTCTGGACTATAATATAGATGTTGCAAATGATACAATCGTTGGATGCTCAACGGGTTAATATATTGAGAATTTCATTCATCTGTCAAAACTGACATTCCAACAATAAACTGGCATGTTTTAATTGTTAATATGAACCAATCAGAATCAGAATGTCTGCATAAGCATGCACTAGTGCACGATTATCGGATAATTGCACAGTACAAGGTGCCCCAAAAGTATCAACTTACCATTTTTATGGGTACCTATCATTTTCATGAGAAAAAAATGAACAACTCAATGACCCAATAAAGCACAGGGTGTCATATTAATTTTTAAATAATAGAATAACACAAACTATTATTAATATCTAGTTATGAATTTTTTTTGACATTTTCTTTGACAATTACATCTTATACTTACTCACGAAGGTACACAAAAAATTTAAAAAAATTATTCATGAAATTCTTTTTTTAAATATTATGCGTGCAATGGAAATATATCTATAATTTTTACATTCATGCATTTTTAACTGAAAAAGAAACTCGTGCACTCCTGCTATTTTTAAACTAAAAATGCATTCGGGCAAATTTCCTAAAAATTATCGATATTTGCCATTGCACTCGTTATATTACTATTGAAAATGAGATTATATTAAATCAACTCTATTACGTAGATACTCAAAAATCATAATAACATTTCCACCCACACTATCACTCAATGTTCTTCGTGATTATTTTGCATATCTCCAGATTAACGAGTTACCTACACATTTGCAACTTTGTAGTGAAAAACATCGAAACTGATACATGAAACACCTTTTACCGGGGGATATTATAAAATAATCGACAAGTTATTATATAGAGAATGATAATAAGCAATTTTTTTCTCTATGCTTCCTTGGAATCTCCAATATTTCAAATAACAGGATTATGATATTATCCAAATTTGCCATCTTTTTATCCTTTTTGTCACATTTATGACACTCATTATTTTCGCCATTATCATTTGAATATTGAATAGAAATATTTTTCCGTGAATTGAAATGATAAACACCTACTTCCCCTGCTAAAGCCACGCTGGACATTGAACTACATCTGTTAGATATTTTAAAAGGACCCCAACTCACAAAAAAAATCTGAAAGTGAAAATATGATTTTCTATTCCAGTCTCAATCAAGAACTCATATGGATGAATGATATAAAGAAAAATGTTTTTCTAGAAGGAGCCATCACCAGAAATCATGTATAACATTGACTGGCATCGCATTCACTAGGTCTTCAATACATTTTTGTCGTCGAAAATCTATTTCACGCTTACACGATCATCAGGAAGACCGGAAGAATTGGGAAACTTATTTTGCAAACATGGAAAAATGTTAGAAATATTTCTTTTGGAGTGACACTCCGAAATCAGTGTTTTTTGGCATTATAACCTGTCATGGGGTATGTTAGATGGATTTGTTTGGAAATATGAACATGATGTTTATAAAATCAGATGTGGAATCATCTGTGACTCAAAGATAAACTTTAGTCACTATCTTCCATCGTTTAAGATAATCTCTTTTGGGGTATTCATAATGAAAAGGGAAACATTCTCAATTGAATATTGAATACAAATATTTCTCTGTGAATTGAAAAATACACGATAAAAATTAAGTAATGGATGTCTGAGATTGAACATATCAAGTTTCAAAAAACGCATGAAAATTTTGCATTCTTTTTTTTTGCCTGTACTTCTACCAATAAAACCGTTTATTATTATTATTTTTATTATTATTGACTAAGATAAAACAACTACTTCCCCGGCTAGAGCCACGATGGACATTGAACTACATCTGACATATATATTTTGAAAGTACCCTAACACAAAAGAAAAATCTGAAAATATTTTTTTTTTTTATTGCAGTCTCAATCAACAACTCATACGGATGAATGACATGGAGAAAAATTTTTTCATCGCATTCACTAGGTCTTCAATACATTTTTGTCGACGAAAATTTATTTCACGCTTCAATGATCATCAGGAGGACCAGAAGAATTGGGAAACACATTTTCCAGAAGCAATCTCACTTTGCAAAGATGGAAAGATGTCAGAAATATTTCTTTGGAGTGACACTGATTTTATGAACATCCTGGGAATATTAATTGATGACAAATTAAAATTTGATCAGCATTTTAGAGCATTAACAAAAAAACTAGCATCGGGATGTTATGCACTCAGAGTTGTCTCAAACGAACTGAGCACATCTACAACGAAGATGGTTTACCACTCTATGATTAAAGCTCATTTGAGATATGGAATTGCTTTTTGGGGAGTCTGTACTCAACAATTATTCCAATCAGTATTTGTCTTACAAAAAATAACAGTTAGATACCTTCGCAAAGCTCGAATGTGAGAGCCCTGAAGACCATTATTTATCAGCAAGGGAATTCTAACTCTCACCTGTATCTTCATTCCAGAATCTGTATGTCTAATACACAAAAACCATATTACAGTTGATCCCCAAAAACCAAGCGAACAAATGAAACATGTAACAAGGCAAATATCGGAAAATAAAATACCTTTCCCTATTCCAAATCTACCATGGCAAACGATTCTCTGATCTATGAAAGCAAAAAGATATATAATCACGTACCCTCCGAAATCAGAAATGAAAAAATGTATTACAAATTTAGAAAAATAATAAATGAAGCTCTACTCAAAGAAGCATACTATTTCTTGAGCAATTTCACAGTGAAACTCTGCTTTGATTTCATTTTACATGTGATTTCAATCCCCGTACATATTTCCACATTTTTTCAAATTATTGAATTATCTGTGAGCTTTATATACACATTTATTTTATATCTGACATATGTTTATATTTTAAAGGATTAGTATATGATTGTTCTATTTTTTTGTAAATCCCTATGCATATTTGGAAAAACACCCTTGAACTATTTTTTATTTTTCTCAACATGATTTGTCAATTAGAAGTTTATATTTCAGACAATAAAGTATAGATAGATAGATAGATTTTATTTATCCTTTTTGCTACATATTATGTAGATGGGACAAGTCATAGTTGCATATGTTTATACATACATAAAAAATAAACTCGAAACTATGGTAAGTTTGGTGAAGAAAAACTATTGCTTTCTCGCCAACGTTTTGAACTTTAACAAATTCATCATCAGGGCTAGGTTACAATAAGTTTTGCTATACAATTCTTTTTGCCGTATATTCTACTTCTGTATGCCACATATATATATATATATATATATATATATATATATATATTTATATATATATATATATATACTATCTCTTAATGCTAATGATAATATTCCTCTAACATCCCTCTCATCCTACTCTGAACCACCACATTTGCCTCATGACTATTATTTTATTAACTTCTTCACTCATAAACTGTTTTTGTATAATTACTCTACTTCCTTATCTAATTAAATAAATTTCCAAAAAATCTTGTCACCGCACTCTAAGTCGACACTCATAAAATTCAAGAATGTACTTATTATATAATATATATTAGTCTCAATTGTCCATTCTCTTGAATCAAATGCATTAAAAGTGTATTATTTTAAATAAACTATAGGAGACCCTACTGTATAAGATATATTCAAATGTATTAATTTAATTTCAACACGCACAAGAATTCTTAAATTCTTCTTGGGTATCTCATTATTGTACAATCTCTCTATGTATTACTATGAAAATTGTCCTCTATACAATAAATTACTTACTTACTACTTACTTAAATGTTCGTTATTCACATATCTAAAATGTCTGTTTTTTATTTATTATTGTTTTACTATGTCCACTCGAAAAACTCATTTTTGGTGAGTCTTCTTACATTTTATAATTCAAAACATTTTTATATTTCAAACCCCTGGAAATATTTGAATATTTTGTGGGCATTTTTTCTCATTATATTTTTTCTATTATTCTACCATATTCAACTTTTCTCAAAAAGAATTGTGAAGCAAAACTCATTGTTATAGAGCCCTGATGATGAATTTGTTGAAGTTTGAAACGTTGGCGAGAAATCAATAGTTTTTCTTCAATAACATTGATCCTAATTCTAACTAAACCAGTCGAAGAAAATATACTATAAGTCTAGATAAAATGTGATTAAAAGACATTTCACAGTAAAAATAATCAAACAAACACATCGTCATTAAAAAAACAATATAAAATACACCAAGTCCAGATAAGATGTTATTAAAAGACATTTCGCAATAAGAATAATTAAATCAACACATTGTCATTTACAAAAATAATATAAATATAAAAACGAATTGGAAAAGGAAATAGCAATATGCAATCAAGACAAGAACATTTAAAAATGAAATTTTCAAAATGAACACGATCGCGCATTGCTCACTTCAAGTGTAAATTCATCTACCGTGTAAAAACATACTCCTGATGAAAAAAGTTTAAATTTTTTTAAGGTATGAGGTGACAAGGTCTTCATATCATCTGGCAGTAGGTGATTAATGCAAATACCAACAAAAACAGGAGATTTTTCATATTTTGCGTGATGATATTTTCGTGGTATTTGTAGAATACCTTTATTTTCATGTATATATGTTGAATGTTTTCAAAATCAACTAACTTATAGCTGTCAATATTTTGTTTTGTTGGAATGTCTCTCTACAGGAAGTTTTATAATCAAAATTTTTGCTTTATGAAAATCCTGTATGATCCAATAGCACACCTTCCTTTTTTGCAGTCTTGTATGCCGATTTCTGTATCTTATTGAATTTCACCTCACAATAGGTCTATTAAATATATTATCAGCATTTTTTATTCTATTTGAAAGATTCAAATGGCATGACATGAATGGTGGTTGCAATGTACGATCCGAATATTTCCTTCAACCCTCGTATTTCCCTTCACCGTCAAGTATCTTGACTTCTATCTTCACTACAGATAAAATAACTGGATGGCAGAATATACACTTCTCCATACCGGTGCGGTGTTGAGACAGTCCGACTGGAAAAAATAAATCCAGCTATTTGTATGCTGAGTGTCGATGATCAAGGCCTTCTCAGATAACACGTATTTCATGTATCGAACATTTTTTATTTTTTGCACCGAGCTTTCTTATATTTTGTTCCGATACTTCTATCTAAGGATTTTTTTCTAGTTGATATATTATCTCTAACATGGAATATTAACTGAATGTTGTTTTTGCAGAATTCCGAAACAGAAACAGGTGATGTAGATGAATAACTAAAAGCATCAGGAACAAGGAACAATTAATTGGATAGAAATAAAATATTCAAGTCCTTCATCGGTCGTGATCATTAATCATTTTTATTCGTGGAGAATGAAATAAGAGACTAATACAAAAATACCATTACGACTTTATAGCATAATAAAATAACTCATAATAACAAATTATTAACACGTTACATAACTGTGATTGGGAAGTGAATTGCGTTTGATTTCTCTTTTTAATTTCTTGACGAACATTATCAGACACTTCGAGATATTTTCTGACTAGACTAGCTATGGTATTCAGTTAGTTTGTTGGGTATCAATGATTGCAAAGAAACAAATCAAAATTCTATAAATATATTGATGATATTGCTGCAATTTGGCCAAATGGCATTCCTGGACGTTTTGATCAAGAAGAAACCGTCCACTGCTATGAATTGAGGAGAAATCACCTGAAGATGACAAATGTAATTTTTGTGGACACGTCTTTAAATCTGTTCTTTTGAGAAGAAGCCGAGAAAGCATCAGCAATTATTCTAATATATTAAGTATGTGAAGATTTGGACACATTTGTAAACAATGTTCATCCCAACTAGCAAAGTTGTTTTATAATTTTTAACTGTCGGTGCTATTTTATTTTATAATACCCGAAATAGAAATAATTTATTCATTCCAAGGACTAAATAAGTTCAATGAACTTTCTGAGGACATAAAAAATTCACCCTCTCTTGCTGTATTTAAAATTAAATTGAAGAGACTTCTGTTGAGTGAGTGCAAACCTCGATGATGATACCTATGATTAACTTTTATTTATGTGTGTGTATATGAATGTATATATAGTGTAGTATATTACTATCTGTTTGTTATCAATGTATTTATATGTAACTATATTTTTATTCTACTTATTTTATTTATTGACTGTACTTATATATTAGTCTTGGGCTAAATGAAGGATTCATATATATAATTGCTTCATTACTGCTCTTCGAACACTAGTTGGTTTTATTAAAGTCGCCAGTAAAATATTTAAGCTTCGAGAATAATTTTGTTTTATAAGTTAGTCGTAAGAGCGTTCTTAGAGCAAAAATACAAAACAGTAATACGAAAAATTCAATACTGTTTTATAAACGACATTTCAGCTTACCGAAGAAATTTGTTTTATAAAAGATTCATACCGGTGTTGTCTGATACTAGGTCATTCGTTTGCTAACGTCTATCAAATTGTTTTATTAGAGCTATGCGAAACATTTATAAAATTATTTTAATAAAGTTTTGTTTCTGATATTATTGCTGACTTAAGCATATTGCACTCAGATGGTACCTTTAAAAAATTGTTATATAATTATCATGAACACTAGCATAATAAAAGCTTCATTTAATAATTATAAAACAAAATTTTTTTTGTGAGGATACAAAAGCATTTCTTAATACATTTATAAAACGTAGAAATTTTTGCACGCCATTATTAGTTTTGATCTTGTCGTACAATACTATTATGTCAAATTCAAAAATAAGTAAATGGAAAAAAAGTTAAAGAACTGGTGCACTTTACAGAAAGGTTGAGAAGCGCTACCAAAATATCCTAGATGAAGTAATTGGTGATACACTAGATCTAGCTATAAAGGCAGGTGACCCAGATGAACAGAAAGTTTTTGCTTCAAGTAATGTTGATGAACCAAGTGGTTCCAATGAAAATGCTTTCATTCAAGAGGTTGAACCAAGGAGTCTTGGAGGAGACCTTACTCTAAAAAAAATATACAATTGAAAATCCAACCTTGTTTTGAAAACATAAGCAGCTACACAGAAATCAGCTCTGTTGTTGCCACATCTATGACATATTTGAGGTAAAATTATTTTATAACTGATGCAGCCGGAGCATTGAAAGAACCGTTTAGTTAATGTTTTTTAAATGTCCTTTTTAGGATAATTAATTCGAGTAAGCTTTGTGTGTGCGACTGTTTACTCCTGGGCTTAGCCATCTAAAGAGACGCATATAATAACTATAAAAACGAAAGCAAACACGTATTGAGAGTTCAGAGGCGCAGTTGGGTTAATTTCTTATATACAGTACGCGTCGTTTTTGTTTAAATTTTTTATTTTTTACTCATAAAATTTGGATATGGATAATGGTAAACAGTAGGTTACCTACTTTTTGACCGTAAAAATGTATAAATCACAAAATGCCGGATAGGCGTCATCTTGGAAAAAAAAATTGAGGGTTTTAAGATACGTCATTTCAAAGGTTTTTTCGAAAACTCTGTGATTCCATCTATGTATATTCTCCACACCAATAAGGTCCACTTTGAAATTTCCTTGAAGAACGCTGCCTTAAGCACTGACGTTGACATCTGTCGGAGTGAAATTTTAAATGAAATTACGCGACGGATACCTAACCTTAATTATTTGGCTTTTAAAGACTGCGTTCCGCAATGAAATGTCAAAGTGTGCCTTTTTGGTGTGGACGATAGTACGTTCCTATATAGGCATCCAAAACAAAATGGCGGCGTTTTAAAAATTGACATTTTTACAATTATGACATGCTATAAAACCCAAACGGTTTAAGATAGAGAAAAACGGGTTGCGCTTCCCATCTTACAGGGTGTACTAAGCACATACCCTCTTGTGAAAACTGTACTCTACGGGCCTTTACCTAACTGAAAATAAGTCGCGTCACACCTTATACACTTTCAAAGATACAGAAAGGTCAATTTTCAAATGGTAATATCTTAAAAATAATTATATTAAGTAGCATATATGACATGTCAATCTTTTTTAACTATATAGGGGTTCCAATTATAAAATATACAGGGTAAACAACCAAAAATAAAACTATCTGAAATAACAAAAAACTTTTTAACAAAAAATTAAACCGACGAGAAAATCGACTGGAAAGCAAAAAATAAAATAAATCTTTTTAGTCTAAATGATAATTGAGCTCCTGAACTAATGTGAGCAACTGATTTTGAGTCGGCGCCAAACAAACAATTATCAAAGATCATTATATTACTTTGAATCTTTGAATCTAAACGCAGCCGTGCATCTCTCTGCCATCATTTCACGCTTTACCTAATTCAATTGCTAGTTTGTTTGGCGCCGACTAGAAACCAGTTACTCACATTAGTTTAGGAGCTCAATTATCATTTAGACTAAAGAGATTCATTTTATTTTTTGCTTTTCAGTTGAGTTTTTCGTCGGTTTAATTTTTTGTTAAAAAGTTTTTATTTTTCAATTTTTTGTTGCTGAAATCTACTAATTACTAACTACTTGATTTTTTATTACTTCCAAAATACTAACTTACCTAGCTTACTTCAACTATTAACTATTAAATAATATGATTTTATCTATTTATTGTTATATAATATAAATTAATTTTGAAAGTTCTGGTTCGTTGATTTTATCACTTTGTATATAATTCCATCCTTTCATGAAATGTAATCATTTTGACGGATGTAGGAGGGCATATCAATGTCAACTACATATGTGTGCCAATGTTCACAAGTGAAAAATCAATCATTCCCTATTTTTCTACCCGTAAGGGTGGATAATTCCATTCGAAATCCAAATATGATCAACTATAAGGTATACCCTATCTGATAAAGAAAATCATCCAAATCGAAGATCCCAGTACAATGTTATGCCTGAAGGTCCAGAATTCGGAGGGTGAGTGATCAATATCCTTCATTTTGCTACCCTTACGGGTGGATTTCATCTTCTAAATTCAAATGGGACCAACTTAGAAGTACACCTTATCCAAGAATCATCGAAATCAGACGTCTCCGTAAAAAGTTATGCGTGATCATATATAAAAAAAAATTAAATATACGCGTCGACTAGAGAACCTCCTCCTTTTTGGTTTCGTCGGTTAAAAATAACCTTAAATGGCAATTTCTGGGTGTATTTTCAACGGTCAATATTTCAAAAACCAGTGAACCTATGATATGGTTATGTTTTATTGAAATCTATAGCAGGAATCTTAAATATACAAAAATATATGTAGTTTTGCGAACTGTACTTCAGATAATCGATATGAATACAATTGATTCATCAAAAACTTTGATTTTCAAACACTAATTTAAAACTCAAAAAGTGAGTGACAAGAATCAGTTTGTATATTGATGTAATGTTGCTTTTTTCTAAATTCGTTAAAGAATTTAGAAAAAAGCAACAACTGTTACAAAAAAACGAAAGGATTTACAAGTAAGTTTTCGTTTTTGAAAACAACTCAAAGATGGATGCAAAAAATTTTTTTTTACACGCTTTATATTAGCTTCACTTGTATGTTTCTTTGTTTGTAACCGACTCCTTTGGGCGCGATTTTGACCCACTTCCAGACGTACGATTGATCTGGCAGATGTACATAATTCCGGTGATAATGCATTGAAAAAAAATTGGGTGAAAAAAACAAAACAAAATGGCGGCTTCAATATGGCGTACGAGTTTTGTGATTATGGTCCGATTCGCTTCAAAATTGGTATCTGAGGGTTTTCGTGGTCGGAGATTATGATTCTTTCGTCAAAATTGAAAAATTCAAGATGGCGGCTCCAAACTGGTGGACAAGTTTTGTGATTATGGTCTGATTCTATTCAAAATTGGTATGTGAGGGTTTTTGGGGTCGAATATTATTATTCTTCTGTAAAAATTGAAAAATTCAAGATGGCGGCTTCAAAATGGCGGCCGAGTTTTGTGATTATGGTTTGATTCTATTCAAAATTGGTATGTGGGGGTTTTTGGGGTCGGAGATTATGATTATTTTGTCAAATTGAAGGATTCGAGATGGCGGCTCCAAAATGGCCGCGAGTTTTGTGATTATGGTCCGATTCTATTCACTATTGGAGAATAGTAGTTGGAAAAATTGAATAATAATGATAATAATAGTTTGAAAAACTAAAAACACGCCTTAATAGAAAACTAAACTGAAAAGTTAAAAATAAATAATAGTTTAAAAAAAACAAAAAAACACGCTTTTATAGAAAACCAGACTACAAAAATAGAAAACAAGAGAAAAATGTATTTTATATTGAAAAAAACGTGGGGTGCATGGTATCAATAATTATATAGTACATTACACACAGGTAATTGTTGGCCGAGGAAATACTGTGCACCCCACGCTTTTTTTTAAATAAAATATATGTTTTTCTTATTTTCTATTTTTTTGGTCTGGTTTTCTATAAAAGCGTGTTTTTTAGTTTTTTTAAACTATCATTTATTATTTTTGTTTTCAGCCTACTACCGAAATTTTTCAAAATAGTCCCCGTATCCAGAGAAATATATGGGAGAAATCGTCAAGTAACACTACATATATGATATTAGTTCCATCAACTTTTAAGATATCCAGAGGCGCAGTTGGAGAAAATCCCTCAGAATATCCTCTGGCGTATTCTAATTAACGATCGGTATCACAAATCACCGTCCAAATAAGGTCAATTGTTTCGCCGGAGCTCCGAAAGCAACCTGTCATTTCGTGGACATTCAAACGGCTATGACCTCTCAATCTCCCCGATACGATACCAATTAATGGCTTTAGCGTCAAGTTCGCATAGACCTTATTAAAATCAACGAGAAGACACTAAACGTACTCGGACAAGGGGTCTGACAGACTAGATGCAGGCAGCCGCGCAGACATTCAATTACGAAACTGACTATAATAAGATCGAGGATGCCACCGATCGACATCTTGCTTTTGTGTTCGTTTAATAATTCATTAAAATGTACAGGGTCGGGTAATACAATTTATAGGGAACAATGGAGCTTGGAAAAAGGTAATAATATACCTTATATAGCCAGAACATATAACAATTGAAAATATCTCAAATATTTTGACAAGAGACAAAATAAAACTAGTTTTTTCTCATTAAACATAGTTGGTCATCTTTACTAAGATTTTGTGGTGAGTTTTGATCTATCTATATTTCCTATAGCACCTACCCTTCAAGATAGCCAATCTATAATCCACTATATCTATATTTTATCTAGAACCTACCCTTTACAATATGAACAAATATCTAATCTACTATAATACACGCAAGAAAAATTCGAGTTATAATCTCAGTTGTATGGGCTGATATACCGGAGCAAAACATAATAGGATTTGCCGCTTTACCCGAACATGCCGATCATAGGCGTAGATTTATTATTTTACGAATGTTACTTTGCCCATTTTTGTTTAAATATGTTTTTTCTGTGACGGGAAAAAGTTTGACATTTTATCTCTGGTGACAGGTAACAAAATATCACTTTTTATGGAATTACTTTTTTCCTCGGGAAAAAGGGGTTATTTTTTTCCCGGATATATATATATATATATATATATATATATACACATAAGTAAAGGTAGATATTTAATTTCAGAATATTTTATAATAAAAAAGTAACATTTCCTTTATATCAAAAGTACAATTATTGAATGTGCATTGCATGAATGACATGTTCTTCGAACTATTTGGTACTACAGTCGAATTTTCTTGTGTTGAAATTATTTTTTTTTTCTGTCATGGACACAACTGCCGTTGATGTACCTAGGCGCAAATCGGGTGTTATTTCAGCACTGCCACACGTTCTAAACACTTTATTAGCTATTTCTGTCCTGTGTGCTACCGATTCATCAACAGCGACCGTTGAAGACTTCCAATCGCCATGTTTCTTTAGTGTTTGTCATCAAGTCTCCCCCAGATTCAACTAAAAGTGTAGCAGATGATCTTCGAAATGAATGTATATGAGTTAGCATTTTCAAGTTGAAGGTACCTTATAAAACTCATTTTTACCCACAACACAACCTCATTGATACATTGCGATATGCATAAAATAGACGGCGATCCTTTGCTGCTGCTGGAACAACGGCTATGTACATTCGGTAAAATTTTATATAATCTTCAGTAACTACAAATCTCCTGTTTACATCATTCTTTGTTTGCTTAGGTTTCACAATAAATAACGTTCCCGAAGCTTCAATCATCTTATGTTACCTGGCTGATTTCACAAATTCGACAAGCTCCTGCAATCCCAAATACAACAACAACCTTGGCCATTAAATGAACTTCATGGGGAGCATTATTTAAAAAATCACTCATTTGTGTACTCGTGAAAATCGAAGCTTTCGTGGGCGTGCAACCTTTCCCATTTTGTTTCATAAATGTAATTAGTTTGAAATATTTTGAAATATCTACATTATTATTGGATTGTAACATACTTTTAATCATTGAATAATTCGACCACCCTGTTGATGGCTTTTGTTGTTGTGCCAGTTCCGAAAAATAAGCCAATAACCGTCTCCGAGGAAGAAATGCATGGCTTTTTCATCTTCCATTCCATAAATCTTGAATACGCGGTTTCGTAAATTTTCCGCGATTTAGCTAGCTGGAGCCCTACGGCAAGCGACACCTCTTTCAAAAGGTATCGAAAAAACCTATTCAATGATACTAATTTTGTTTGTGTTCATGGCAGTTTTGGCAACTCGCTTTTAAAAAACGCAAAGCTGTGATGAATTAAATCAGTTAATACTAAAATTCCAAATTCAAGCTCCGTCTCTGGATAGTTGTCAAATGAGCTGACGTTTTTGTTAGTCTCCCTAATTCGACGTTTTTGTAATTGTCCAAGTTTTTGTACATTTAATAATTTGTGTATTGTTGATCGAACGTTTAACTGTTTTAGCAGCTTTTGGTACTTTTAATATTTTTGTACATTTTAATAATTTGTTGAACTGTTGTGAGCCGAACGTTTAAGTGCTTCAAGAAGCGAAATGGTACGTGCTTTAGGTGATAAAGTAGCAGCGATCCTAATTCTTGGTGAAACTTATTTAAGGGAGCCTCTTCGTAAGTTTGAAACAACGGGTAGTATTAATGATGCGAAACGATCTGGCAGACCACAAATTTCTGATGAGAAAAAATTTGATATACTGGCAGAAGTAATAGTTAATCCTACTTCTTCAACAACTCTATCTACCTGTGAAGTCAGTCGAAATACAGTACACAGTACATCCATACAAATTAAAAATGGTTCATCAACTCTCAGACGATGACCAAGACCGAAGACTAGAATTTTGTGAAAATATGGAAACTAAAATTAACCAACAGCCAGACTATGTCAAAACAATTTGTTTTAGTGATGAAAGTACTTTCTATCTGAATGGAAATGTAAATACACAGAATGTGAGGTATTGGAGTGACGCAAATCCTCACCTGTTTCGTGAAACACATACCCAATTTTCCCAGAAGGTGAATGTTTGGGCAGGTATCCTGGGAAACCACATCGTTGGGCCCCTTTTTTTTAATACTAATTTAACTGGTGAGGTTTATCTGGAGCTGTTGCAAAACGAAATAGAAATAGTAAGACGGTATTTGGATGAGGAGTATCGTGGTAGATGGATTGGACGACGACGTTCAACGGAATGGCCAGCTCGATCACCGGACCTCACACCTTTGGATTTTTTTCTGAGGGGGTACCTTAAATCAAAGGTTAACGCCACTGAAACTGACAATATTGACGTTTCAGAACAACGTATTGTTGCAGCATGTGAGGCTGTTTTCGCATACACATTTGCAAAAGTACGAGAAGAGTTTAAAAATAGGATATTTCACTGTCAGAAAGTAAATGGAGGTCACTTTGAGCAATTTCTTCAAGTAGATACTGATTCTTAAATCTGTAATTAATATCATAGTGAATGGAATTTAAATTTTAATGTTTACTAATGAGCCATTGAAACTGCCATAACCACAAACAAAATTAGTATTATTGAATAGGTTTTTTCGATACCTTTCAAAAGAGGTGTCGCTTGCCATAGGGTTCCATTAAAAATTATTGGTCACAATGGCCTTGTGACGTCATCTTTGACGATTTCGTCATCTATCATCACTAGTAGGGAAGTTTACAACCTTTGATATTCAGTTTCCAAATTTCACTTGTTTATGTATAATCGTTCCAAAAATAAGAGGGGGGGAGGGGACTTTTGAGAAGCACTATGGGATACATTTTTTTGGTTCATGACTTCATTCTTACCATTCTCAACATTTTGGTCCTCATTGTTTTATAAGCGTGTTTTCAAGTTTTTAAAACTATAATTTTATTTTCAACTTTTTAGTCAATATTGCTACAAAAGACTAAAAAAGTCTACGGAAGAAAAACTTTTCGGTTGATTCCTCCACATGAGATGAGAACTATAATTAAATTTTGGCGAATGTGCATTCGCCATTTTTTGAAATGTAAATTATGCTGTGAGAAACCAGTGCATTCGCCATATTTTTGAAATTAATTTTTTTTTCTGACGATCTGGGTTCTCATAGCTATGAAATTATTGTATTGTCATCAGTTCTTAATATGTGGTTTTTGGGGTCGCAGATTATGAATTTATTGTCGAAATTAATAAATTGAAAATGGCGGACGAATTTTGTAGTTATAGACCGTTTCTATTCAAAATTGGAATGTCGGAGTTTTTGAATAGTAAAACTACTCAAAACTCTCATTTGGTAGGGGAAATGTATATTTATTTCAGTAGCTGTAGACTATTTTATGCAATGTGAAAAGCCGGTACAATTATATTCTGTTCAACCTTTAAATCGTTATTCCCCATATTCGTATTCCAGCGTAAAACAAAAAAAACTAATACTTTTAAGATACCTTGTATAATGATAACTGATTATAATATTGTCAAGCAACAATAAGTGCACCCGTCGACTTCGATACATGATGTCAGATTTCTCCTCCGTTTCTATGTCAGCAGGAATCTACAAACACCGACACTTTTCTTTCCATCAAATCATATAAAGGTTCGAACGCTGTCAAAATGAGCAGCTCTAGCGAGGAGCTTCCAGATTCCATCCTAGAGGCCACAAACTCTGCAAGTTTGAATTTATTGCCTGCTAAATCCGAACAAAATTATGAGAAACCATATAAACATTTTGAATACTGGTGCGCAACAAAGGGACAGATAGTATCAAGGAGGAGGTGTTACCAGCCTATTTTGCAGATTTACGAAAAACATTTCAGCTAAATACTGTGAGTAAGAACCTCTATCTTGGAAAGTGTCCTTGAAGTCAAATCAAATCATTACAAAGTTTGGTAAATAAAAATGTGATAAAATGAAATGAAATTGGATGAATATTCCTGAGATATAGTTTGGAATTACCTGTATTACAAAAACTTTAAAATGAGCCACCTAAGCTATAATAGCTTGTGTTGTGGAACTCGAATTTAGGATATGAAAATTTGTTATAGGTACTTACAATTCTATATAGTTTAAAATATAACATAATTTTTTTTTTAAATATTTCAATGTGAGATTAAGCTTGTTCAAGAGGAAATGGAAGGAAAAATCTGGTACTTTTGCAAATGTGTCTGCGGAAACAGCCTCACATTCTGCAACAATACGTTGTTTTAAAACGTCAATATTGTCAGGTTCAGTGGCGTAAACCTTCGATTCAAGGTACCTGCACAGAAAAAAATCCAAAGGTGTGAGGTCCGGTGATCGAGCTGGCAATTCCGTTGAACCTCCTCATCCAAATACCGTCTTACTGCACCGTAATAGTGTGGAGGAGCACCATCCTGTTGGAATGTTATTTCCAAATTGCCGAATTCATCCGGATTATCTTCCAAAATTTCAAGGATTAACGGTTCTATTGCGTTTTGCAACAGCTCCAGATGAACCTCAACAGTTAAATAAGTATTCAAAAAAAGAGGCCCAACGATGTGGTTTCCCAGGATACCTGCCCATACATTCACCTTCTGGGGAAATTGGGTATGTGTTTCACGAAACAGGTGAGGATTTGCGTCACTCCAATACCTCACATTCTGTGTATTTACATTTCCATTTAGACAGAAAGTACTTTCGTCACTAAAACAAATTATTTTGACATAGTCTGGCTGTTGGTTAATTTTAGTTTCCATATTTTCACAAAATTCTAGTCTTCGGTCATGGTTGTCGTCTGAGAGTTGATGAACAATTTTTAATTTGTATGGATGAAATTCGTTTTTTTTTTCAACACCCTGTGTACTGTACTTTGACTGTCTTCACAGGTAGATGCAACGTGAGTTGTTCAAGAAGTAGGATTAACTATTACTTCTGCCAGTATATAAATTTTTTTCTCATCAGAAATTTGTGGTCTGCCAGATCGTTTCGCATCATTAATACAACCCGTTGTTTCAAACTTACGAAGAAGCTCCCTTAAAGAAGTCTTCGAAACGGGGCGATCAAGAAACCTCTCATTAAAAATGCGTTCTGCTGCATGAATATTTTGTCCAGTTTCACCAATAATTAGGATCGCTGCTACTTTATCACCTAAAGCACGTACCATTTCGCTTCTTGAAGCACTCAAACGTTCGGCTCACAACAATTTGACAAATTATTAAAATGTACAAAAATATTAAAAGTAGCAAGAGCTGCTAAAACAGTTAAACGTTCGACCAATAATACACAAATTATTATATATACAAAAAATTTGACAATTACAAAAACGTCGAATCAGGAAGACTAACAAAAACGTCAGCTTATTTGACAACTATCCAGAGGCGGAGCTTGAATTTGGAACTTTAGTATTAACTGATTCAATTCATCACACACTTTGCGTTTTTCAAAAGCAAGTTGCCAAAACTGCCATAAACACAAACAAAATTAGTATGAATAGGTTTTTTCGATACTTTCTAAAAGAGGTGTCGCTTGCCGTAGGGTTCCATTTAAAATAATTGGTCACAATGGCCTTGTGACGTCCTCTTTGACGATTTCGTCATCTATCATCACTAGTAGAGAAGTTTACAACCTTTAATATTCAATTTCCAAATTTCACTTGTTTATGTATAATCGTTCCAAAAACAAGAGGGGGGGAGCGGACTTTTGAGAAGCACTGTATGATCAATAATGCTTGAATAGTACCTGTTTCTCTGGTTGACTTGCCTATTTTTGAGAAGAAGCCCAGTTCAGCGAACATGGAAATGTAGTTATTGACTTCTCTACTATGAGTGTTTGCTAGATCAATATTGATATCCCCTACGAATATATCCAAATCGCCCTTTTTTGTGAAGTATAATAATTTTAAGTGTATATTGTACTGTATTTGAGGAGGGAACTCTGTATGATGCAGTTAGTGATATGTCAGTTTTTTCGATCGTGAACAATTTCACTTCTGAGAAATCAATTATGCTAGATATAGTTTTTATGTAATTTTTGACATATACAACAAGACCATCGTTTTGGTTGAATGTTGAATTATTATAAAAAATAGTATAGTTTGGAATGAAATAATTGTTAGTCTCTAGAATATTCTAGGTCTCAGAAAGAATAATAAGTCAAAATAAATTTGTATTTAAGTCAATATTTCAAGCTATTATCGTTTTTCAAAAAACAATATGCGGGATACCTTCCAAAAAATGACAAAATTTTTGACAAATGTGAAGTTTTTAGATTTATGCAGAAAGCATTTGAATTCAGTGGAAGATTATTTATTGAAAAAGGTTTTTTATCAATTATTTTATTTAAAATTGCCACATCTAAAATAATACATTGGCACTGCTTTCGCCGCTTCTCGACGTCCTTGCTGGCTGACTCAAAAGCTGGTTTGTTAACTGTCAAACGACATGGAGGGTGAGGTAGAAACAGGGTAGCTGGAGGAGATATTGATAGTTTGAACGAAAATAAGAAAAATGTATAAAACAAGATACTCGGGGAAGAAGAAACGTTCGCATGGAGTTTTGCAACGAATTCCGTGTTTTTTCCATTAAAAGCATAACGAAGATAAAGTCAACAGCTGGAAAGAATTTTATTTTTGATATTTACAGTAAGTAAATTCATTGTTTCCGTTCAAATCAATCCTTAAATTTAGCTGTTTTCTTTTTTATAAAAAACATTTGCCTAATGACTACATACCGCACTAGTGGGGTAATTGATCCATCCAAATAAGTTACATAATACATGATTGGTCGTAACAGCCTTTATATATTCTGCTGCAACGAAATAATCCATCAACATACATTTATCTGTTTTCCTGTATGCAATTATAATATAGAATCTTAAGTGATTTTTCATTCTCCTTAAATAACGTTCTTTCATATAGTGATGCAAAAAAGGCAGTGAATGCAAAAGTACCATTACGGCCTTTATATTTGGCATGAAATTATGTTTTCAGGCAAGCAAAATATTGTGAATTAATGAATTCTCTCAAAGTTATTACCTATTATGACTATATAATCAGTTACAGAATGTGTTATAGTCATAAATTAATTTGTTCCTGGTGAATTTTGTCTTTGTGGCAGAGAAAGCGGAATCCATCGCAAAATATTCTGTTATTTCTTAAATTACAAGGAATCCCTTTTTATTTGGAGGAATGTTACCCTGGTTTCTCTTCCTGAACATTTCATTCGATATGATATTTAGATTATACAAGTTCAACTAACATTTTAGTGTTGCTCGTAACGAATTATTATCAAGAATTTTGACTTTGACATAGATCCTGGCAGAGTATGTGTTGATCCCTTTTCATTTGTATATCGATTGAAGTGTTTCTTCTGAAGCTACAGTGTTTTTTGTTCCATGCAGGTGAACAGTGCTTTACTCTGTTTCCTAATGTGAGAGAGTAATAAATCGTTATTGAACTGTAAAAGTAAGTCGTCCTCGCCGTATTCCATAGCCGTACGAGGTTAAGGCCCGGTTTTTTCACCTCCGGTTATCCTAGGAATAAATTAACCAACGGTTAGAATATGCTTTTGTGTAACGTTTGTTGATACTGCAAAAGCACATTCTTACCATTGGTTGATTTATTCCTAGGATAACCGGAGGTGAAAATACCGGGCCTAAATCTAGAGTTGATGTCATTGGATAGCTTATGAAAAACTAAGTTAGGAATGTGCGAATTGGTGAAGGACATCATGAATGGAACATATCTAGAATTTTCCGGAGAACCAAAAATGCAATAATATACTGGGTGTGCCATTAGAAAAAACAAAAGTTCATATCATAACTTTGTAATGCGACGTTCAATTGTTTTTCTTTTCACATTTTCTGGCAGTTCCTAATTTAACCATTTTTCTAGCTCTTCAAATAAGGACGATATCTATTGGTCCAAATATAACCAATAAGCCTGTAAAGTTGGTTCAAATATATTTCGTACCAGCTTAGCCCCTAACAATGGACAACGCTTAAGTATGCTCTGTAATTTCCTGCTCCAGGTACAATAAAATAATAAATTCACAATCACCTACCTGATTATCTTCCCCTTACTTCGAAAGTTTTTTTCAACAAATAATTAGGTACATGTAGATATGAAACCGTCCCTGCGATAAGAGATAAAAATATGGTCGGATTTGTTTTACAAATGGAGGGTTTTTCTAAGAAAACTATCATAAGCTGGGGTAGAGGCACAGGTAGTTCACCTACCTGTGCCTCAGTGTTTCAAAGTTTTTAAATGTTTACTTACTTATCGGCAGTTGTTGGAAAAGTTCGTTCTCGAAAATGGCTAATGCGCTTTCTAAAAATAAGAAAATTATTATTCTCAATGTGTTCAACGCTATTCGCCACCAAAACTCAACATTTCGAGTTACAAAAATAGTTGAAACCTGTTGGAATATGACTGGAGTCGGACAGTCAACAATATACCGACTTGCGCACAGGATAAACGCGGCCCCATCAGTCACCAAAGAGAAGTATAGGAAAAAAAGAAACTGTAATAAATGGGGATAAAAAGA
Organism: Gonioctena quinquepunctata; assembly: GCA_018342105.1. NCBI lineage: Eukaryota > Metazoa > Arthropoda > Insecta > Coleoptera > Chrysomelidae > Gonioctena > Gonioctena quinquepunctata. The sequence continues at coordinate 335,052 of JAFIRS010001048.1, forward strand.
CTACAATCAGAGAATCATACACTCGTTTTACTTAAAAAAAATACCTAGCGTGAACAAAATAATGTCTGGAATGGAATGTTACTGAAAACACGTTTATCAAACTGTTAAAAAAATGGAGTATTATCAAAAAAGCAATTTGGATTTGCAGAACACAGGTTAACTGAAGACGCCATAGAATGTGTTACATCCAGAATATGCAAACATGTCGACAAAACGAAACCAACATTGGCCATATTCATAGATCTCGCCAAAGCGTTCGAAACCATCGATCATCTCACATTGCTAAAAATATTGGAAGGTATTGAAGTCAGAGGAAAACCATACGACCTGATGGAAAACTATCTACATCAAAGAATCCAGAGAGTTAGAATCAATGATAGCCTCAGTGGAGAAATGGTAATACAATATGGCGTTCCTCAAGGCACAGTCCTGGGGCCTATACTCTCCAATATTTATCTTAATGATTTACTGAAATCAGAATTAGAAGGTGATGTTGTGAGTTTTGCTGACGATACAGCAATTATATATGAAGACGAGGATTGGCAATCTTTGGAAAAAAAAAGATTTGAAAATAATTACGAAGTGGTTTAAAAACCGGCTTTTAACAATGAACATCGGCAAAACTCACTTCATACCTTTCACTTCATACGCGAAGGACCTACCAGAATATGACACTCTTCATATAGGTGATAACCAAACGATATCGATGGTACGACACATTAAATATTTGGGAGTATTCGTTGATTGTAATTTGAAATAGGACATCCATATGCCTTTGTTTTAGAAAAACTAGTGAGTACATTATCAAAATTCAAATATTTATCGAATATTCTGAAAATTGATCAGCTTCGAATATTATATTACGCCCTAGTTGAACCCCACTTGAATTATGGAATTTTAGCCTGGGGAGCAGCAACGAATAATTATACCAAACATCTGGAAAAAATACAAAAGTGGATCATTAAGATAATATACAAGAAACCATATACTACCCCACTAACGAATTATATCGAGAAACGAAATTATTTGACGTTCGACAATTATATTTCATATCAGCTGTAATGAGGCAGCATGCTCACAGAAGTACATTGATAGCCTTAGTCATAAAAACAATTCCTCTGTTATACCAAGACCCGAAAAATACACCCTACAAAGCAAAGAAGTTATGCCTACTTGGGACCAAAATTATATAGTTTGATCCCTCAAGAAATGAAACAATACAATTCCCATCATTTATTCAAATCGAATGGATGAGTTACCAATCACGCATTACCATCCACCAATATATTGATTTGAAAAACTCATATTACACTTTGTTATAACAACAAAGAAAAAATTAAAATGAAAAACATTAAAAAAATAATTTTTAAAAGATTGTTCATTGTGCATTTTACATATAAATTACTACTCCATGGTTTAATACTACTTTTCTATAATCTTACTATTGTATTTTATATTTACAACAACGCTATTTTTTATTTTTTTATATTGTATTGTATTGTATTGTATATATTATTTTACTCATATTATATTTTATTCAATTACCCAATCTGATATCGAGAATCTGGATATACGTAGAGAATTTCCACTGGTATTTTATTTGGTATTTTGTCTACTTCGACCAGATCTTTTACTATTTAAATTACAACTATTCGCATTGTCTAACATTTGCTCATCAGCACATCGCTTTCTTTCTTGGTTTAATATATGTCCTACTATAAAAATAATTCCATATGTAATCACATATCACTTAAGTATACTTGCTTATAGATATTAGTCTTCACTCCCACTACCAAGGCTTGCCTTGTTGGGTAGTATGTATTTTAATAACTGAAAGATTTTTGTATAAAGTGTATAATTTTCTTAAGTTTGCAAAGCGCTTTCGACTTTCGTCATCTTCAGTGCTTCCTGAAAGTAAATACTCTGATTGACTGGTGTGAAAGACTTTAAATTTTGTAAAAGTTTTTTGAGTACTTACATGTCAGGTGCAGAAAGTAAAACAATAGATGAGTACATTGTTAATCAAATGATTATAAATTGGCTTAGAATCTAACGTATCACATGTTAGAATTCAAAGGCCAGGTGGATATGTCAATGTCCTGATGACAATTGATTCGATTCTAAATGACAACTGTCAATGAGAGGAATAAGTAGTGCCAACTTACTGAAATGAAAATTGAGAAAGAAGTTGCCAGTTCTGTGAAAAAGTTTTAATAGAAGATGTGGGGGAAGTTATGAAGTATTTTGGAATCTGATTTTAATTATTAATCCTTTCATTAAGGGGTAGAAATCTCTGTTCAAATTGACTGTATTTATTTACCATTGTGCATTTTATTTTTAGTGTATTCTTTTAATGTACCTTTGAGGTGAATGAATATTTTTACTATATTATTATGAATAAGGATGATTTAATTCCACAATGGATAGGAAGAAAGTGTGGAAAACTTTGAAGGAAATGAACTTTTGTTACGGAAAAAATCAAAACAGAAAATCACTTTTAATTGACTAATACGAAATTATCTGCTGGAGACGACGATATTTGAGGGAAGTTAGACAGTTTCGAAGGAAAAACAAATATCCATTATATGGACGAAACTTGGTTAAATGAAGGATATACCGCTGGTATAGGATGGTCCACTGGAATAAAAGCACCCTCGAGAAAAGATAAAAGATTATAATTACCCACATTGGTGGCAAAAATGGATTTGTCGATGGTGGTTTACTAGCATTTCAATCAAAACGGACTGGAGACTATCATGAAGACATGAACGCTGACGTTTTTGAGGAATACTTCCAGCAAATGTTAGATCTTATTCCTCCTGGGTCTGCTATAAAGAAAATCCAAAAAAATACCAACGTGTTCTTGCAAAAAAAATACATCAATCATTGGCTTGTTTTAAATAAGAAGCCAGATAGACTAGGAGGAATCGGCGCATGAGAACCGAAAACTATTCCACCTCAATTTTTTTATGCGATCCTCTTCAAATTGCCCAACTGATGATATAAATGCATGTTGCCATGGGGAATCTCCGTGCCATATTGTTTAAACCGAAATTGTTTAAACAATTGCAAGGAATTGTTATTTTTCAACCGGACAAACTTTTTTCATATTCTTTATTGAAATACAAATTAAAAAGGTCCCATGACTTTTCACGATAAAGTTAATATTTTTAGAGATATGAATTTTTAAAGGTTCGAAAAATCTCAAATTTGGATACTTTTGACCCATGAAAAATATTGAAAAAAAAAAATATAAATAATTTTTTTTTCTCTATACAATAGTTGATAATATTCTTAATAGATATTTAATAAAATTTCATTGTTTATACCTGTGTTTTTATTGTTAATTTCGTGTGGTGGAAAAATTGTAGAAGTACCGGAATTACTAAACAATCACATTGAGGCTGATACTCGAATTTTTTGTCACGCTGCTTACAATATTCAGTTGAATTCTGAAATAATAATTCACAGTGTAGACACTCATGTTTTTGTACTATGTATTTATTATTGGTCACGGTTGAAACAAAGTGGTTGTTCCGGACTATGGATGGAAATTAATAATAAAAAATCACGATTTCTTTCGTGCCACAAAGCAGCTGATTCTCTAACGTACCCAGTTTGTGGAATTTAACCTGCTTCACACGCATTTTCGGGTTGTGATACGACTAGGAGAATTGGCACACAAAAAAAAAGCTTTAGAAATGATAAAAGTAGAAGAAAATCGTGATGCTTTAGTCCCTCTTGGCAATGGCTTGGATTTAAGTACTAAGGAGTTGAAAGGCTTAGAAACATTGTATTTAAATATTTTGGGTAAAAAAGGTAACACCGCTGATGGAGCTAGACAAAGTATTTTTTCTCGTTGCTTTGTCACTAATATTAATTTATCGAAAATTCCGTGCACATCAGATGCCTTGCATTTGCAGGCACTTAGAGCTTCTGCTCAAACATACATTTGGAAAAATGCATTGAATCCCCAATATCAAACATTAGATTTTACGAATTTCGGATACAAACTAGAGAATGGTACTTTGCTACCTTTATTTATAAACAAAAGCCCATTTTCAACTTAAAAAACTGTGTAATTGTAAGGAATCCTGTGCAACCAAAGCTTGTTACTGTAAAAAAAATAATATTAGTTGCATACTTCTATGTGGTTGTAATTCAGAACACTGTGAGAATATAATATATAAAAATGATATTGATAATAAATAAATACTTATCTTTAAATTTTGTTTCATTATTTCATACTTCTATATCTATAACCTTCATTTGAAGAAGTTATTCAATGTAATTACTTTCTGTTTTAATAACAAAAAAGTAATCTAAACTGATAAAAAAGTTATGTTCCGATTCATGCTTAAATAACTTTTGTAAAATTGATTCCAGAAAAAAATTTGTCCGAAACAAATTGTAGACAATTTTATTAATAATAACATTGCTCTCCTTAACAATCTTGATAAAGTTAATAGTTTTTAAGTTAAACGATAATTAATAATTCAGGACACAGAGAGGCCGATGCAGCGCATGAGTCAGAGAGAGACGGCGATACTTAAAGGTAAGCGACGCATACTTGTGAGCGCACGAATTTAACAATAAAAAAACAGGTATAAACAATGAATTTTTTTTAAATATGTATCAAGAATATTATTAACTATTGTATAAAGAATTAAAAAAAAATATTATTTATATTTTTTTTTAATATATTTTTCATGGGTCAAAAGTACCCAATTCGAGATTTTTCGAATCTTTGAAAATTCATATCTCTTAAAATATCAACTTTATCGTGAAAAAGCATGGGACCTTTTTAATTTGTATTTCAATAAAAAATATAAAAAAAAATTGCCCGGTTGAAAAATGACAATTCCCTGCAATTGTTTAAACAATTTCGGTTTGAACAATATGGCACGGGGTTGCCCCATGGCAACATGCATTTAGTTCATCAGTGGGGCAATTTGAAGAGGATCGCATAAAAAAAATTGGGGTGGAATAGTTTTCGGTACTCATGCGCCGATTCCTCCTAGTCTAAGATATGCTGAAAAGGGAGCTACTGGAGATTCTAAAGTTGAATAAACCTCTTTGTACGAAATTTGTTGTCGACGAAATCGCTTCAAAACAGAATATAGCGGTCCCTCGCCTACCAACATATCACTGTGAATTAAACCCCATAGAATTGTGGGCGCAAGTAAAAGTGTTTGTAGCAAGGCATAACACTAATTTTAAAATAAAATACGTTGAAAACCTCTTGCAAGAGGGAATAAAGACAGTGGATTGCGAAAAATGAAGTAAGTGCGTCGAACATGTGATTGGAATAGAAGAATGTGGGAAGCTGATAACATGCTAGAAAACTCTGTAGAGCCCCTTATTATTTCTCTGGACTACTCGGAATATGATGGTTAAATTTGAAAATTGAGTTGCATTGTAAATAGTAGATTTTGTATAAATATTAATATTTATTCCAATGTATCTACTTTCATATTATTATTACTTTTATATGAGTTTTAGTCTACTTAATATTAGAATAATTAATATCTCAATTATCTGCCTATTTCTATAGTTATAATCATGTATAATTATTATTTCACTTATTATTCTAATGAACTACCTGTAGTTACGCCGCTGACACATAAACTTCATTCATAAAACTCCTCTTTCTTTTGTTATGCAAATCAAGGTGATCCTAATTTAGGACCGATTCGGGGTGCGTATGTCTCAAATAACTGAAAACGGAATTTTAAAAAATTATCATCGCAAGTTTACAAAACAACCTTCAAGTTGTCCACCCTGTTGAATGGGTTCTGTCATTGAAAATTTACATTTCATCACTCTCTCGCACTAGGAAACAGAGTATAACAGGATGTATTCGGGTCCTGAACTCCTTTCATGTTCCGCTGTTCTAGTTCCGAACTATCGTCCTGTCTGACCAATATACAGTTTTATACAACGCATAACACTAATTTTAAAATAAAATACGTTGAAAACCTCTTGCAAGAGGGAATAAAGACAGTGGATTGCGAAAAATGGAGTAAGTGCGTCGATCATGTGATTGGAATAGAAGAATGTGGGAAGCTGATAACATGCTAGAAAACTCTGTAGAGCCCATTATTATTTCTCTGGACTACTCGGAAAATGATGGTTAAATTTGAAAATTGAGTTGCATTGTAAATAGTAGATTTTGTATAAATATTAATATTTATTCCGAAGTATCTACTTTCATATTATTATTACTTTTATATGAGTTTTAGTCTACTTGATATTAGAATAATTAATATCTCAATTTTCTGCCTATTTCTATAGTTATAATCATGTATAATTATTATTTTACTTATTATTCTAATGAACTACCTGTAGTTACGCCGCTGACGCATAAATTTCATTCATAAAACTCCTCTTTCTTTTGTTATGCAAATCAAGGTGATCCTAATTTAAGACCGATTCGTGGTGCGTATGTCACAAATAACTGAAAAACGGAATTTTTAAAAATTATCATCGCAAGTATACAAAACAACCTTCAAGTTGTCCACCCCGTTGAATGGGTTCTGTCATTGAAAATTTACATTTCATCACTCTCTCACACTAGAAAACAGAGTATAACAGGATGTATTCGGGTCCTAAACTCCTTTCATGTTCCGCTGTTCTAGTTCCGAACTATCGTCCTGTCTGACCAATATACAGTTTCATACAACGCTTCCCGATGATTTATGTTCGTCTCGGAATCTTCTCGCGTTGCGTATATTGCATTCGTTGAGATAAGAATGGCACACTTCGATCGAAGTCCCAACCGCGCTACCCGAGAGCCGTCAGTAGTCGATAAAAGTGACCATATTAATAGCGTCTGTCTTTCGGAACGATGCATCAACAAAAAATAAATTAATTCATATCTAAAATGATTGTTCGTAATTTGTTTGGGCCTGTGGGGCCTTATCGAAAATACCGGCAATAAAGCCCATTAGTAACGAGCTGGAGTGCTGATGGGTGTCTTCTGAAAATTATATTCTCGGCCCGGCTATCAGCAGTTAAATAAACAAAACAAGGCTTTTATCTCAAACGTTCCAGCGCGAGTCGCGCTCACTTAGCGAATGTATAAATTGTTGAAGCCGTATGACACCGTCGGCTTCTCGGCCGAACCGCAAGAAATGTGGCCGCTAGGACGGGTGATAACTTCGAAAAATTCCACGACCAGGTTCATGAGATTATCAAAAAGTTGTGGTAATATATACATATTTCGCTCTTTCATGATAAACAGTAACGTACTCTTTTTCGACATCGTTTTTTGGGTAACCTTCGACAGTCTGAAAATGAAAATATAATCAGGAAAATATATACCTTGTTCGAGTGGTGACAGGTGAAACGTCTAGACCATTAGAAGTGCGCCAAAGTGAACATCAGAGTTACATCAGAAATCGACAAATAACCGGATCAAAAATTGCAGAACATATACTCCAGTCATTTAAGCTTAAATTAGGTAAGAATCTCGGAATTCGAGATACCCAGCTGTAAGTCTGTAAATAGTTGTATATTGACACCCTAAAAGTTGTCTCAAAACCTACATATGGTAGGGTGTAAGCAGCTATTAAATTTCAAGGTCAAAGGTCACAAAAATCGGTTTTTTGCGCTTTTTTTGGAAATATCTCATTTCCTATGGGTTTTTTGCTATTTGTATTTATCATCAATATTGTAGAATACAAAATTCTCTACAAATTTTGTTTGAAAAAATTTTTTATACGGTAACCCGTTTTCGAGATAGAGGGCGGAGAGCGCGCGGTCACCGCATCACTTCAGGTCAACCGGTGCCTCCGGTCGAAAACGCGCCATATATAGTTGATGAACTATCAATAAATCAATGATTATAAATATTTGTCAATTTTTATTAACTATTAAATTATATTTTATCATTTTTTTCCTAACTTATCCACTTTTTATTCAGTATTAATTTATTTAACAACACTTACCTGCCCATGTAATTGAGAAATGAGAATTGTTAATGAAAATATAATAATTATATTTGAATTTTAACCTAATTAATATTAATAACTTTTAAAAAAAAAACAAATAAATTATGAATTAATCTTTTTATTAAAAAATATCATTGAATATTTTTTTTTTAATTGAAAGTAAAAAAAGGGAATAAAGGGTACAAAAACTACAATTTATAATTTTAATCATCTTCTGGCTGCTGGTAAATTTCAAACTGGTCTTCATTATCGTCTTCAACGACATTTGTCTCAAGTTCTTCCATGATTTCGGGATCAAAGGTTCCATCTTCGTTAATGTCGCTCTGATATGGTAGAGCATTGAGACAAGCTTGCCCATTACATTGGCCACAAGCTAAAGAGCATTGCAAGCCCGCTTTCCTGCATCCGCATCGCGAACCACAACCACTTTTGCAGTTGCAGAAAATTGTATTTAGCAAATCTTCTGGAGCAGGTGGTAAAATTGTCATGATAGGCTCCAGAAAATCATTTCGCATTGCCCAACCCCATACCTGGAGTTCCAAATCAGGTCCTAACCAAGTTTGAACTTGATAGTATACACGGTTGAAATGTTGATGAGCAGCTGCACTTGTTGGTGGAATATTTGAAAGCTGCACAGGTTTATTAAGTTTTGTAGACTTGACGTAATGCGTATAACGAAGATGATCGAGACTTTTCACAGATTTCGGAGCATTATAGACTGCCAATAAGGTTTGAGTTCCACTCTAATAATCTCTGGGCCGAACAATTTTCTTCCTCAAATGCTGCAGCTAGTTCATCCAAATTTGTCAGTTTCTCAAAAACTTTTAAAAATGATTTTTTTCCCTTTTTAAAAAGCGCAGAAGTTGTGTCACAGCCACTTAATGCGTGCAGAAATAAAATATGTTTTTTGGAATGAGGATAATTATCAAAACTTTTAGTCGAGTATATCTCCGTTTTTACATTTCCTTTCCCAACTTTTTTAAAGAAAATGTCTTGTTCGTAGGACAGTGTACACCCAATTAAAATGACAAGTAAATCAATATCTTGTCCTATTATAAGTGCAGTTTTTTTAGATTCTTCAATTGCAGTTTCAACAATAAGAACATCCGCATCATCTCTGGCTTGTTTAGCAGTAATATTTGCAGCTTGTAATTTTTCAATTAACATATTAATGAACTTATCTTTGTTATTTCGATTTGATGAGAATTTTTCTTGAGTAACTGGTACAACCATTGTTTCATCGAAACAGACTTCGTACGTTTTTGAAAGTGCAGCAGTTCTTCTCTGCTGCTCCATAGCTTTTACGTTCTTACTGTAGTCTGAATATCCGTCAAATACAACAATTATTTTGGAACTGTAATGCCTTTGTAAATAATTCATGTATTTACAATTATATTATGATTTAAGTTTTTCTCTTAATTATTTTTTAATTTTAGTAAACGGTTATCAGTATTATTGAATAGATATAGATTTAATGCATGAAGAAAATGATAAAATATAATATTATAGTTAATAAAAATTGACAAATATTTATAATCATTGATTTATTGATAGTTCATCAACTATATATGGCGCGTTTTCGACCGGAGGCACCGGTTGACCTGAAGTGATGCGGTGACCGCGCGCTCTCCGCCCTCTATCTCGAAAACGGTTCACCGTATAAAAAAAATTTCAAAACAAAATTTGTAGAGAATTTTGTATTCTACAATATTGATAATAAATACAAATAGCAAAAAACCCATAGGAAATGAGATATTTCCAAAAAAAGCGCAAAAAAACAATTTTTGTGACCTTTGACCTTGAAATTTAATAGTTGCTTACACCCTACCATATGTAGGTTTTGAGACAACTTTTAGGGTGTCAATATACAAGTATTTACAGACTTACAGCTGGGTATCTCGAATTCTGAGGTGAACTTACTATCATGACTGGACTAATATCCTCACATCCAATGGCGATCATACGATTGAATGAAATAGGACGAAAATATTGATGAAAGAACAACATCAACCACATGAAATTTTACCACACAATGAGAATTCTGTGATGAGAATGGGAATAAATCTGAAAAATAGAGTTTCCGAAACTAAATAGACCTATTCGGAGATGTTTGCGGAATCGAAAAATGTATAATTATACAGGGCGTTTCATCAATAATTTCAGTGTTTGATTCAGTTCCGAGTGAAGGTGCCTTCGAAATATTCGACTTATTTAAAAATTGATTTATTCGCAAAACAATTATACATTTTGTTTTGATCGTAAAATAATAGTTATGAATCTGGTTTCGTTCAATTTTGTATCCACATCATACTTGATGAGCGATACACCCCAGCAATTTCTTCATAATTTTTCGAAAAATAACTAGTATATTAGCTTTGCTATCCATCCGATTTTCGATTTGAAACCATCAATGGATCCGTCGTAAAAATTAGAATTTAGGGAATGTGTGTCTGAAAGATATTGTCATTTGAAAAAAATTACTCTTTTCATAATTAGTGGTTTTGGAAATATCAAACCGCTATACTCTATCCTGTTTTCACTGGCAGCACGAGTTCGTGGTCACAGGTATAAAATAAACATAAAACATAGGCGTTACATTTCTTACCAAAATATATGACGGAAATCCAATGATACTTATTACAAACTTTCATAATGTAAACACGGATTTACTTAAGAGCAAGTTATGAGAATATGGTTGAATACCTACGAAATGAATATATAATAATACTAATACTCATTTCCCTCAACACTTGTTATTATGAAGCAATCGAGGTAAATATTTGAGAATAATTACTATAGTAAATAGTCAGGTCGAAATAAAATATTTTGATGGAAATTCCCGAGATTCACTTTAACTGTACATTCGTTTCTAAGAATCGGACATTATTACAAAATGAAGGTTCTTTAATACCTCATAATTAAAATCTGCTTACTTCTTAGGTAAAACCAATACAATTCGAAATTGTTATCATGAAGGATAATGAATGCACAGTGTGTTTGTACCTTCCCCATTATAGGATCTTTGGTTGGTATTAAAAGCAAATAAATAAAGGAATTCTGGGTTTCCCCCGTCGGTTAGTTTCTACAAAACACAATAGATTACTGTTTTGCTATAGAGGGGAGTCCGTGACGAGCTACTGCACTATCAATCGATGACTTTGATAGGACCGCCATCCGAAGAAAAGTTCACCCTTTTTATATAAATAAAAAGATACCAACAATAGATAAAGTTCTACAGTACATTCAGGAAGACGACGATTTACCACAAGTAGGCAGAACCAAATTATGGAAACTTTTATGCGAGATAGGCTTTTCCTGGGAAAAGCAGAATAGAAAGTCCCTCCTCATAGATAAAGACAAATTGTACGTTGGAGAAGAAATTATTTAAGGACGATCAGGAAATATCGATCTGAAGGAAGGACAAATCATTATTTGGACGAAACATGGCTTAACGAAGGACTTGCTGTGCAGAAAACATGGGTCGACACTAACATAAAAACTTCCCGCCAAGCAGTCATGGAAGGATATTCCACTGGGTTACCTGCACCGATCGGAAAAGGGCGTAGGTTAATTATCACCCATATTGGAAATGAGCATAGTATTGTCGATGGTGGTTTGTTGCAATTCGTCTCGAAATCGACAAAAGATTACCACGAGGAGATGAATGCGGATGTTTGGGGACTACTTTTCACAAATGATAGAGCTGTTGCCTGCGAATGCCATTATTGTCATGGACCTACTACCATTCCAGGCTTGAGGAATTGTAGTCTTCTTTCCAACAATAACTGCTTCTCAACAAATTCTGTTGAAATGGACCATACATGGTAACCCCACTTAGAGAAGGAGTGAGAAATGGGAGAATGCTAATAAACTGATATGAACAACACCCCATATATCAAATGAGAAATACGTCACTTTAATTTTTTTTTGGCAAATCTCTATCGACATCCGACATTTGAAAAAGCAACAAGGACTCTGCAAAAGAAAAAAACAAATTATCAACTATTAAGGGATATTTAGAAAATTTTGAGAACTGGGGTAGATATAGTCCCCGAAACGTCAATCAAAAACAATATAAAGAAGTATCTTTTGAATTTTTTACTATTTTTTATTATCGGCAAATTCAGAATACGGCAAGTTACTGACTAATCGAGTTATTTTTCTTCAGGAAATATAATTTGGTGAACGCATTAACTTATCGGGGTGAATTAATTAGGTTGCCCTTTCTACACTTGTATAAATTTTCCTGATTATATTTTCATTTTCAGACTGTGGAAGGTTACCCAAGAAAACATGTCAAGGAACGTTGTTCTCCACAAAAAATCACATTCATTCAATAGTAACATACTCCATCAGGATATGATGGAGTTTTCATTTTGTGTCTCCAGAATCTGCAGGCACTTTTCTCCTCAGAGCCTAGCTTCCTGAGAATTTTTTCCAGTGTAGAGGTTAACTACGAGAGTGGTCTGAAAAGTTTCCGACCCGAATATGAAGATGGCAACACTCGTCAACAATAGCTAGGGAATGTGTTTGCTCATCTTTTGAGAGGTACCCACCAAAATTGCAGCCATTTTGAACGTCCACTTGTTTTGTTTAAAGCTGGGTTTATAGATTGAGACGTAGCCGCTGTCGTCGACGTTGCCGCAGATCAATTTATACTTCTGGTATAGAGCGCATGAGCATGTTGTATGAGTACCAATTTTGACATCTGTCGAAAGCCAAATTTCGATTGTTAAAACATTTGTCTGCTAAATTAGGAATACTCCTATATCTAAATTCAACGGCAACGACAACGGCTACGTTTCAATCGTTGGAGTGAGTCGATGTGAGTGTTTCTGTGAAATCGAGTATTCATGAAATATTACTCTTTGAAAGGCAATACGCCTACGTGAACCAAAAACGAGTTGGAGGCTGTGTACGGAGACTCTGCACCATCATTAACCACCGTGAGATTTTGGGAATCTGAATTTAAACGTAGCCATACCAACTTGGGAGACTATGAACATTCGGGACCTCCAAAAACTGCTACCACTGACGATAACATCGCTCAAGTTCACCGAATGGTGCTAGACGACCGTTGAATTGAAATTAGAAAAAATTATAAGAAAAAATAATGACAAGCTTTTACAGATTCTATTTTGTATCCACGGCAAGCTTTTGAAACTGTTACTCCCAGAATAACATAGATCAAACAATGAAAGATTTTTTTTTCCTTTTTAGTGCGTTTGTATAAATAAAAGCTTGTCTTTAATTTTTTTTATATAATTTTCATTTTCAACTTTTCAGTTCAGTTTTTATTATCAACTAATAAAAGCTTGTTTTTTTTTCGTATATTTGTTTTTTATTTTTTAGTATTTATAATGTTGAATAACTAGTTTTGTAATTTCTATCTAACTTTTTTTTGAATTTTGACAAAAAAATCATAATTTCCGACCCCGAAAACCCCTAGATACCAATAGATAATAGAATCGCACCATAATCACAAAAATTGTCCGCCATATGGGAGCCGTCATTTTTTTTTTCCTGACAAAAATTTCATAATGCATTGTCACCGGAATTATGTACACCTGCCAAATTTCAAATCAATCGGACGATTAGAAGTGGATCAAATTTAACTTGCAAGATTTGATTACAGACAGACAGAAACTAAATAAAAACTTTAAAAAATATATTCGACCCCAAAAATCCCCACGTACCAATTGTGAATAGAATCGAACCATAATCACAAAACACGTTCGCCATTTTAGAGCCGCCATATTAAATTTTTTAATTGATAATGTCCGACTCCGAAAACCCTAGATATCAATTTTGATAATAATAACTGAAATAAAAACAAACCCAGCTTCGCAACAATAGTAAGAAACTTATCGTCTGATGGTATGATCCCTTCAGAAAAGATAGGGCTTTGGTAAGATAATGAAACTTGGCGGTATACATACATTATTTGCAAGCGAAAAAAAACTGTGGATCATCAACACAGAAGTGAAGATATGTGGATTCCATTGAAGAAGAATAAAATGTTCGTCGCTTGGGGTATTTTCTCCAAACCACCTAGTATATGGAACGATTTATTTTTAAGTGAATTTGAAATATCTTTTGGTACTTTCGCATCCAAGATCGATGCTCTCATCTCCTCAGGTAACTTCAATAAAGACTTCTTTGATCAGAACAATGGCATAACTGAGGGTCTGATGATATAATGCCGAATAAAGCATTCAAGAACCAACCAGAAATGCAAACACAAGCGCTAAAACTTAGATCTCATATTTGTTAATGATAATGTTCCGGTCAAATCGACTAAGGTGGAGTCCGTAACAGAAATATCAGATCACTATATCATATTCAACTCTATTGGTTCTGAAATCAGTCAATTCAATGAAATCAGTCAATTCAATGAAATCAGTCAATGAAATTCGATGAGAAAGATCAGCTATTATCTATAACAATTAATTTCGTGTACTATATCAGTCAAATGATATCCATGTAAAAATAAATTATATAGAAACAGTAAAAATTACTAGAAACTGTAAGCCTGAAGAAGTTGATATGTAGGGACGGATAATAGGAGACTAAGTCATTGGCCCCTTTTCTCATTGATGTAAAGTTGAATGGAGATAATTATTCAGCACTACTCCATAATAATGTTGTGCCAGCTTTGTCAAATTTATATTTAAATGCGATATGGTGTCACTAAGATGGAGTACCACATCATCAAATCAATGTCCGGAGGTAGGTACCTCCACTTATCATTTCGAAATCGGTTGATATGGATGCGAGGATTGCTAGAATAGCCATAACGATAACCTGATCTAACGCTATTTGACATTTCATTATGTATTGACCACCCCGTAGAGTAAATCAATCATTATAATTCTCAAGTTATTATTCTGCAGAACACGAATTGCTGTCAAACATAAACAAGAGTTTATAAAGTGACGACTGATGGTTTGATCGAGGAGTCGGCGTTGGGTTTTTGCCGATCCCAAAACGGGATAGGGCAATGGGGGAGTTAGAAAGTTAAAAAGCTTTGTTATCAATTGAAGATTATGGTTTTTGGAATTATACCCGACTTATTTTTGTAAGTAACATTTTGGTTCTATTCATTTGAAATCTCTAACAACTGGAAGAGATAAATTACTTTATTTTATTCATTCAATCTTTGTATTCAATTTAATAAACATTGTCTATATTTTTTTAACCGACGAAACCAAAAAGGAGGAGGTTTTCTATTCGACCCGTATATTTTATGTTTTTCCATCATATTTTTTTATGTATGATCACGCATAACTTTTTACTGAGGCGTCCGATTCCGATAATTCTTTTTTCAGTGGATAGGGTGTACTTCGAATTTGGTCCCATCTGAATTTAAAAGATGAAATCCACCCCTAAGGGTAGCGAAATGAAGGATATTGATCACTCACCCTCTGAATTCTGGTCCGTTAACCGATTCTATCAGGCATAACTTTGTACTGGGTTCTTCGATTTGGATGATTCTTTCTTTAATAGATAGGGTATACCTTATATTTCGAATTCAAAAGGAATTAGCCACCCTCACGGGTAGAAAAATAAGGAATAATTGATTTTTCACTAGTGAACATTGGCACACACATACGTAGTTGACAATGACAGATCGCTACCGACATTATTCTTGTTCCGTCAAAATCAGTATATTTTATGAGAGGATGGAATGATATACAAAGTAATGAAATAAACTAACCAGAACAACAAAAATGATTCATATTACAACAAATAGTAAAAGCAGATAATCATATTATTTAACTGGTAATAGTTGAAGTAAGGTGGGTAAGTAAGTATTTTGGAAGTAATCAAAAAACAAGTAGGTAGTAATTGGTAGATTTTAGCCACAAAAAATTGAAAAATAAAAACTTTTTAACAAAAAATTAAACCGACGAAATACGGAACTAAAAGGTAAAAAATAAAAACTTTTTAACAAAAAATTAAACCGACGAAAAAATCAGTTACTTACATTAGTGTAGGAGCTCAATTATCATTTAGACTAAGAAGGTTCATTTTATTTTTTGCTTTTCAGTTGATTTTTTCGTCGGTTTAATTTTTTGTTAAAAAGTTTTTATATTTTTACAAAGTGTTTTCAATCAATAAAGCATCAGAATCTACTTAGTGAGTAGTAAAATAACCCCAATTCACGACAATATGATGCAAGTATGGTATACAAAATAAAACCAAGAGATCTGAATAAAGAAGGAAAATAATGCTTGTGATTGAGTCGGTCAAGCCTCAGACATTAGAAGACATTTGTAATTCGAATAATGCCAAGACGTTCAAGGCGAATACCATATCGAAATAAATTTATTTTCTATTTTATAACATTATCAATAACGGAACGATATAAGTTGATGAGTTTTCAGTTTGTTGTAGCGCCAATAAGATAATATTTTTTCTGTTTGATTCTGAAATGAATAGACACTATAGCATTTTGGGATAGAGAATGGAAATACCTTTCGAATGAAGTCACAGAAGCCCCTACTTTCAGTTTGGAAATTTGGGATTGGCACCTGTCATTCAAACGGGTTTGATCAGGCATTAAATTATCACCTTGCAGGATGTCATCTCAAAATTGACGTGTCTCAGGATTCTTTAAAATATATACAATAATTAATGAATTTGGTCGTCTTACAATTTTTTATTATCACAGCCAGTTTGATTGGTCTTGGATTGGACACATAATGTCAATAAAATTGTAATTTTTCCTAGTATCAATTTACAAGTGAACTTTTCAGTGAGATTTCTCCCTAACGCATATTTTCTTCGTATCCGCCAGTGCTATATGCTCGTGGTCTCAAGATGGTGAACCGTGTTGTAGTCTCTATAGACGGTAGCTTCGATAAGTGGCATCTCATGTTTCCCCAAACACGTAGGATCATTATGCGACGACGGGACGAGGAAAAAACTACCGGCCGCTCACATTATTCTCTCATTCTCGGATTATCGAGATTTTTTCACCAAACGGTGTTCATTACTTTTCGAACATTCAACTGAAATTCAATTATGGTCATCATAAAATTCTTCGCTGCCTTCGAACGATGGCTCGACCCGAACACAAAAATGTCGGGTAGTCGTTTTGGGGATATTCGGTGTGACAAATTGAAAAATTCCACAGGCACGAAAATACAGTCAACATCAGCTTGCATTGGCGCAATTCACTGAAATAATATGAACGGTAATACTGTCACGATAAGTTTCCGAGATATTCAGAAAATAACACAATTCAGTTACATATACAGGGTGTCCCCGAAAATATTACGTTCCTTATGAGGGCATATAGAAAACTCCATTTAGAACAAAGGTTTTTTTTTCGAAAAGTCACCCGCTTTTTTCAAACAATACTTACTTGGTGTCGAATTGGATTTGAAGAAGAAAGATTACGGTGAAATTAACATAAATAATAACTAATGAAAAAGCTTTTCAAAGACAAGCTTCCATTTAAGCCGTATACTAAAACGTATAAAATGAATTCAAGTCATCGCTGACAATGATTTGATTATTTTTTGTTGAATTATTTGGTTTCAAAAAGTGTTCATAACCAATTACCAATTAGTTACCAATTAGTTGATTGGGCAGTAACAACTTGTCGAAATACTTATTTTATTACAATTCGCGCGACAAGCTTTTTGAAACCAAATAAATCAACAAAAAATTATTAAATCATTGTCAGCGATGACTTAAACTTATTTTATCTATTTTCGTACACGGCTTACATGAACGCTTGTTTCTAAAACTTCATTATTAGTTATTTTTTTTTTTTACTTTTAGTTAGTTCGCCTTAATCTGGTCATTTCTAATAGAGCATCGTTATTAGAAGGTCTCTTCCCTGTTTTGAGCTGAAAGAAATCATGATCTCCGACCCAAAAAACTACGACACACCAATTTTGAGTGGAATCTGACCATAAACACAAAATTCGTTCGCCATCCTGGAGTCGTCATCTTAAATTTTTTGATTTTGACCAAAAATTCATAATTTCCGAACTTGAAAACCCCCGCATACTAATTTTGAATCGAATTGGACCATTCACAAATGACTCGTCCCCCATCTTGGGGCCGCCATCTTAAGTTTATAAATTTTGACCATAAAATTGCATAATCTTCGACCACGAAAACCCTCACATACCAATTTTGAATCGAATTGGATCATAATCACAAAACTCGTCCTCCATCTTGGGGCCGCCATCTCGATTTTATAAATTTTGACATAAATTGCATAATCTTCGACCACGAAAACCCTCACATACCAATTTTGAATCAAATCGGAACATAAATACAAATCTCATCTGCCATCTTGGAGCCACCATTTCGTTTTTTCTCTAAAAAATACTTTATGCATTGTCACCGGAATTATGAACACCTGCCAAATTTCAAATCAATCGGACGACTAGAAGTCGGTCAAAATTCACTTGCAAGATTTGACCCAAACTAACAAGTGAAACCAAATAAAAGCTATGAAAAATTGAAAAAAGACATGGAAAAATAATTGAAATTCATAAATTGAGTTCAACAGGTGAAAATACAATACGAAAAAATAGAGTGTCATGTCAGTTTCACTGTCAATATCGTCATCCAAGTTCACAACAATTTTTTCTCTGGCAATTCGATCTATATTCAAATATGATATTTCTCCTTTTTGTACAAGCCTTAAACAATTTTCTCAGCTTTCATTTGGAATATTCTGCATTTCTGACTGAATCAAAGCTACCACATATTAATTTAAACATTATTCCTCCTCACCGATGCTATCAGCTCATGCCATATGTGTTCAATTGGTTTGAATATGCAATGGTAAGGAAGAAGTCTTACCACTGTGTGATCCATTTCCCCTGCCAGTGTGTCAAAATAATATTGTTTTTTTATTGAAAATGATTTTATTATTTCCAGCAGTAGGTATGCAGCAGGGCTTCCGGCGCAAAATCATCCATTTTCCCATGTTAATCTCCATAAGGATTTCTAAGGTCCAAGCTGGTAATTTTTGTCCAAAATCTCCCAGCGTGTTCGCGTCAAGCGCCTGCAGGTGTTCGGATCAATCGCGCCGCGTGGAAGGGTCCGAACCGCCGACCATCGGTACCTGCTGTTTTATCGGATTACTATTTATCGATAACGCACATTGAAATAAAATGCATGTCGATAGGATGAAGGTTGATTATAATAATTATATTCATTGCAGATTAGCGCATGGATTCGGTAAATTGTATTCGCCAGTATTTGACACAAAGTATATGAATTTGACCTCAACACTCCTCGATTGTAGGAATTAGATTGTTGGGATTCAGCAAAATCTTATTAATGGTAATATGACGATTGTTGATTGGCGAATGGATTTGATATTTGTCTCAAAAATAATATGAAGTAGGATCGGGCTTTTCATGATTAGGAGAATTACATTGAAACATAATAATGACACTTTTATTGATTGTAGGTTCCGGTTCATGGTATTCATTGATATTTGTGATCTGAAAAGATATATATGCAGATGTTTGAGCATTACACGATTGGGAAAATTGGGATGAGGCTTGATTATAATAATATGCATGGCTGATTAGCGTATAGATTCGGTATATTGTATTCTCCAGTATTTGACACAAATTATATGAATTTGATCTCAACACTCCTCGAGTGGAGATATTAGAGTGGTGCTTAATGATGTTGCTATTATTGATTGCCAGATGATGTATCGTTCGGTTCGATAAAAAATATGAAGTTGATATGGGCATTTTTCGATTGTAGGAATCAGTCGGGTAGGATTCGGCTGAAGCTTAATTAATGGTAGTGTGAAGATTATTGACTGGTGTATGGATTCGGTTTCTTCAACACAAAGCATATGTAGTTGGTTTGAACATTTATCGAACGATTGAAGGAATCAATAATGGTGCTATCATTGATTGTTGACTGATGTTTTGATTCGGTTTATTCAGTACTCGACTCAAAATATATGAAGTTGTTTGGACATGACTCGAGCGAATGTAGGAGTTAATGTGATCGGATAAAGTTTAGTAATGGTAATATTATTGATTGTTTGTCGGTGTATTCTCCGATATCAGACATAGGAAAATATAATGAATTGTGTTGATATTTCACGAATGATTGGAGGAATGAGACTGGGGTATTTGAAATGAATGTGTATCCACGCTCGCGGAGACTAAAATGTGATGGAGTTTAATAGTTGATCGGAGGTATATAAGGTGAGGAAATGCATGATGACATCAAAAATAAAAATACAAAGACGACTTATAATTATTATTGAATGTCGATGGAAAAGATTAGCTGAAAGATGTTTATGATAATATTCATTACTGATTAGTGTACGAACTCGGTACATCGTATTCTTCGGTATTTGACAAAAAGCATATGTAGATGGCTTGAACATTCTTCGAACGATTGGATGAATCAATCTGATGCTTAATAATGGTGCAATCATTGATTGTTGATTGATATTCAGTTCTTGACACAAAATTAATAAAATTGTTTGGGCATGACTCGAGCGCTTGTAGGAGTTGAAGTGAACGGATGAAGCTTAGTTATGGTAATATTATTGATTGCTGGTTGATCTAAAGATTTGGTTCACAACATTCTTAGATATTTGTCATATGGAAAAATATTGAATTGGTTTGGGCATTCAATGATTGGAGGAATAAGAGTGATGAATTCGAAATGGATATGATAGTAGTCGTTAGTTGATTGTTGCTCAAAGTAAAACATGAGAACACGTAGTTCGAAAATGAACATCATAGATTTTTCAAATATATTTTCACAGATATGATAAGGACCTGGGGTCGTATATAATCATGGTTGGTGTGAGGCGCATTAAGACTGTAATAGCGGACTATGATGTTATGTGTGAATATTCTTCGAAGTGTTACATACGAATACCGATATATATTCATTGATGTTATTCTTCACTTATGGGCAGTCGGCAAGTTTTCCTTGATCAGGCAGTGATACCTGTTACCTGATTCAGTTTTATTAGAATTTTTATGTTAGTCCAATTTCATTATTGTCCATGTATGATGATTTTTAAGTTAGGGCGACAGAAAAAAAAGAAAAAGGATGTCAATAAAAATAAAGTCACGTTTTCTACAATTCTTCCAATTGAATCATCCAAAAATATATTGACGACATTGCAGACAGCAACAGGCAGTTTGGTGAGATGAAAATTCTATATTTTCCGAATATTCCTTTTCATATGTACCTGAATTGGATTGATGTGCTTTCAATCTACAATAGTGGATGGAATATAACATATAATGATTTTCATGGAATCCATGATTCAATCTTTAACTAGCTAGGTATTTGTAAATGATATACAGGTTCACTCGCAGGTGGATGCAAAAATAAAAAAAATGTATATACATGTGAATAATCAAATGACATGCATATCTTCAATAGTACTAAGGACATTGAAATGGTCTGTAACTGACGAAAAAGTGAAGAGTATAACGCAGGTTCCTCGAGGTGTGTGTGCATTCGATAGATATACCATGAAAATTAGGTGAATGGGATTCATATCGCTACGGTACGCTATGATTGGTAATATATGCTTGCATGCACGCAAAATAACTGATTCTTATTTGTTATTCGGACATATGGAAGGAGAATGATTGAAACACCAAAAACATAAGTTTTGCACTTTTGAAGAAGTTTTTTGAATTTTACAACAATGAAAGTGGGGTTGTACCAATAAATGAGGTGATAACTTGGAACAACATGATGTTAACATGAATGGATGATTCAGCGGAAATGGTAGAACTCAGGCAATGGTGACACTCATTGTGCAACTGCCTCAAAGATCAAATTCAGTCAGAATACTGGACAAATTTCACAGATAATTGCAGACTGAGTGTTCGATGAATTAGTACTTCTCAGGATTGTTTCTCCCATAATATATTGTAGAAATTGTCCTCGAAAGGTCCAATTCCATGACGTTTCGGCAGAATCTTCGGATGATATCTAGTTGATTCGAACCCCACTTATTTATACCTTTATATGAAGATCACTTTATCGCTTACAAGTCGTTCCATAATGAACACCATTACGGTTCATTACCTCTAATTCTATAGATATCACCCATATTCCACTCCAGTATCATGTGAGCTCTGCAATTTGATTAACATTGAATCACACATCTCGAAGTCCCCACTGATATTAAGCCTATAATCACCCATTATTATTAATGTCAAAGAAATGCGCAGTGTTTACTCAGATCAAAATGTATGTCAAATCACTTATCTATGGAAAACTACATCCAAAACTTCAATATAATCTATCTGATTGTAGAAATCATATAGGAGTCATTTCCAATTGCATCATATTACAATTAATTATATATAACTCATTCATTTGTTGTAGACATATGATTTCCACGGAGTAAAAAAAACAACGTTAATGCTATAAATAGTTGTTTTTACAAGTTCCCAAACTCATTCTATGGATTCAAATTGTTGACATATCGAACAATATATGCAATGGATTGGACAATTCACCATCTAACTCTTAATATCATTAATAAAATCGATTGGTTATATAACTTTTGGTGATACTTAATCGCTTTTGTTGACTTCATAGAGTTCCTTCAAAAGGTGAATATGAATAGCCTACATTGGAGTTTATTTTGATAGATTCGCAGGCAAACTATCATGTCTTTTTCAGGTATTTCTTCACGGGTATGTATATGTATTTCCAACCGTAATCAAGGCACAATATACCTTGAGCAACTTGTTGGAAGCTGATAATACAAGTGTTCAGTGCACTGAATAAGACGCTTTAATCGAGATATATGTCGAGCTTCGATGTATTATTCCACATATCATAATTTTATCACTTCTAACACAACCCTTGCTACAATTTTTCACTTCTATAAATCTCCACAAGAGAATATCCCGCATACATACATGAAATCAAACAACTTATAATTATCCTGATTAGCTTTCACCACATTATGGCTTGATATTTCAATACACAGTTCGAGTACAATTCATCTTTGAGCGGATTGTTTCATCATTTCGATGTCCATCTCCGAAACAAAAAAAATATATGCTAATACATTACCATACATATTGGCAATATTTGAGAATCACAAATGAAATAACTATGTTGAGAGATATATTTCAATAATGCAGATGACATTCCGACTCCAACTGGTCCGCTTCCCATTCGTTTCCCCCACCATATTCGAATGAGATTGATATATAGTAATACATTCCACCATTTATTCAACCGACACCCAGGACAATTGGATTTTAAAGAGTCAAATTTCATGGGTTTGGACGACTACACCGCTCAGGAAGAAATATACCGTTGCGAGGTATGAGCAGTACTATCGATGACAGTACCAACCACTATAAATGATAATCGAGTATTCCATCGATGATAGAACGAATTAATAAAGGATAGTAGAAGATCATGTAAAATGGAATGAATATCAAGGGAGAAGATCGAGGGGTTAAAAATCACAACTACTCACACCTAAAATAGGCGCTAGTGATTTTATAACCCCCTCGATCTTTCGTCGCCTGTTGATATTTCATTCCATTTTTCACATGATGCTTCTTGTACAATCCTTCTATTGAATTCGTTCTATCATCGATGGAATACTCGATGTATCACTATAAGTGATACATCGAGTATTCCAACAAGTTGCTCAAGGTATATTGTGCCTTGATTACGGTTGGAAATACATATACATACCCGTGAAGAAATACCGAAAATACGATAGTGGTACAATCAAATTGTCATTTTAGAAAAAATTAAGTATCACCAAAAGTTATATAACCAATCGATTTTATTAATGATATTAAGAGTTAGATGGTGAATTGTCCAATCCATTGCATATATTGTTCGATATGTCAACAATTTGAATCCATAGAATGAGTTTGGGAACTTGTAAAAACAACTATTTATAGCATTAACGTTGTTTTTTTTTACTCCGTGGAAATCATATGTCTACAACAAATGAATGAGTTATATATAATTAATTGTAATATGATGCAATTGGAAATGACTCCTATATGATTTCTACAATCAGATAGATTATATTGAAGTTTTGGATGTAGTTTTCCATAGATAAGTGATTTGACATACATTTTGATCTGAGTAAACACTGCGCATTTCTTTGACATTAATAATAATGGGTGATTATAGGCTTAATATCAGTGGGGACTTCGAGATGTGTGATTCAATGTTAATCAAATTGCAGAGCTCACATGATACTGGAGTGGAATATGGGTGATATCTATAGAATTAGAGGTAATGAACCGTAATGGTGTTCATTATGGAACGACTTGTAAGCGATAAAGTGATCTTCATATAAAGGTATAAATAAGTGGGTTCGAATATGGAATTGGACCTTTCGAGGACAATTTCTACAATATATTATGGGAGAAACAATCCTGAGAAGTACTAATTCATCGAACACTCAGTCTGCAATTATCTGTGAAATTTGTCCAGTATTCTGACTGAATTTGATCTTTGAGGCAGTTGCACAATGAGTGTCACCATTGCCTGAGTTCTACCATTTCCGCTGAATCATCCATTCATGTTAACATATGTTGTTCCAAGTTATCACCTCATTTATTGGTACAACCCCACTTTCATTGTTGTAAAATTCAAAAAACTTCTTCAAAAGTGCAAAACTTATGTTTTTGGTGTTTCAATCATTCTCCTTTCATATGTCTGAATAACAAATAAGAATCAGTTATTTCGCGTGCATGCAAGCATATATTACCAATCATAGCGTACCGTAGCGATATGAATCCCATTCACCTAATTTTCATGGTATATCTATCGAATGCACACACACCTCGAGGAACCTGCGTTATACTCTTCACTTTTTCGTCAGTTACAGACCATTTCAATGTCCTTAGTACTATTGAAGATATGCATGTCATTTGATTATTCACATGTATATACATTTTTTTTATTTTTGCATCCACCTGCGAGTGAACACTGTATATCATTTACAAATACCTAGCTAGTTAAAGATTGAATCATGGATTCCATGAAAATCATTATATGTTATATTCCATCCACTATTGTAGATTGAAAGCACATCAATCCAATTCAGGTACATATGAAAAGGAATATTCGAAAAATATAGAATTTTCATCTCACCAAACTGCCTGTTGCTGTCTGCAATGTCGTCAATATATTTTTGGATGATTCAATTGGAAGAATTGTAGAAAACGTGACTTTATTTTTATTGACATCCTTTTTCTTTTTTTTCTGTCGCCCTAACTTAAAAATCATCATACATGGACAATAATGAAATTGGACTAACATAAAAATTCTAATAAAACTGAATCAGGTAACAGGTATCACTGCCTGATCAAGGAAAACTTGCCGACTGCCCATAAGTGAAGAATAACATCAATGAATATATATCGGTATTCGTATGTAACACTTCGAAGAATATTCACACATAACATCATAGTCCGCTATTACAGTCTTAATGCGCCTCACACCAACCATGATTATATACGACCCCAGGTCCTTATCATATCTGTGAAAATATATTTGAAAAATCTATGATGTTCATTTTCGAACTACGCGTTCTCATGTTTTACTTTGAGCAACAATCAACTAACGACTACTATCATATCCATTTCGAATTCATCACTCTTATTCCTCCAATCATTGAATGCCCAAACCAATTCAATATTTTTCCATATGACAAATATCTAAGAATGTTGTGAACCAAATCTTTAGATCAACCAGCAATCAATAATATTACCATAACTAAGCTTCATCCGTTCACTTCAACTCCTACAAGCGCTCGAGTCATGCCCAAACAATTTTATTAATTTTGTGTCAAGAACTGAATATAATAAAATATTAGAATACAATGTACCGAGTTCGTACACTAATCAGTAATGAATATTATCATAAACATCTTTCAGCTAATCTTTTCCATCGACATTCAATAATAATTATAAGTCGTCTTTGTATTTTTATTTTTGATGTCATCATGCATTTCCTCACCTTATATACCTCCGATCAACTATTAAACTCCATCACATTTTAGTCTCCGCGAGCGTGGATACACATTCATTTCAAATACCCCAGTCTCATTCCTCCAATCATTCGTGAAATATCAACACATTCATTATATTTTCCTATGTCTGATATCGGAGAATACACCGACAAACAATCAATAATATTACCATTACTAAACTTTATCCGATCACATTAACTCCTACATTCGCTCGAGTCATGTCCAAACAACTTCATATATTTTGAGTCGAGTACTGAATAAACCGAATCAAAACATCAGTCAACAATCAATGATAGCACCATTATTGATTCCTTCAATCGTTCGATAAATGTCAAACCAACTACATATGTTTGTGTTGAAGAAACCGAATCCATACACAGTCAATAATCTTCACACTACCATTAATTAAGCTTCAGCCGAATCCTACCCGACTGATTCCTACAATCGAAAAATGCCCATATCAACTTTTTATTTTTTATCGAACCGAACGATACATCATCTGGCAATCAATAATAGCAACATCATTAAGCACCACTCTAATATCTCCACTCGAGGAGTGTTGAGATCAAATTCATATAATTTGTGTCAAATACTGGAGAATACAATATACCGAATCTATACGCTAATCAGCCATGCATATTATTATAATCAAGCCTCATCCCAATTTTCCCAATCGTGTAATGCTCAAACATCTGCATATATATCTTTTCAGATCACAAATATCAATGAATACCATGAACCGGAACCTACAATCAATAAAAGTGTCATTATTATGTTTCAATGTAATTCTCCTAATCATGAAAAGCCCGATCCTACTTCATATTATTTTTGAGACAAATATCAAATCCATTCGCCAATCAACAATCGTCATATTACCATTAATAAGATTTTGCTGAATCCCAACAATCTAATTCCTACAATCGAGGAGTGTTGAGGTCAAATTCATATACTTTGTGTCAAATACTGGCGAATACAATTTACCGAATCCATGCGCTAATCTGCAATGAATATCATTATTATAATCAACCTTCATCCTATCGACATGCATTTTATTTCAATGTGCGTTATCGATAAATAGTAATCCGATAAAACAGCAGGTACCGATGGTCGGCGGTTCGGACCCTTCCACGCGGCGCGATTGATCCGAACACCTGCAGGCGCTTGACGCGAACACGCTGGGAGATTTTGGACAAAAATTACCAGCTTGGACCTTAGAAATCCTTATGGAGATTAACATGGGAAAATGGATGATTTTGCGCCGGAAGCCCTGCTGCATACCTACTTCCAGCAATTGTTTTCTTTTGTATAATCATCTTCAAAATACATATTCTATCCATTTTTTTCATTTTAAATCCTTTTCGTGAAATGCATTTTCTGAGTGTCCCACGGCAACACTTTGTTCCTGTGTCATCTTCTTTTTTTTATGTTTGCATTAAAGTCTTTAAAGTAGGGACCATTTATTCCCCATACATGTCGTTTACTTTTCGACGAATTATATCCATATCATACACGTCCAGTTTCTTAGAAGTACCAGAGTCTCTCCTTTTCCTTCCCTTTACTATAGGCATATTCACTACATGCCACCCTGTCTTTACTGGCATGCGTGGTAAGGCTGCAAACTTTATGAAAAAGCTATAATAGAAGTGTTTCCTACTAAAATCCAAACAAAGACAAGCATCCAACTAAATTTCAAAACCTCAAATCAACATGGAAACTTGGACATGTCCCAATTATTTTGAGAAAATTAGTTATTAACAGAACCCAAACCTAATTAAATGGGTTGAAAATTAATCAAATTAGTCATAATTATCAAATTACGTTGAGAAATTTCAATTCGCACATGAAAGTGTATTATACGAGGTTATTTGCTATATCATTTTGATCGGAAAATTCCGAAACGATTTAATTGTTTTTTAAAAACTGTTTTTATTTGAATTTTCCGTTGAGCATATATTAATTCTTCACAAAATAGCCTTTAAAAAGTTAACTATCGTTTCTTGGGAAACAAGTATAAAATATTCGTATAAGCTTTGCAGGAGACGAATAGCTAGTAAATTTTCAGAATAACCATATCCTGGCATATACCCATACACTGCTAACACCGCAGGCCCTTTTCCCTACGTCCCTACACAAGCGACTAGCTGGATGGGTACACCCAATACAAGATATTGGAAGAACCATACATTGTATATATTAATTTCAGTTGTATATAGTAGGATAGGTGAATTGTACACTCAAAATGACAATAAAGATTTTTTTAAAGTAAAAGTAAAAGATTATTTACGTATTTTTAAATCCCTGGACCCTTTCCTATGGGTAATATCACACCCCGAACAATAGGCCTTCATTAGATTATGGGATTAGCTTTTATGATGAGTCTTTTAGACCTGTGGCAAGAGTATAGGCAGTAACTTGTCAGGTCAAATTAATTCCTTTACCCTTCTGCACTTGTATAGATTCCTTCATTTATTTAATTTCGTCTTCAAATTGTGTTATTATTCACAAAAAATTGTCAAGAATAATTTGTTACTTTTGCTGCTATCACCAAATTATAATAATAATCTATCTCAATGGTTCTAGTTTCTGTCTGTTCGATCACATCATAAAGACCATCTGAAGTAAAATATTTATATAACTATGTTCCCATTTTCATTTCTCAAGATATATGATAGTATTCGATATTGGATGAAATACTATTTATTTCATTTCTATTACAATTGTAATGAATTCATTCAAAATCCTCATTAAAAAAATTATTCTACATGTAGTCAGAGGTGAATCATAAGAAGCTTCTATAGTTCTCGTTTCGTTTTTGTTCTTAATTGATACATCTAACAACAAAATTATATTCATTTACCATTTGCAGTATTTTTATTTAAAACCGGTACTAATAATTACCAGATGTTCCAGTAGACTCATGAACAACACCACCACCGCGATGAGTTGCGTGACAAACAATCAACAAGTATCCACTCGAGAAATCCTCAAATAACAACATCCTTTTCAATTAAGAGTTTTTCTAACAAGAAATCTAATTATCTTTGTTACTGTATATGTCATCCCACTTCCATATATATCTCCGATTCATTATTTATGAAGCCTTTCTATTTATAGGTATACGCACGCATACGAGTTTATAGGAGAAAAGAGATGCCTCGTCATCTTATTAACTCTGATAAATTTGATTTAGCAATGATCAAGGTGGCTGAGATTGAAAGAGGCATGAACGATTTTCAATTTTGTCGGCACGTTTTTTGCTGCAACATCAATCATAGTCGGTACGCACCGAAAATCTATGATGTTTTGCATTTTAAGAGGAACAGTACCGAAGAAATGAGAAGGAGCATGGCTAGAATCGATATTTCTTCCATATACCGGTTGTCCACGGAAGGTGGCTCGCCCCTATAACTTTTTTGTTTTTGGAGATAATGGAATGAAATTTGGAGGATCTGTTTAATTCATAAAACTGCATTTCTTGACAAGTAACTCAACTTCATGCAAATTCCGGATTCACCGGAAGTGACATAAACTTTCGATTTTTAAATCGGACACCTGGTATATTTTCAGTTTTTTTGTCTCCATATAACATTTAGAATACAACCATGTATCATTTGTTACTGTTTGTGATCGTTTTTTATTTTTTTTTCGAAATAAATTTTTATTCTAGAGGGCTATGACTACGTTCAAATAACTAATTTCAGTACTAAAATGTTTGTAAAAATACAACTTTACTGTTTTCGATCAAAATGTTTTAGCTATGTGACGTTTGATTTTAAAATTTGTATTATTTTTTTTTTCAAATGGCAACGTGGTGGCTCGTCGGGTTAGAAAAAAAAAGCATTTTATTACGATTAATTCGATACCGCACTCTATTAGGTTGTAAGAAAACTTTCGATAAAACAAGTGACCCACCTAAGCAATCAGTATGCTTGTGTTGTGCCATCACCTGTTTTTCGAGTGGACTTGAGTTAAGTGAAAGCTAAATTTGCATAAGACACAAGAAATGTGAAGGAAATATATTTACAAATAACAATAGCGATAAGATAAATAAGTTTAGTGGAAGAGAAAGGAAAATAAAGGAGAGGGTGCGAAAAGAGAGAGAGATGGACCTGGTGGTTTAGATTTTTTTTACCAGGCGCGTGAGAAAACTGAATCAATCAATCCATCAATTTATTTACGAATTTCACATGTACAATCTGAGATATAACTATCACTAATAATAAAATGCAGTAAATGAATACAGAGCACCCCAAAAAGATTTCCGTTGTGCATGGGCTTCTTTCTTTACATATATATTACAGAGAGAATATGTTCAAGTACAATCGTATAGTTTAACCATTTTCAATTGCAGATGCTGTTTCTAGAGGAAGCAAATCAAAAACTCACTTCGCTAACACGAGCGTATATTCAAAGAAACGGAAAGAAAAATAATGTGTACTACTCGTTAACATGCTTCGTCGCCAAACGGGAGATCGAAAGAGCCGACAGTCAACGTGGGTTTGAGTGACAGCTGTCCAATGATAAAATGCTTGTAGGTGTGTCGATACGTTAAGAGGTCAAGAAAACTAATAAATCACAAGTTATTTATGTGTTTCAAGAGGTCTGAATAAATAAAAGCCAGTAGCGTCTATGGTCTGGGATCGAAATAGGTTTAAAAATATTCTATAGTTCTGTTGTGTTTTGTTGGAGAATACGGCTTTTTTTCGACCATGGGAAAATGAAATGATGATGATCCGATTGTTTATTACTTATTACTTCCTCGCTTATGGCTTTTTTTTATTTTAACGTATTTTAAAAATATTTAAATAAAATTAGTTATCTCCGCCTATGCTCCACGAAGGATACCACTTCAAGACTACGAAACTTGTTTTTTATGCTTTGGCAATTGTAAATGGTTTAACTATATATACATGTTTACATAATCACAAAATATGGGAGGCATAGTGAATCTCATTTCATGTTTCCCTATCAATTGCTCGGTGTATTTTTTCTCTCGGATGCGAATGCAGACAATCTTCTAGTCTTTTTTTGAACAAGCCGAGCAACTCAATTGTTCGCAGGTCGTTAATTTTTTTGATACATAATCCGAATGGTAGTTGCACCTGAGGTGACAGTCCATCATAATTCCTAAATATTTAATATAGGAAGCTGAGGGGATTTTTATGAGGCCGTTAGAATACTAGTTAGATGTACATATTAACGAAACATGTCGACTTTTACTCTTTACATATAAATCTACAATACTATACATGAAATGACATCAGAATTCCAAAAATATTATTTTGGTCTGCAACACTACTCTGTATGTTTGAGTTATACCAAAGTGGGTAGGCCGTATTGTATCAGAATGAACAATGTCAAAACATAACACGGTCAGAAAGTAACAACGTCAAAACATAACGGAAGCAGAATCGGAAAACGTCAGAAACGCATTTCATCAGAATTAACAACAGCAGAAAGAACTTCATCAGAATGAATTTTTATCAGTACTGGACATCATCAGAAACTAACATTATAAAAACGTACTTTCATCAGAATCGAACATTGTCAAAACCGGACATTATCAGAACCATACATTATTTGAACCACAAATTATCAGAACAGTACATCATCAGAAACGGACAATATCAGAATCAATCCACATTGTTATTCGGAATTCAAACGACAAACATTAGTTACACTACTTCGTCATAGATGATGTTATTCCTTCAATAAATCATAAAATGATTCATTCTGGTACAGGGAATTCATTGTCGAATCACATATGATATTTTGCATATAGCATCATTTAATATTTTGAAAAACGAGTTGGATTTAAAATTCAATCACTGCTGGACATTTATACCATGACGTCTACTGTTGGATTACAGATAAATCAAAATCAGTCGTGATTACCCAAAACAAGTCAGCATTGCGTCGGTTTGATCAATAAAAACGACCTTTTTCGATCAGAAACATAATTTTCGTTGTGGAAGGTGCGTTAGAGTAAACAGTAAGAGTTTCTGCTAAACATACGTGTGAAAATATAGTTAGTTTCAGAATCGAGACGATACAGTGTCGCAAAAAAAGAACCTAGCAAAAAATGAAAATACCAACCTGACAGATCCACCTCGGTTGTGATAGTTACACTGGATTTTTGGATTCTTGTGATGTCCGGTTCTGACAAAAGTAGGTTCTGACAAAGTTATATTCTGCTCTTGTTAGATTCTGATGATGTTATGTTTTGTCATTGTACGTTTCTGATGATTTCTGATTCTGGTGCAATTTCATTCTGATGGAGTTCTTCCTGATGTTGTTAATTCTGATCAAATACCTTTCTGATGTTATCCGATTCTGATACTGTCATGTTTTGACGTTGTTATTTCTTAGCTTTGAGCGTTCTGATAGTTTTATATTCTGATCATTTACGGGCAATCCCAAAATGTAGCTCTCATGAACTGGAAAATATTAATAAGAGTCTGTGCTCGGTCCCTTGCTATTTTTATTGTATATGAATGATTTAGCTGATTTACCCATTGATAGTGAATTTACTATTTTTGCAGGTGATACATCTTTACTTTGGCACAATAGCAACGTGTCGTCTTCACATAACAATATTGAAAACGATCTGAAAAAAATCAAGCAGTGGTGCAACGCTAACCTATTAACGTTCAATATTTCGAAAACCAATATTTTAACATTCAAATGCACTATTGATTCTGTTTCGCTCAATGAACAAATCATCAATTCCAAAGTAGCAAATAAATTCTTAGGGCTATATATTGATAATAACTTGAGATTCGAAGACCATATCAGCAAACTGTGTAGGAAACTCTCCTCAAGTTGCCATGCCATGAGGACTATCTCCTCCACCATGGATATCAGCTAGAAATGCATACTTTGCACTCTGTGAATCTCACTTGCGCTATGGGATATGCTTCTGGGGTACAACAAATGCAGTTTTTATACTACAGAAAAGGGCTCTTAGGTACATATGTCGAGCAAGAATACGAGATTCTTGTAGACCTCTGTTTTCATCACAAAGAATTTTACTTCTAGCTTGCCTCTTTATTCTAGAAACAGTTTGTTCGATTCTCAAAAACTACAAAGACCACATTATGGTCAATCAGTCGAATCATGAAACCCGTCTCATATTTAATATCAGTCTTCCTAGCCCCACAACTTCACAAATCAAATCCTCCATACTTTACAATGGAAAAAAATTATTCAACCATCTTTCTCTTCCCATCAGGAAATTAAGAAGCAATGAAAAATTCCGTAAAGAGGCCAAAAAACTCCTTCTTCGGGGAGTCTATTACAATTCAGATGAATTCCTGTTTGACACCTTCATAACTTATAATGTAAATTCCTGAGCATTTAGATCCATTGTGTACCCTCTACTATACTTCAATGTGTATGTTTAATTTTATATTGCCCTTCATTGTCTATTATTGTGAAACGGTAAAATTTTTAAAAAATTTAATATTTTATATTATCTTATTTCAACGTATACAGTGTACTGGTTTTGAAAATGTGTATGTATCAATTTTATATCTTAGTTCTAAGTAGCTTTGTCAACAAAATTTTATATTTTAGGACAATAAAGCATTTCTGATATCAGTCTCCTTCAGGAAGCCAGATATTGCCTATCACATTGAATTCGGGACATACGCGCAGTTTTAGAAACTAAAAATAAAATATGAGAGCCATTTTTCCGACTGGTCGCGACATCGCGTTTTTTATTTTCACACTGTAAAAGTTTAAGACAGCATGAAAACCGATAAGTTGCCTCCCACAAAAAATAACTTCCCATTATACCTTGAGAAAGTTACTTCACAGAGCCCACCTTAAAAAATAAATTGTCAAATTTTCCGCATGTTTGAATGCTTAAGCCAGCGCCAAACGAGATATTGCAAAGAGTTTACCCTCGACTGTACCTGCCGGCCACTATCGAAGAGGAAGAGAAGAACAAGCGAGAGGCGAAGGACGTTCCTCAGTCGTTGGACCGGTCTGTGTCCACCGATCGACGATACCGTCGGTCTTGCTTGGGATTCATCATCATCGATTCATTGATTAGATATCGGCGCAAAGCTCAAATATGTGTGAGCATCCAGACAGTGTGTTAAAAAGCTCATTAAAAATAAGTATACACACATCTTTAGAGGCGATTTCCTGCTACACACTCACATCGTAACGAAAAATCAGGACTGTATTTTGACTGTGTCTCGGCCAACACAATGAATATCTTCATTTTCGAACAAATACGTAGGATATTCGAGATATCTCACAATCGAGATTGTTCACCTATTGGGAATTCAAAATGACGAATACTCCCTCTGATGTCGATAATTGAAACTATACCTTAAGTACATTGCTTACTAAGTATTGAATGAATGTGTTTTTTTTAAAGGAACAACGTTTCTTGACATGTTTTTTGGATCTCCTTCACAAAAACTCACTGGATACCTACTAAACATTCTGAAATCACTATCTGGAAATGGAAATAGTTTTCTAAGGGGGGTATTCCTGGAGAAATTGAATGAATTACAAATTCAAGATGCTAAGTTTTGATGTCGAAAGTTTGTTTACTATTGATAAAACTCTGGAAATCGGTAAAGAAAAATTAGAAAATGACACATCACTGAAGACAAGAACAAAACTGGATGTCAGTGCCATCATAGAAGACGCATACCAATCGATATCTACACTACAACTAAAACCATCATGCCAGTGTGAAAAAAGGCATAGTTGAATGTCTCTATAATCGAGCCCAAACAGTTTGCAATTCCAACCAGAATCTACAGGAAGAAATAAACCTCATAAAATCTGTTCTCAAGGAAAATGCATATCCGGATCAGTTTGTGGAAAAAACAATCACTGACATTGAAAACAAAAATCCATCAAACAACCAATTAACACAACCAACAGGTCCCCGGATTATCTGAGAAGATCAAACGGATTAGACAGGTATGATATGAGAACATCATTCAGAACAACAAACACACTAACACAAACAAAACCAAAAAACGCCAAAGAAAGTACCAAAAACTGTGTTTACAACATACATTGTTCGTGTGGTGATAGTTATATAGGTGAAACGTCAAGACCATTAGAAGTGCGCCAAAGTGATAAAAAT
Organism: Gonioctena quinquepunctata; assembly: GCA_018342105.1. Taxonomy (NCBI): domain Eukaryota; kingdom Metazoa; phylum Arthropoda; class Insecta; order Coleoptera; family Chrysomelidae; genus Gonioctena; species Gonioctena quinquepunctata. The sequence goes on from JAFIRS010001048.1 coordinate 370,132, forward strand.
TACATCAGAAATCGACAAATAACTAGATCCAAAATTGCTGAACATATCCTCACATCCAATGGCGATCATACGATTGAATGGAATAGGACAAAATTCTTGATGAAAGAACCACATCAAGTGGGGAGAAAATTGAAAGAAACGGTATTCTCCTTTCCAATAAAAACTGCATTTCAACAAATTTTGTTTTGGTTACCTCTACTCAGAGAGGAAGTGCGATATGGTAGAATGCTAATAAACTGATCTGAACGACACCCCATATATCAAATGAACAATACGTCACTTTCAATTTTTTTGACAAATCCCAATTGACATTCGTCATTTGAAAAAGCGAAAAAGACTCTGCAAAAAAAATCCAAATTATTCAAACAATTAAAGGAGATTTAGAAGGTTTTGAGAACGGGGGCAGATATAGGTCAATCAAAAACTATATAGAGAAGTATCTTTTGAATTTTTACTATTTTTTTATAGGAATGTTCAGGGAACGACAAGTTACTGACAAATTGAATCATTTTTCTATAAGAAATATAATTTGGTGAACGCAGTAACTTATCGGGGGGAACTAATTAGTTTGCCCTTTCTACACTTGTAGAGATTTTCCTGATTATATTTTCATTTTCAGACTGTGGAATGTTACCCAAAAAACATGTCAATAATACATTGCTTACTTTTCGAAACATTAATGTTTATATGAGTTAAGCCATTGTATACTTAAAACTTGTCGAAACTCTTGTGATTGTTGACATTTAATAAAATTCTGGTTAACCTGGTGAATGTTCTGTTTACTTTTGTACGTCATCGAGTGAAAAAATGAGTGATTTGAGTTCAAATCATTATTGTTGTGTTCCTCAATGTGACTCCTGGGCAAAACGATCCTGTTGTACTGGGATTTTTCATCATTTACCGTGAGAAAATGAACCTAACGTTCTGGTGCCTACTAATCTAGGATTCAGTGAGTATATAGTCAGACGACAGGCTCTTGGGATCTTGAAGAAGACCAGTTCTTTCCCAAAATCTTCATATATCGTTCTTGACCGAAAAAAGGGACAAAAAGAACCTTCAAAGATAGTTTAGAAGAAAGAAAAGAGAACCTGTGGTAGAAGTCCATTGTATCTCGAAGTGGAGTGGTATAATTTTATGAAGAAGAAAAACACGAAGTCGTCTCCACAATATAATTGACTTCGTGTTTTTCTTCTTCATAAAAAAAGAAAAGAGAGTTGAGCAGAGAAAAAATATATATTATTCAACATACCGAAGATTATTCATACAGTATGAAAAAAGAGTGACTATATATGTATATCTAGGTGATGAGGACACATTTTCACACCATTCTGTTTGTTGGAATAGATGGAATAAAAAAAACTGTTCTTTGTTAGTTTTATTTTCAGTTCGAACTTTCACAAATAGTGTGAAACATTTTTTCAAAATTATTTCACAAACTGCAATGTTTGAGTTTTATAGAATATTATATCAGCGTATTCATCCTGAACAATATTATTTAAAGTATGTCTTCTGTTCATTGGGTACCATAATCACTTGATCAGAATTGATGCCAATATGCCTGTATACATTGATGCCCAATCTACAAATGAAAAGTATCGATTTTTTTCGCGTTTTTGTCAATTTTGGGTTACAAAACTTCGATTCTCGAATGCAAGAAGTAATTTCGCATCCTGCAACGGATAATAACTATTTTTCGTTGAAACGACACCTCAATATAACAGGTATGTAAATTAAGTATTGGGAGTGATTTTTTAAAATATTTTGGTTTGGGATTTCACATGTGTAGATACTGTTGCAGCCTCCCATCTTATAACGACTTCAATCACGAAAGGTGCTGCAGCTACTTCTGCTGAGAAATTGAAAATTCGAAAATATTCAAATATAGAAGAATTTTACACATTTTATCCAGTGGCAATTGAAACATATGGTGTATTTGGATCTCACGCCCAGGAACTTCTAGAAGAAATTGGCAAAAAAAATTATAAAGTGTACTAATGATTCTAGATCATATGCTTTCCTGATTCAGCGCATTAGTAAAGCGATTCAAAGAGGAAACGCCGCATCAGTTATGGGTACACTTCCCCCATCGCGAAAACTTGATGAAATTTTTTTACAGCCTCATGAACCTTCTATTCAAAGACGAGTATACCTTGATAAATTTAAGAAAAATACCATTCTGACGGAACGGCGCGATAGAAGACTGTTTGATAGAAATTATTCCTTTGATGTCAGCATCAATGATGTATGCAGTTATAACTACAACAACACCATCAGTCCACTTGTGAATGAAAATGCCCAAATTTGCGGACTCAATGGATTGAAAAACATTGGCAACACCTGTTTTATGAATAGCGTAATACAATGTTTATCGAATACCAGATGGTTGCTCGAGTATCTTAGAAAAGACGAGCATATGAAGGATATCAATACAAGCACATCAAGTATGAAGGGTGCGTTAATAAAATCATTTGCGGTAGTGATGAAAGAACTTTGGTCGGAAGATTCGACTGATAGGGTGGTGAATACTGTTTCTTTGAAAAAACAGATACAAATATTCGCACCTCGTTTCGGGGGCTACGCTCAACAGAACGCTCAAGAATTTCTCAGATATTTATCGGAAGGTCTTCATGAAGATGTAAACAGAGTGATAGAAAAGCCCAAACCTATCCTGACAGAAATTAATGAGGAATCAAGCGACATGAAAACGCACAGGAGTCTTGGTCAAGATATCTAAGAATGGACAACTCAAAAATTGTTGATAACTTTGTTGTTGGTCAATTGAAATCAACGTTGAAGTATACTTTCTGTGGCCATTGTTCTGTCTCTTTTGACCCCTTCTGGGACCTTTCACTTCATATTCCACAGAGAACTGGCCAGCTCAGACTGTCACAATGTTTAGATTCATTCACTAAAGAAGAAACTTTGGATGGCGAACAGAAACCATTTTGTTGTAAATGTAAGGAAAAGATTAAATGCACAAAGTCATTATCCATACATAAATTTCCCAAAATACTAGTAATTCACTTAAAACGATTTTCGCTGATGGATAGATTCGGGGGAAAATTGAATGTCACCATTGACTTTCCTCTTGAAGGATTAGACATGAGTAATTATTCAACAGATAACATAATTCCATGTCGCTACAACTTGTATGCTGTGTCCAATCATAGTGGAACATCCTATAGCGGACACTACACGGCTTATTGTAGGCACATGGCACGAGTACAATGACTCAAGAGTATCACCGATATCACCAGAATCCCTTATAAGTGGTGAAGCATTCGTCCTCTTCTATGAGCAAGAGAGCACCAAATCACTTACTTGATATTTTTTTCTGTTGTATTGTATTTTATACTCAAAAGTTACTTGTTATTATTTTGATCAGCTTAATATATTGAATTTTTCACATTATAGCTTCAAATTAATCGCCTTGGGAATTCACACAGCGCTGGAGGCGATGTTTTTATTGTTCATAGCAGTTCTGGAACTCGGATTCTGGAATAGCCTTCAGTTGGTCGGTCACTGACGTTTCAATATTCTGTACTGTCCCAAAATGTCTGTCATTTTTGAATATTCAAAGTGACCAAACAAATCCGTGGGATATTCGAACTATCTCACAATCGAGATTGTTCACCTATTGAGAAATCAAATTAACGAATACTCCCTCGATAATTGAAACTATACAATAAGTACATTGTTTACTTTTCGAAACATTAATGTTTATATGATTTTAGCCATTGTATTCTTAAAATTTGTCGAATCTCTGGTGATTGTTGACATTTAATAAAATTCTGGTTCATCTGGTGAATGTTCTGTTGACTATTGTACGTCATCGAGTGAAAAAATGAGTGATTTAAGTTCGAATCATTATTGTTGTGTTCCTCAATGTGACTCCTGGGCAAAACGATCCTGTTGTACTGGGATTTTTCATCATTGACCGTGATAAAATGAACATAACGTTCTGGTGCAGACTAATCTAGGATTGAGTGAGTATGTAGTCAGACGACAGGCTCTTGGGATCTTGAAAAAGAACAGTTCCTTCCCAAAATCTTGATGTATCGTCCGTGACCAAGAAAAAAGGTACAAAGAGAACCTTCAAAGATAGTTTAGAAGAAAGAAAAGAGAGTTGAGCAGTGAAAAAAGATATATTATTCAACATACCGAAGATTATTCATACAGTATGAAAAAAAAGTGACTATACATGTATATCTAGGTGATAAGGACATATTTTCACACCATTTTGTATGTTGAAATAGATAAAATAAAATAAAACTGTTTTTTGGTTGTTTTATTTTTAGTTCGAACATTCGCAAAAAGTGTGAAACATTTTTTCAAAATAATTCATACTAAAAATTCCAGATGACTTCACTTAGCTGAGCAGAAATATTTTTTGCAAGCTAATTAGAACATACTTTGTCTGCTTCAAAGAGAGTTTTTGCAAATGATTATTAACTAATTAGAACATACTTTGTCTGCTTCAAAGAGAGTTTTTGCAAATGATATTGTCTTGAAATTTATTCACACCACTCCACTAGAGTCTTCAAATGTATAACACTACCAAAAAGGGTAGTAAAAAAATAAAAGTTTATAATTAAATAAAGGGACACTTGACAATTGCAGTCGTCTTAAACTTGGCGTACATCTGCTGCAACATTTGAAATATATCAATAGAACGGGCCCGAAAAAATCTAAGAGTTCACTAATGACAATTGGAGGGATCTTACGATTTGCCTTCAAATAATATTTTCGTCCGCTAGTCATTTTCAATGGGGCTGGGCTCACCGAATTTGGAATGTAAACTTATCATAAAAAAATCGCTAAATTTCCTCCAAAATCAGAGGGACTAGCGCCCTTCGGCATCATTGAAAAACACTGGCGAAGGGAATCTGTGTCGTCTGAAGGATAATAGTAAGATCTCTCCAATTGTCAGTAGTAAATTCTCAGATTTTTTCGGATATGTTCTATTGACATATTTTGAACATTGCAGCAGGTGAACGTCAAGTTATCGACGACTGCAATCGCTTTATTTTATTGTTAACTTTTGTTTTTTACTACCCTCAGTCGTGAATAATTTTCAGCATCCCTCCTACCATCACTCCGCCCCCGAAAAAATTTATGGCGGACATGTCTGTAGCATCGTCGACATCGATACCGCAAGTTCCCGTGTTCGGTGTGCGTAAGCTTATGGTAGGTTTTGAGAATGACACGAGCTCTTGGTCTATAAGAGCGTGTCTGAATACGAAATTCCCAAATAAGTGGCCTGGTAGTACTCCAGACCTAACTGCTATGTATGTGTTTTTTGAGGATACCTCGAAGAGATAGTCTTTATACGAGGGCTATTTAGAGATATTGATCATTTGGACGATACAATAAGAAATTGTTGTCTAATGATCATCCCGCAAATGCTCAGAAACGTACACAAAGGAATTCATTGAAGAACCGTTAGAGGCATTGAAAATGACGGATTAAATATCGGGTAATACAATAAGAGTTCCGTATTACATTTTATTACATGAGGAGTTTGCTTTCTGGATATTCCCTAATTAACACTGAATTAGGAATAAAGTTGTTCTGAGTTGCCTTTCGATCTTCATAGATCATTTATATATTCTACCATTTATTGGTACGAGCTGTACGTCTGTTGCAACAGCGTTCGATTGCTTTCAATTGATTTCGAGCTGCAGATGTGATTAGTTGTAGCTGTTCATGAAAAATACATGTTTTTTCTCAATGGACACAAGAATTGGTCAACACTAAGTTCGAATAATAAAATTCTCTAGTTGACAGTTGAATGAAACTTTATTTGTCCGTTTACATAATATTCAATGATGTACTAAAACATTACAAATTCTCATAATACATAGGATGGTGAAATATAAAAAGGAAAAAATCTGTCAAAACTCGTTTTCGGAATAGGAAGCTGTGATTCCGAATTTAGAACATACTTCTAATAGTTTTTATGAGTATTTTGAAAAATGAAAGTACTTTACTCTTGGGCTACATTAATTTTTTCAACTCCCTTGTATTCAAAAGGGACAATTGAAATTTGTGGAGTGCAATTTAACTTTGGGAATAGGCAGGGACTTTTATGAAAAATAAAATTTTCTGTGAAATTTATCATTTGTAGCAAAATATCTGCCGGTTACTGTACCATTTCCGACTTTTCTTGGAAAAGTCATAGACATTTTTGCCAGACTGAAATATTTCATAAAAATCGAAGTCCGGTTCTGCGAAGGATGGGATCTACGTTTCGCCTGGCAGGAGACGCTCTTCACGCCGGCGAAAACAAAAGCAAGATGCACCGGAGGTTGGTCAAAATACGCGGGTTCGATATTTATTGGAATTCGACTAACGGGGCTTCGGGATTTTTAACAAAGATAAGGATCGGGGTTGATGAAATTCCGTTACTTCGGAAAACGGTGAGAACTAATTTCCTCCAGCAAGCTTTTTTAAGATTATCATCGATTCTCAATCAGGCCAGTTCCAAAAAACATTAATTCTGGAAAAAAGAATTAGGCAATATGCTTGTAATTCCATACGATTATAGAGAATTGAATCGGATGCATAGCTTATGATCAGAATTTACAAAGTAAGCATAAACTTTCTTTGTACATTATGATCGACAATATCGATATCGAGTACTCTACAGATAACTAGCACGTTCTCGTGATATGAACAATAGGTGCCACTCAGTAGAGTATTGAAGCTGAGTTATTTTTTTTAATGTCAACTGAATACTATTTTAATACCAACTTTTTACTTGAAAAGGGAAACATTCTCAATTGAATATTCATAGAAAGATTTTTCTGTGAATTAAAAAATCCACGATTAAAATGAAGTAATTTTTTTGTGAATGTCTAACAGAAAACAACTACTTCCCCGGCTAAAGCCACGCTGGACATTGAACTACATCTGATAGATATTCTGAAAAGGCCCTAACTCAAAAGAAAAAATCTGAAATTGAAAATTTGCATTTTCATTCATATAGTTATTTGATTTTCTATTCCAGTCTCAATTAAGAACTCATAAAGATGAATGAGGCAAAGAAGAATGTTTTCCAAAAGAGAGTAGTCACATCTGATTTTATGAACATCTTGTTTATATTTTCAACAAATCAACTTTTTACTATTATATGAGATGATGAGAAATTGCGGCTGGTCTGAACTTGGTCGCTTTAAGGATGTAAACATGGAGGTTAAATATTTTCATCAGAAATTACGTGGTATATTACGTGGTATATTTTATATTTGATATTTGAATAAAAGAATATTACAGAAAGCGGAAAATCACTTCAGAATGGTTCATGATGAATTTCAAAAGAAAACTTATAATGAATATATTCTTAAAGTACAGAGTGATATACATATAAATAGTAATGCTTTTTGGAGTTACGTAGAAAAAAAAACACAAGAATAGTAGAGATAAAATATTCACAGTTAATGGTAGGATAGTTTCGGATAAAAAAATAATTGTTGAAGAATTCGCTGAATATTTTGGCTCTATGAAGACGTTTAAAATTACATACATAAATGCAGAGGCTGAAAACATGCCACAGTATCATCATGGAATTTTGAATTTTGATAGTTTGAACTATGAAGATCTAGAATTCGCTTTCAAAAAACTGAAGCCGAAGTATTCGGCGTGATAATATTCCAGCATGTGTTTTCAAAGCATGCAAAGAACACCTGCTATATCCTCTGTTAGTAATTTTCAATCTCTCATTGAGAATGGGTGTTCTTCCCGAGGAATTTTGGACACTCTCCTTATCACCACATGACTAAGGAAATCTGTGTTGTCTAAAACTTATCTTGTCCATTTTCTTTTCTTATTGATCAATTATTGCCTCCTGGGCTTTTAAATGAGTATAGATTGAGTGATTTCAAGCATTTCTTACCCGTAACTTCAAATTTATATTTATACTTCTGTTTTTTACCTTATATATATATATTTTTTCCTAGTAACAATATTGGCACTCATATTTCAATCTATCACATACAGGCCATGTACAAGCATCTGATGCTTCCATGGTCGTTACTAAGATTAACATAATTGATCACAAACAGAATCACAAACAAGCTTCTGTGATGATTCGTTTATTCACTGTATGAATGTACTTATACCTATTTTTTTAAATTTCTTTAAGTGAATAAAAATTATTATTATTATTAATTATAATTATAAATTATAAATTAGTAATTATTATTATTAATTATTAAATTATCTACAGGGACACATCGTGGCCAGAGAAAATATGATCGGGGATTTGGGGATACTATTCAAATCTGATTTGAAGTTTGATGCACATGTTGAATATATCTCAAAAAAGGCTAGGAAATTACTCGGATTAATGAAAAGGGCAACTTCAGATTTTCATAATGTTCAGTGTATTGAAACTCTTTTTGAATCCTTAGTGCGCAGCAGTTTAGGATACGCATCAGTGATTTGGGATACCACTAGAGATAACCACAAAAAAACGCTGGAGTTGATTCAGAACTATTTTATGAAATTCCTGTATTATAAAGTACATGGAGTCAATCCACCTTTCTCAACCTATGAACCCATCCGATCTGAATTCCATATTGTTAAACTAGAAATGCGAGAACAGCGTAACTTGAATCTTCTAAACGATTTAATCAAAAACAGAATAGAATGTACCTATCTGCTTGGGAAAATCTGTTTTTCTATTCCGTTCTGAGGCCTGCGAGTAAAGCAAAATATTTTCAACTCCAATCATTGGAGTGTTGCGTTGTATGTGTTCACTCAACAATGAATTTTTCAATAATACTCAGTATGATATGTTCTCAAATAATATATAAAAGTTTAAAAAGAAAGTTTCGAAAATAATATCTATTCAATGAAGAAACCAACTTAATAAATGATTATCTGAGTCCACTACTAATTTCATTTTTCATTTAAAAATTTACTCTTATTATTTTTTAACGACATATTAATTCGCGAATTGACGTTTTTGAAACATTGTATTACTTTTTTGAAAATTCTGAATGTAGTTTAGAAAAATTTATGGGATCAATTAGGTAAATTTTTTCCAAAATCCAACGTACTTTGGAAAAGAACAAGTACAAACCATATAAACTTTTACCTATACAAGTTTTAATAGAGACTCATGAGAGAAAAAGGCTGGAATTTTGCCAACAGATGATTCAAAATTTGAATGAAGATCCCGATTATTCAACAAACATTTTATGACTGATAAGTCTTTCTTTTCTATGGCAGGAGTTTTCAATAGGAAAAGCGAAGGTCTTGTGGAAAAAAAAAACAACAGAAAAAGATCGGTAACACAAATAAAGAAAACGGAATTTGTTGAAATAAAATTGTTGGCTCTATATTTCTTGATTATATATTAACAGGAGTTACCTATCAAGAAATAATCATCCCAGAAGTAGAAAATAGAATTTTTAAGAATTAGTCCTACACGTTCAAGAACATTTGAATAATGTATTCCCTATATGGATAGGAAATAATGTAAGTATTAAATGGTCATCTTACAGTTCGGACATGACCCTTATGGATTCATTTTTCCGGGGAATTCTGGAAGACATTTTTAATCATAATAATATTGAATTTGTTAAAAACACGATTTGACTTGAAATAGAGAATCTGAATCTCAATAATAACAAAGAGCAATTTCCAATGCAATGATAAATATAAGAAGTTATCAATTATGCATTGACAATAATGTTGGACACATTGAATATCTTTTATGAAATATCATGTTATTTAAATTTCCTAAATAAATCTTTGTTGTTGAGATTTGTTCTAGTCGGTGCAATCAAAACCCACGAAAAAAGTTGTATTGTGCGTATATTGTGATAGTTGAAGTCAATTTAGTTTTCCACGAAGTCCAGTAGAATAGTATAATGGCGTAGGTACTTTATTTTGATTACAAAGATTTGTACATGGTTTTTTCTGCCAATAATTTTTATCTGATATAGGTAGATCGTTCGAAGTAAAAATGAAGAATGAAGTGAAATGGTAGGAATGTTGTTCATGAATGGTCTAAGCTAAATTATATCTCAGTTATTCTTCTGAATTTTTCACATATATGAAATATATGGGTATGAAAAAGGAGAGTTTATGGCTTGGATTGTGGATATTAGTTATATTGTGATAGAGGTTTGTTCACGGATCAGTTGATTCTTGGAAAACCGAAACGAATTTGGCTACTATTTAGATCATTCGAAATAAAAAAATATTCATTGGTAGTTGAAAGTCTGTTCGATTCATAATTTTATCTATTATATGTCAAGATGTTCAGTCGAATTTTGGGATATATTTCTCATAAGACGTAAAAAGTATGTACACAGTATTCTCGGAATTTACTGTGAGTCTGTCCTATCTCTGTTGCCGATTTTAGCTGATCCCACATTTTTACGGCTAATTGATTTTTTTCGAACATAGTTTATAGAAATCCTTCAAATATATAATGCAGAGAATAAGCTCCATAACTGCATCTTGTAGAACACCAACTGTAACCAACTCACTTTTGCTGATCACCTACAATCTGTTTCTTAGGTGGTATTTCATTTTCAATAATATGATTTAATATACTTTTCGGTGGATGGTTCTAGGAAAAGGACATAACATAATTTCGTTCGAAAAAAATGCTTTTTAACCGACGAAACCAAAAAGGAGGAGGTTCTCTAGTCGACGCGTATTTTTTTTTATGTATGACCACGCATAACTTCTGACTGAAACGTCCGATTCCGATAATTCTTTTTCCAGTGGATAGGGTGTACTTCGAAGTTGGTCCCATTTGAATTTGAAAGATGAAATCCACCTCTAAGGGTAGCAAAATGAAGGATATTGATCACTCACCCTCTGAATTCTGGTCCATTAACCGATTCTATCAGGCATAACTTTGTACTGGGTAGTCCAATTTGGATGATTCTTTTTCATTAGATAGTGTATACCTCATAGTTGATCATATTCGAATTGGGATGGAATAATCCACCCCTATGCTTAGAACAATATGGTATGATTGATTTTTCACTTGTGAACATTGGCACACATATGTAGTTGACATTGACAGATTGCTATTGTCATTATTTTTGTTCTCCTACATCCATCACAATCCGTCTATGGAAGGATGGAATTATATACAAAGTGATTAAATAAACTAACCAGAACTATCAAAAATAATTTCTATTAAATAACAATAAATAATTAAATTTGATAATCATATTATTTAACTGTTAATAGTTGACGTAATGTGGGTAAGTAAGTATTTTGGAAGACATATAAATTAAATAGGTAGTAATTTAGTAGATTTCAGCCACAAAAAATTGAAAAATAATAACTTTTTAACAAAAAATTAAACAGACGAAAAACTAAAAAGCAAAAAATAAAATAAACCTTAGTCTCAATAACTAAGCTCCTGAACTAATGTAAGTAACTAATTTTGAGTCGGCGCCAAACACACAATCAACGAAAATCATTAAATCATTCCAAAAAAATTATCAACATGTCACCGCGCATCTCGATGCCATCATTTCACGCTTTACCTAATTCATTTGTTCGTTTGTTTGGCGCCGACTCAAAATTAGATACTTACATTAGTTCAGGAGCTTAGTTATTGAGACTAATAAGGTTAATTTTATTTTTTGCTTTTCAGTTTTTCGTCGGTTTAATTTTTTGTTAAAAAGTTATTGATTATTTGTGGCCAACATTAGTCCAATTTCGGGAAAGTAGTCAACAGAATGGTGAGCTATCTGTTTATCATCTTCAACTATCTAATCATCTTGAAAGACTTTTTATTTTATTTTCATTCGTTATTTGCTTTACTGCTTTTTGTTTTTTTTGCTTTTAAAATTTTTTTATCGAGTTTTCTTTAAAATTGTATTTTGATGTCGTTCGGCTACTCTTCTCATAATTTTATTATTCATCCATGGTTTGTCTTGAATTGATACTTTTTCATCTTAATAGTTTTTTTTGGTAATTTTTCACCAGTCTACATTATTTTAGTACATATATATATATATATATATATATATATATATATATATATATATATAATATATATATATATATATATATATATATATATATATATATATAATATATATATATATATATATATATAAATATATAATGGTAATGCCAGGTAATTTCAATGACATGATTTCCTTTCATATTTATTGCGGGGATTTCCCATTATTCCATCTATTTTTTCACTGATGATTGATATCAACTACGATATACCTGATACAATATCCTTCAATATCCATATGCAATAACCGTCGATACCAAACCCATCCAATTCACGCCAATTAGGTGTCCACAAATACCAAGTCAATTGTATTTGCCAATTATTCTAATTACTGTTTTCTCATTCGATATTCAGGATCGGGCTCACAAAAGCATTAATTCTCATTAGGGAATAATATCAATTTTCTCTAATCATCAATTATAGAGATATAGGGACTTATAAGTATGTCGTTTATTAGCCGAGAATTCCATTAGGAGAATGAAGAATCGAGATAATTACTGTCAACTATAACTTGTAGATCTGAAGTCGTTTTGCACGGCGTGGAATACAAAGTTCCAATTCTTAGGAGTTATCGGAAACAGCAGTTTCCTTGGAAATGCTTCGTGTATGATAAGTAATTCAAGTGGATTATAAAATGAAAGAGTATAGCATTTTTTTCAAGTGATAACTTTAAGCTTGATTTTAAGAGTATGTGAGAAGGAATTCCATGTGGTTACAATAAAAAGCACCAACATTTACTTCATAGTCATTAAAAGTGAGAAGAAATAAAAACGTGTTCCATTCAATGTTTTTGTTAGGATCCAAAAGGAAAGCTACCTGCCAACCTCCAGATCACCAGGCTCTTCGAAAAGGGTATGCAGTTACACTGGCCTAATTGTATTTCTGATAATTTTGGGGTAAAACCAATACAAAATCACTTTCGAAAATATACAAGTGAGAAACCGCTGACTTCTTTTATGCCACTAATCAAAATTGTCAATTAACTCAAAAATAATAGCTAAAGCCAGTGCCAAAATTATGATTCAATAATATAGAGTACGTTTCCGACAGTTTTTTCTTGGATATCAATGAAACCACTGTACATGGTATTCCACGAATATTCCTCAAGAGATGATCTCCAGAGGCTCTCCATCTTATAATAAAACCGTGTTTTTCCACCAATTAGTCTGAATACAACCATATAACCAAAAACAAAAAATGATCCCCAAAAACTGTGGACGCGTCATCTTTTTAACCGACGAAACCAAAAAGGAGGAAGTTCTCTAGTCGACGTGTATATATTTTCTTTTTTTGTATGTATGACCACGCATAACGTTCTACTGAGTATTTTTTCAGTGGATAGGGTGTACTTCGAAGTTGGTCCCATTTGAATTTAAAAGATGAAATACACCCCTAAGGGTAGCAAAATGAAGGATATCGATCACTCACCCTCTGAATTCTGGTCCGTTAACCGATTCTATCAGGCATAACTTTGTACCGAGTTCTTCGATTTGGATGTTTTTTTTTTTATTAGATGAAGTATACCTCATAGATGGATTTCTAATGGAATTTTCCACCCTCATGGGTAGAAAAATAGGGAATAATTGATTTTTCACTTGTAAACATTGGCACACATATGTAGTTGACAATGACTAATCGCTAATGTCATTATTTTTGTTCTCCTAGATCCGTCACAATCATAATATTCTATGAGAGGATGGAATGATATACAAAGTAATGAAATAAACTAACCAGAACAACAAAAATAATTTATATTACAACAAATAGTAAAAGTGGATAATCATATTATTTAACTGGTGATAGTTGAAGTAAGGTGGGTAAGTAAGTATTTTGGAAGTAATAAAAAAACAAGTAGGTAGTAATTAGTAGATTTCAGCCACAAAAAATTTAAAATAAAAACTTTTTAACAAAAAATTAAACCGACGAAATACGGAACTGAAAAGTAAGAAATAAAATAAACCTTCTTAGTCCCAATAACTAAGCTCCTAAACTAATGTAAGTAACTGATTTTGAGTCGGCGCCAAACGAACAATCAACGAAGATCATTAAATTACTTCAAAAAAATTATCAGAATGTCGCCGCGCAACTCGATGCCATCATTTCACGCCTTATCTAATTCATTTGCTTGTTTGTTTGGCGCCGACTCAAAATTAGTTACTTACATTAGTTTAGGAGCTCAGTTATTAAGACTAAGAAGGTTTATTTTATTTTTACTTTTCAGTTCCGTATTTCGTCGGTTTAATTTTTTGTTAAAAAGTTTTTCACATGTCCTCTTTGTAGTAATAGAAATATATATCGATTCAAGATTGTGATACAGGCTGTTTCACGGTGGGAGGAACATTAGAAGTATCTGGAGAATGAAACAACAGATCATTTCGAAATATTGTGAGTATTTTAGTCAACACAGTGTTGCCGCTTGTATCAGACAGTAGTAGTAACTTTCTTATTTTAAACGGAACACTCCATATATTATATACTCTTTGGAATCCTTATAGGATTCCTCATAACTCTCCCTGGTAATTCTCTATACCTATCTGTAACAGGTTTTGCGATAAGAATTATTTTGTCAAATTGTTGTGCAAAACCTGACCATTGATAAATAAAGACTTACTTATTATTTTAATGCAAATTTACAAAATATTGCAATATGGGTCATAGTTGCATAGAACCATTAAGTATTCTGCCAATGAACCGGATCTAAATTTCAGCATACAGGGAGGTTCAAAAGTAAGTTCCTTCCGGAGACTCATGGAAACGACTGGCACTCAGTTTTTTTAAATGGAACTTCCTCTATATTATCACTTATTTGGAAAGCTGTGACATTTTCCCAATCAATTTTGTATACTTTCTCGTACAGTTTGTGAGTTATGATCATTTATTTTTTTTTTTTTTTTATATGTTCTGGTTCCCACGAAAAGGGATATCCTGTAATGTTCAGAGAACATCGTGGGAACCAAGGGAAAGAAGGTAGGAGTTGGTGTTCTTCTTAAATTTCTGGAGGTTGTATGCCTCGGGGAACACCTCCCTAGGCAATGAGTTCCAAAGCCTCGCAGTTCGTTGGATGAATGAGTCTTTGGAAAGTGATGTTCTGCAGGTCTCCAAAGTGACCACGAATGGGTGTGAAGACTGAACTTGACGGGTTAATCTCGAAGAGACTGCCAAAGGAGGAACGATTGTTGATATTTCAGAAGAGCATCGCCCATGAAAATATCTATAAAATAGAGACAAATCGCCAACTTTTCTACGGTGTTCCAGACAAGTGAGCGAGTTTGTAAGCGAGGCATCACCGACGAGACGAATTGCCCTTTTTTGGACAGAATCCAATAGCTTCAGGATATGTTTAGGTGCCGCACTCCAAATATGGGAACAGTATTCCAGGACAGGTCGGATCTGTGCCTTATAGATCATAAGCAGCTGACTGGAGGTGAAATAGCTCTTGGCACGAAAAAAACCAAGTTTTGGGATGCACTTTTGGCAATGGACCTCACGTGATTTTCCCAGGAAAGGTTATTGCTGATAGTAATACCAAGCATCGATATGGATGACTTCAGTGGTATGGTTACACCTGACAAAGTTATGTTAGGCACAGTGAGATCGGCTTTTCTAGAGAAAAGACATGCTTGTGTTTTGTTTGCATTGAATTCTACCAAGTTATTGGATCCCCATTCGAGAATTGTTGCTAAGTCCATATTTATATTGTTAACATTTCTTCCTCGTTCATTTCTGGTTTCACGGGCTGATATAGGGGCCCTGGAAGAGAAAGCGGTATGGAGGGTACTATCATCGGCAAAGCTGTGTACAGGACATGAAGTTGCTTTCAACAGGTCGTTGATGTGAAGTAAAAATAGTGTTGGTGCTAGAATGGATCCTTGCGGAACACCAGCATTTATGAGTAGAGTGTCAGATGAAACTCCATCGACCACTACATGGAGAGACCTGTTTGAGAGAAAACTAGCAAGCAGAGAACACAGCTGAGGGGCAAGCCATAAGATGGAAGCTTGGCGAGGAGTCCCTGGTGCCAAACTCGATCGAACGCCTTGGAGATATCTAATGCCACAGCTAAAGTTTCTCCATACTTTTCAATAGATAGCTGCCATATATGTGAGACGTATGCGAGCAGGTCACCAGTTGATCTCTGATGGCGGAAGCCATATTGCCTATCATTGATAATTCCTGAGTCTTCCAGATATTTCATGAGCTCGATGTTGATGGCTTTTTCCATGACCTTTGAAATAATAGATAGCAGTGCGATAGGTCTGTAGTTGCTAGGTAGGGTCTTTTTTCCTTTTTTAGGGACTGGCTGTACTCTTGCAACTTTCCAATTGGACGGAAATACTCCCAAATTGTAAGAGTGGTTGAACAACTTGCAAAGAACAGGTGTTAGTTCGGGGGCACATTTCTTGAGAACAATCGGCGGAATTCCGTCAGATCCACAGGCTTTGTTGGTGTTGAGACCCAGCAAAATCTTTCTGATAGTACGTTGGCGAAAGGTGATCTCGGGCATGTGACTGTCAATAGGTGTAATGTTCGGGGGTTGTTTTCCCGAAGAATCCAGAGTGGAATTTCCAGCAAATAGGTGCGCAAGGATATTGGCTTTTTCCTGGGCAGTCGTTGCTAGTGTTCCATCTTCTTTGGTTAGGGGAGGAAAAGAGCTGGAAGTGAAGTTTCTTCCCACAGCTTTGGCGAAAGACCAAAATGAACGGGATCCGTTGGGACATTCAACAAGTTTTGATCTTATTTTGGCATTATGAGCATCTTTTGAACATTCTATTGTCTCTTTGCATATGCCTCTAGCCTCAACATATGCTGCTCTGGTCTCAGGTCCCGGATTTTTTTGCCATCGATGGTATGCTGCCTGTTTGGAAGCCACAGCTCTAGAGCAGTTTCTGTTAAACCAGGTCTTATCGGATGATGTTCTTCTTTCAGTATTCGGTATGTAAGTTTGCATCCCCAACATGATGATTTCAGAAATTGTCTCAGCACATCGTGTTGGATCTACTGAAGAGAAACAAACTCTCTTCCATGGAAACGCTGAGAAAAACATACGAAGACCTTCCCAGTCGGCCGAATTGTAATGCCACATGAGACGGGGTGGTATTGTGCTGCTCGATGGTAAATGGAAAGAGCATATTGTGGAGATGAGGGTGTGATCAGAGTTTCCAAGTGGGGCACAAACTTCTATTCTATACGGGTCAGGATTGGTGGTGAGGAAAAGATCTAGTGTATTGGCAGACTGGTTGTTGACATCAGGGATGCGGGTTGGTAGTTCGACCAGTTGTTCTAGACCATGAGTGATGGCGAAGGCCTCAGCTTGACGACCTGCATCATCTGTTTTGTTAGAGAATTTGAGCCAGGCAGCATTATGTACATTAAAGTATGTTATCAAATCAAAATATACTTTCTTGTCTGACGAATTAATTCTTAATGACAAAGCAATACAAAAATGGTACATGTTGATGTGTATAGGCAAAAACTCAAATCGTCAAAAAGTACAAAGTAAAACAAACCGGAGATCGAATCATATCAAAATCAGGTCATAATTGGTAAAAATATAGATATTAGAGAATATACTTAACCATAAAAATAGCAACATAAGTGGAAAAAATACACACACCTTATATAATAATTTGTAAAATTCAAAATGGTTGAATCAAATCAATCAATCAGAGTATACTGTATGTCTGAGGAAAAAAACATTCATTATCAAAGTCATTACAGAAAATAGAAAAAAAATATAAATATAATAATATAATAGCGTATATAGCAACAAAAAGAGATGATGCTACATAGTCACAATAAAGACAAATACATTGAGTTCATATATATATATATATATATATATGAAAGAAAAACACATCATGAAAGAGGAGCGCACATGATCAAAAATTGAAATTCATGTTTATAGGTAAAAGTAAAATAGATATAAATAAACAAACCAGAAGGAGCGAATGTCATATACAAATGAAATTTGATTCAACTATTCTAATCTTTCTCAAGATATTCTTGAACATTGTAGAATGTTTCTTAGATGAGATGTCGTTTCACAGATCTCCTGAGACAATATTTCTGACATTTCTGACAGTGACTGGAAGATGATTATATAATTTAATAGCATTATAAATCAGTGACTTTTTTGTTAAATTCGTTGATGGAATGGAAATTCTCAAATTGTTATTTTGTCGAGTAGAACTAACAAACGTATCGTATGAAGATTTATTGTTCTGAATTAAACATACAGTCTCAAGAATAAATAAAGATGGAGGGGTTAGGATTTTGTGCTCTAAGAAAAGAAATTTACATGATACTCTAGGTCCAATATTGTGGAGGTATCGAATAGCTCGCTTCTGGAGGACGAAGATCGAATGGAAATCTTGATCATTGCAAATGTTCCAGAATGGTATTCCGTATCTGATATGCGACTCAATCAGAGCATGGTATACCACTTTCGCAGTGACAGTTCTCTAGGCAATACCCGCAAAGCATGACACCCAGATGCCAATTTTTTTCTCAATATTTTCACATGATTTTCAAAGATAAGTTTGTCATCCGGATGAATACCAAAAAACTTAGTATCATTTGTATGTTTGATGAAAATGTAAGTACCCCTTTGAACCTCTGGTAGATTGCATTTGATCGATAAAAGGCTGGTTTTATTTATATTGAACGAAAGCAAATTAGAGTGACACCACCCCTTTACAACGGAAATATCATTGACAATTTTAGTGTGCAGGTTCTTCACTTCAATAGCATGCCACAGGGTGGTTGTGTCGTCTGCAAAAATAGTTAATTTCCCATCAATCCTGACATTAGCCAAATCATTGAAATACAATAAAAACAAGATAGGATCCAATACATAGCCGTGGCACACCATAACTAACCGAACCAGTCTCAGACATCGTATCTGTTTTTACGATTTGGGTATGCTCCCTAAGGTAAGATTCAATCCAGCTAAGGCTCTGATTTCTGAAACCATAGTGTTGGAGTTTGCGCAACAGAATTTCATGAATTACACAATCGTAAGCTTTCGACAGGTCACAAAATACTGCTGCGCAAACTTCCTTCTGATTCAATTTGGTGTGAAGCTCTCTCAGAAACGAGAAGTCAGCGACGCCTGTACTTTTTCGTGGTTGAAAGCCAAATTGCTGAGGCTTCAGAATGTTGGGTATATTTACGAAATTCATCAGCCTGATTTCGACCAGATTTTCTATAATTTTTCCCAAGGTCGGAATAAGAGAAATTGATCGAAAATTTGAAAGATCCTTTGTATTTTCACCTTTATGAAGAGAAATCCCAAGACTTGCTTTCATAAAATTTGGGTAGATTTTCTCTGCGAAAGAGTCATCAATGAGCTAAACCAGCAATTTTCTAGAATATCTATTGAAATGTTATAAATTCCGCAAGAGGTTTTATTTTTCACTTGTTTCATTGATTTATTAGCTCAAACTGATTAGTTAGATACAAATAAAATGAGTTTGTGATATGGATTTCACTCATATTCTTCTGTCAGTCTCTCAGATGGTGCAATAAAATTAATTGAGATTGGATCCAAGGTAATATTGTTGGATACAAGATTTTTCCCGCGAGGATCATCTGCAATACGCCAAGTTTGCCTAGCATTATTATTACTTACTAAGATATGATTATGATATTTTTTTTGCAACCTTAATGACATTTCTGTGAATCTTTCTATAATTGATGTAATTTACAAGTGATGAAAAAACTGATTGTTACTGTATTTTCTAATATGATGAAGACTTCTCAGGTTCGTAGCAGAAATTCGAACTCCTTTAGTCAGCCAAACCTTTTTAATTCTATTTTTATTTTAATTTTTGAATGGGAACAAAAATTTCGAAGCAGCTAAATAATATGTTGGGATACGAAAGGAAGAGATCATCGGCATGTTGTACAATTTAGCATTAAGACAATTATTATACAACTTTGTGAAATTGCTTTCGCTGAATAATCTACCGTATTTGAATTCATTGGTGTAACTGTTATAAACAGTGCGCGTCAAAATTATGGAACAAATTCGCAAGCCATGTACTTTTGACAAAAATCATAGAATAGGTCGATTTTTATTTTAATATGCCGATATTTTTATGTATATTCTAAAGAGGTTTTGTCACTGGTTTTGACATGGTGACGTAATCGGTAATTTTTCTAAATTGGAATAGATGTCTTGTGATACCTCATGTGAAAGGCCTTTCAATACTGCATTCAATGATGATAATTAATTAGATATTTTTTTACAGGGTGAACAAAAATTAATATCTTATTTCAATAAGAGAATAACTTTATATCCAACAAAATAGAACAGTTAAATAATATGTTCGAGATGCCATCCACCAGTCTCTTGACAATAAGCAAATCTACGGACACATTCCTCTTGCAAATTGCGAATAACTTCCGGAGTAATTCTGTTGATTTCGATCCTAATTCGATTTTTCAACACTTGTAGATTTTGCGGTCTATCTACATAGACATTTGATTTCAAATAACCCCACAAGAAGAAATCTAGGGGCGTGAGATCTGGAGATCTTAGGGGCCACTCTATCGGTCCGCGTCTACCAATCCACCTCTTAGGAAAACAGTTATTCAAAAACTCGCGAACATCACGTGCATAGTGCGGGGAGGCACCATCTTGTTGCAACCAAATACTTTCATTTGGTTAGTTAGGATTGTTGGCGTTTGGAAAAATATATTTGTATTATTATTACATTATGATTATGAAATTCTTGTATTGTCATCGGTCCTTGATATGTGTGACAAATTTCAGATTATTCGGAAGATTGGAAGTGGGTGAATATTCACTTCCAAGATTTTATTACATTATGAGTTATTTAGTTACAAGTAAAGATAATAAAAGCGTGTTAAAAAATGCAAAATTTTACTTTTTTGAGCCAAGGCTCTAATCCCTTAGACTGCCCTGGCAGACTAGTGAGTCAGTGCTCTACTACACCAATGGATCCTTTCCAAATATTAATAGTTAGCTATTTCCTAGTCTAAAATGGAAACAAAAGACAATCACAAATTAATGCCATAATAGGCAAGTTAGTGTCAAATAAATGTCAGTTGAAATATCAACAAATATTCTTCACAAATTCTAAGTGAAAAGGTTCTAGAAGTAAACTATGGCTACTTTAAGTGAAACCCAACGCATAGAAATTTTAATTTTTATTGGATGCGGAGATAAAACCAGAACTCAGCAGGAGGTATGCGACTTGTTCAATGCGAAGTATCCAAATAGACCTATCAGTCGTTCAACAGTCAGTAAGATTGAGAAAAAATTTAGAGAAACTGGTCATGTCAAACATATTCCGAATGCTGGACGTCCTAAAACAGAAGAAAACGTGAAACTTGATGTTCTATTGGGTATAGAGAATAATCTTCACAATACTTCACCACAAATTGCAGCAGACCTCGACATATCCCAAAGTTCTGTATTAGGTATTCCAAAAGCAGAAAAGTACCATCCATACAAAGTACAGCTACATCAACAACTCAATGATGATGATCCCGATCGCCGTGTGGAGTCCTGTGAAATAATGCAGGATTTGTGTAACCGCAATCCACGTTTTATAAAACAAATTCTGTTTTCCGATGAGGCTACGTTTCGCCTGCATGGTTCAGTAAATCGTCAGAATTGCAGATATTGGAGTAGGGATAATCCTCACTGGATGATGGACGGGCATACTCAATACCCTCAGAAAGTCAATGTTTGGGCAGAGATAATAAACGACAGGATTATTGGCCCGTATTTTTTCGAAGGAAATCTCACAAGGGAGCGTTACTTGGAATTTTTAAGAAATGAACTCATACCTAGCCTTGCCGATATTTTTCCAAACGCCAAAAATCCTAACTCACGAAATGAAAGTATTTGGTTGCAACAAGATGGTGCACCCCCGCACTATGCACGTGATGTTCGCGAGTTTTTGAATAACTGTTTTCCTAGGAGGTGGATTGGTGGACGCGGACCGATAGAGTGGCCCCCAAGATCTCCAGATCTTACGCCCCTGGATTTTTTCTTGTTGGGTTATTTGAAATCGAAGGTCTATGTAGATAGGCCGCAAAATCTACAAGAGTTGAAAAATCGAATTAGGATCGAAATTATCAGAATTACTCCGGAAGTTATTCGCAATGTGCAAGAGGAATGTGTCCGTAGATTTGCTTATTGTCAAGAGACTGGTGGATGGCATTTCGAACATCTTATTTAACTGTTCTATTTTGTTATTCTCTTATTGAAATAAAATATTAATTTTTGTTCACCTTGTAGAAAAATATCTAATTAATTATTATCATTGAATGCAGTATTGAAAGGCCTTCCAGATGAGGTATCACAAGACATCTATTCCAATTTAAAGAAAATACCGATTACGTCACCATGTCGAAAACAAGTGACATAACCTCTTTAGAATATACATAAAAAAATCGGCATTTTAAAATAAATATCGACCTATTTCAGGATTTTCGTCAAAAGTACATGGCTTGCGAAATATTGTATTTGTTCCATAATTTTGACGCGCACTGTACATATATATATATATATATATATATATATATATATATATATATATAAAATATAACCTCAACTTCACAGCAGATAGCCTCGTGATCAAAAATGTTTGAGGATCTAACTGAACGGATAACATTTTCTTGAGTTAAGTTGGTGCAGACGTAGTCGATTTTGCTTTCTGAATTTGGTTTAATCCTGGTTGGACTATTTATGTGCATAGATCAGTTAAATGAAGTGAGAAGATTTTATACTTGATGGGTCAAAGAGGTATTATCGTCATAGTTTATGTTAAAATCACCCGCCAAAATAACAGTTGTAGTTATGAAACCGTCTTCAATAAAATAATTATTGGATAGTGATTCAGATAGTAGGCTATCAACTTCGTTTTGACAGAGAACTAACATATTATTCTCTTATTGTCATCCTGAATTCAAGTTCCGTAGTGAAAGTACCATGGCAGAAAATAATACCTCAAATGTGGTTTCGATGGATTTATTCATCATTTATGGTAAATGTCACAAAAATATCAGCAGAACATGCAGAGAGATCAATTAATCTGATTCACCTAGAATGAATTTGAGAAAATTCAATAGATTGTGTAGACAGAGTTCAGTTTTGTACTGATATTATTCATGTGATTCATTCGAAGTTAGTATTTCCCGGTATTGTGATTATTAGAGTGTCAGCGTGCATTATTGTGTTTTGTAAAGGGAAATAAGAGAGCAATCATTAGTTGTTCAAGTGTTTCAATAAACGAACCCCAGTTTTGTAACAATACATTCTGAAATCCAAGCAGCCACACCATCGGTTTCTTCAATAGATCTTGAATTTGATCATTATCTCAATTGTTTAACTTTGAAAGAGATCTAGTTGATAGTTGTCCCTTTAGAAAGGTATGCTTACCCTCAAAAAAACTATTACCCAACAATACCAAATACTGGTCGCAGAAGAAGCAAAAATCGACACGAAAGGAAATCCCACCATCACTCAAATTCAGTTATGTCATGCCAATAAGGTGATAAGTTACGAGACAATTGTTCAAAAGGGTTGTTAGGTCGGTCATCGGGGCCGCGCCTGCCATTGTCATATCGGACAGAAACAAGCGAACGCTGTCTAATAAGGTTCTAGATGACCATGATGAATGATTCTTTTGCTTGGAGGACGATGTAGCTGATGTTGAACAAAGATGATTGAACCATATCGATATAAATGTGTCCTAGCACAATGAAAGACGCGTGGAAAATATATAGTGATATGAGAGTGACATTTTCGCATCGCGCAAATTCTCAGAGCTATTCGACAATTTAATTTACAGAATAAAACTCAAGGCTTCTTCATTCATACTTATTTTCTATATCCACTAATTTTTTTAGAAGCTATTTCTGTTTTATATACAATCATTATGAATATGAAAAACGACAGGAAAACTCGATGTATCTTTATCCTACAAACTTCGAAGAGGTTCAAAAAACCATCATGGAACTAAAACTAAAAAAAGCTCCAGGCTATGATAATATACGTTCAGAAACTCTGAAAAAATTATCGAACGAGATAAGAGGTCCGCTAACCCATTTAATCAATTGCTGCTTTGATAGAGGCTACTATCCTAGAAACCTCAAAGTTGGAATAGTCAAGCCACTTCACAAAAATGGAGATAAACTAGAAATGGTGAACTATAGACCTATCTCACTCATATCAAACATTTCAAAAATTATAGAAAAAATAATAAAAATCAGAATCCAGAACTTCTGTAACAAATATAAAATACTTTCCAACTTTCAATATGGCTTCAGAGAGGGAAAGTCGACCGACGATGCTATTCACAAATTAACAACTTACATCTACAAGTCATTGGACAAAAGCACACCTGCCTTATGTATTTTCGTAGACCTCGCTAAGGCCTTCGATACCGTGTGCCATGAAAAACTGCTAAATAAATTGTATAATTATGGATTTAGAGGAAATACCTATAACCTACTGAAAAGCTACCTAGAGAATCGTGAACAGAGGGTTGATATCGGAGGTGAACTGAGCAATAGTATATTCGTAACTTACGGGGTGCCGCAAGGGACAGTACTAGGTCCACTCCTGTTCACACTATATATCAATGGCTTATTGAATCTCAATATAGAAGGAAGGATCTTAAGCTTTGCTGACGACACAGCTATATTCTATGAATCGAAATCATGGAATACATTGAAATCGCTAGCGGAGGACGACTTTAAAATAATAGAAAAATGGTTTAGACATAATACCCTCGCACTCAATCTGGAAAAAACAAAATATCTGCCATTCACATCATACTCGAGTGGATTACCTAATCTGGGACCGTTGAACATTGGTCCCCAATCACATATTCCTGAAGCCGATTCGATAAAATATTTAGGTATCATAGTCGACCGACACCTCAAATGGAACCTTCAAATAAAGAATATAATAAAAAAACTAAGAGGCATGCTCTCAAGACTCAAATACCCAAAAGACTATCTTGACACTAAACATCTTACTGTACTATACTACGCATTCGTAGAATCACAGCTAACTTATGGAATAATAGGATGGGGAGGTGTAAATGATACTTATCTTGAAAACTTGAACGTTCTCCAGAGGTGGATTCTGAGAATAATATTCGATAAGCCACTCTTATTTCCCAATGACCAATTATATGTATTGTCTGGTATGTACGATGTGAGACAACTTTTCTGTGTGTCCATGCTCACCAATCTCAAAAAACACAAAAAAACTCCAGAAAAAGTGACCCACAACTACACCACCAGACATGGATCGCAACTACTACCACGTTGTGAAAAAACAATAGGTCAACGTCACTGTGACTATCTTGCACCCAGACTCTACAGCATGATACCTAGCTCGACAAAAAGCATAAATAATTTAAACTTATATAAAAAAAAAATTATTAACTGGATTTCTAGTATTGAGAGAAATAATATACACGATTTTGTTAACCAGAAATATCAACACTGAAAAAAAAAAAATACCAACTCCATACTACCCTAATGATCTCAAACATAAAACGGTATGAATGGCTCCATAATTGATGCTATGATTTTATATATATGTATATGTGTGTGTTTGTGTGTGTGTGTGTGTGTGTGTATGTATGTATGTATGTGTGTATATATAGGTGTACGTGTATATGTGTGTGTATATATGTATATGTATATATACATGTATATGTGTGTGTATATAAATCTGCTTTAAATCTATTATATGTCCCGTTTGTCTTAACATAAAACCCCACTGTTAATTATATATTTACCCTACTAGTATATGAATGCGTTTACATATTGCATGTTTATTTGTATTTATATTATATTATTTATTTATTACGCTACATTACTTTTGTCATAACTTACACTACTTTATTATTATTATCTTTGTCATCATTACATCATCTATTATATGTCCCGTTTGTCTTAACATAAAACCCCACTGTTAATTATATATTTACCCTACTAGTATATGAATGCGTTCACATATTGCATGTTTATGTGTATTTATATTATATTATTTATTTATTACGCTACATTACTTTTGTCATAACTAACACTACTTTATTATTATTATCATTGTCATAATTACATTATATTCTTACGAAACTACGTACAAGCGATAGTCCTTCGGAAATAAAGCTTCTGTGGTACCCCATGTTTATTTACTATAACCACCTTCATTATATAAACACTCTTGTTTCTTAGTGAATAAACTTATATTATATATATATATATATATATTATATAAGAGGTAAAGATATAAATGAAGCTTTCTCAAATTTCAGTAAAACCTTCAATTTTCACTTTGTTCTGCATTTTCCGAAAATGTGTTAACAACAATCAATGGAACCGCATATAAAGTGCTGAAAAGGAATTATAATAATCTGTTGGAATTAGCAAAAAAAGATTACTAGACAAATAAAATTGTTGAGTCAGATAATAAATCCAATTATTAGAGAAGTGACAAGTACTGCCCAATCTAAACAATATGAATACGATAATCCACTCGAAGTAGTTTAATGAATACGCCGCCCCTCAACTCTTGTCAAAATAGAAAGACATCGGTAAAGTAAATATTTTGAAAGGCCTATAGCCTTTCACAGTCACATTCTGTTCGTGAATCCCGTCACAGAATATGAGTAACTCTCAATAATAAACAATATGAAGAACAAGAGGAGCACCGGTATTGATGAAGTACCCATACACATATTGGAAAGCAGTGCCCAAGAGATTGTTTGTATTTCGACCTTTCTTATCAATAAATCATTTGAGGAAGGAGTTTTACCAGATTAACTGAAGATAGCGATGGTGAAACCACTTCACAAAAAAGGAAATGAGTCGGACATATCTAACTTCAGGCCAATCGGTCTACTGACATGTATATCGAAAATTATCGAAATAGCAATGTCTAATCGATTAGGGAATTTCTTTCAAAATTTTATTATTTTCTCTAAGAACCAGCATGGCTATCTGAGAAATGAGTCTATTGAAACTGCTTTGGTTTACTTCAGTAACGAAGTCCCAGAAGCAATGGACAGGGAAGATCTATCCTGTGGAATCTTCATTTATCTAAGGCCTTCGATTGTATAGATCATGATATTTTATTGCGGAAACTTTATAAATATGGAATTCGTGGAAAATCTTACGACTTGTTCAATTCAGATCTGGAAAACAGAAAGCAAATAGTACAACTCAATCAAAAAGATAATACGGCTAGATCAGATGCTTTGAGTGTGTCTATGGGAGTCCCACAGGGTAGTATTCTCGGTCCAATATTGTTTATTATATTTATCAATGATATCAATAAGGTTATAGCAGACATGAACACTGCTCACATGATAAACTATGCTGATGATACCAACCTTTTAATAACAGGTGCAAACTCACCAGATATCCTAAAAAATTGTAGCAGAATAATAGAACAAACCAAAGATTTTTTTCTAGAGAATAAGTTAGTTTTTAATAGCGAAAAATCAGATTGTATCATGTTCAAATCCATTAGCAGAATAAAAACACCACAAAATGGACAGTCAAAAAATTCTTTGTGACACTTCAGTGAAGTTTCTAGGTATTCAGTTGGACTATCATGTCATTCCTATCTTTGCAATAGACTCTCCTCGGCAACATACAAAATGAGAGTTCTTGAAAAAAATACCTTGAAACAGTATTATCTGGCCTGTAGAAATTTATGAATCAAATTTTATTCAAAATCGTGCTATGTATATATGTATTTATCAAAAAATTATCTTTATTTTTTCAACATGTGAATGTCCCATATTTTAAATTGTTCAAATCGGTTTGTAACCTGAATCTATTCATATGAATGTTTCATAACTTTTCAAATTTATATGTAAACCATTGATATTTTTTACTACAAGTTTTTTGGCGTATTTCTCGGACAAAATATTCTGCTACTTGTGAATGATTATAAATACTCTATTGAAATAGATATATCTATCTATCTAGGACTTTCCAGATAGATCATATATCAACAAATTTTGAGTATTTGTATTCTCTATGAAAAAGAACAATAACTTATCTTATGCATACTAGACTTTGAAGCAAATTCATTTAGTTCATTATAATAAAACCAATATAAACTAAAATAGAGTCCTATACATATCGTTAAGAAACTGTTTCTCAAAGTACTTTTTTCAATCCAATGTCTGATGATCTTCCTTATTGGTTGGTTTCTCAGTTATATCGCCTCTTTTGAGTTAAAACCTGTGAATACGGAATCTTTTTTATTTGGTTCGTATCTGGAGTTCTACTAGTCCATATAAAATTATGAAAACGTTATGAATTGAAACATATTTCATTGCAGATTCCCTTCAGCTGATCTGAAGCTGTTCCATTAATACTAGTCAGCCAGGAGTTCATAGCAGAGAAAAGGATTCCCAATAGTTCTGCAAATAATGATACGATAACGAAGTGCAACGAAATATAATCGTTTCACGGTATTTCATAAATCCACCATAAATTGCAAGTTTGCTGACAGGACAATTACACAAATATAATGCCACATCATAACGTACAACTGAGAAACACACAACGCCCACTCCATCGAATAAAATATGATAATTGTCCATAAAAATACATCTGATATGTTCTCGTTGTTATCTGATCATCGGGTAGTAATTAAAAGGTTGATGTTGCAACGAAAGTTGTTATTAAGAAACTGTAGGACTCGTAAATTATCGTTTAATAGGGTTTATCGATCGGTCAGAATGCGAAACTTGATTGTTTTATTTCATTGTTTCGATTCCATATGAGTGTTGAATGTTTTTGACAGCTCTCAGTAGTGAGATCTGATACGAACTAATTTGGAGATCTACCTCCTTCAAAATGTCATGCTGCTCATTTCTAGGGTCCTGCATGAGGAATAAATAATTGGCTAATTGAAAATGAATAATCGTCATTTATAAAAAATGAACTACAATAGCCTCTTACATAAAGCGAAATATTAAACAACCTGAAAAATAACATGAACATGAACGAGTTTCAAAATAATCTATAGTGATATCTGCATACGGCTTTTCAAGTGGGCATGAATCTAATGTTCTGTCGGTGAGGACAGTCGATAGCGCTTCGGAATGATTTCCTATTGTAAAATTCAATTTTGAAGTAACGAAAACTTCAGAATTAATGCCGTTTTCTTTCAGTTTTTTCCAATGTAATATGTATGAATGATCCCTTTAGGTGTTGAATTGGACGACATGATGAAGAAAAAAATAAAATTTTAAAGTGTCGACGTTTCGAAACTTCATTGTTTTATCTTCAGGACTCTAGAGTATAAAAAACCAAGACATTTGGAAGACAATTCTTGAACGAAGTATTTATAAAACAAAATTAAAATTATTTCTCAAAATAACAATGAATCATCGGAGAAAAGCTCCGAAAGGGAAAAAATAGATACACAAAAATATTGTTACTTCCATTTTCGTTGTTTTTCCTCGTTCACAAAAATAGAAAAAAATCGACATAATACATGAATAGGTTTAATAAAATGAGACCACCATACACACAAAAATAAACAAACTGAACAGGTTTGATAACAACCCAGCATTTTTTTATTATTTTCTATTTGAACAAACCGCGATTGAACAAGAATAAAAAGCGAAAATGAACCACCTGCTCCAGACTCCATGATCATTTTAAGCGGAAACGTATGGCTCCTGAACTTGCAATCGGTGCATCCCCTGGAGCTATTGTTACTATCTCTGACACTAGTTACATAAATACCTAACTCTTTGTTACATGGTTGGAACACTTCATTAAACAAGTAAAACCCAGTCCAGAAAATAAAATACTCCTGTTGCTCGGTGGACATAAGATTCATTCAAAAAATTCAGATGTTCTTATTCTGGCCAAAAAACATGGTGTCGTGATCTTACAGTTCCCAGGGCACACAACACACCGTTTACAGCCCTTGGATGTAAGTTTCTTCAAGCCTATGGAAACCTACTTCTTCCAGGCTGTTGAAGCCTTTCTGAGAACAAATCCTGGTAGTACCGATTCTCAGTAACATGACTGCACTTTTGTCTGATGCCTTTGCGAAAACTGCGACCATAAGCACTATTGCTAATGGTTTGAAATAATGTGGGATCGGGCCTGTTGATCGTACAGTTTTTGCAGAAACCGACCAAGCCGCTGATAACCAAAACCAAATGGATGTAAGAGAACTAGAAAATACTGAAAATGGTAGAAAGAACATGTCAGTAAACGAAAGTCAACCATCCCAAAGTAACAAACATGATCTTTATTGTTTTGTTGAAAATATATACAGGATGTTCATAAAATCAGATGTGGAATCATATGCGACTGAAAGATAAACTTTAGTCACTATCTTCAATATTAAATTGAGAATGTTTCCCTATGCAACATGATCTTTATGTTGCTATCGACAAAATGTATCCATTGCCCGAGCCATTAAACAATGAAAATAAAAGGAAGTTGTCCCAACCGGCTGTCATATTGAGCAGTACACCCTACAAAGACGACTTGGAAAATCAACAAACGCAACGGAAAAACAAAGCCGAGCAAGTGAAGAGAAAAATATGTTTGCCATCAACTTCTTCAGATGCAATGAAGCAGTCTCGTAGTTCAAGAGTCACCGCCCCTCAATCAACAGTACCTGTACAAGAAAACAACAATATCGAAATCTGTTTTAACCCAAACGGTTGGTTTTGTCACGTTTGTGAAGAAAACATAGTTGAAGATATGGTTCAATCCTTAAAGTATGAAAAATGGGCTCATACGTCCTGTGCGGGAAGAGGCAAGATACTGAAAAAAAAAACATGTTAAAATTGCATTTAAAAATTTATCGGTACGATTTAAAAACCACCGATGAGAAACTGTGTGTTCTTGTTTGTCTGATTTTTATTTTTAATAAATTTTTTAATCCTTGAGCAGAGTGTTTGAAAAACTAGAAAATTGGTACGATATACCCGACCTTACCCTATATTCGAAATAAAGGCCATTGACGTTTTCAAGGAACAAAACTAGATCTTAGACATAAATCGTTCGAAAGCAATGATGATTTCAAATCATGCACACCTGCTGAATCGCGTTTGTAAATAATCACTTCAGAGACAAATGTATAAAATTAGGTTGGAGAGAGAGGAATTATAAATTAGGACAAAACTATTCATATGGAAGAATGTGGATGATAGAAAAACAGAGACACAGATTCGAGAGGTGTGAGCAGAGTACCTAGAAACCAAACTATAATGGAAAAGGCAATACCACCCAAGAACCTTCATATAAAAATGCCTTCGATGCTGTTCGGTTAACACGAAAAAGAATACAATGCAAGGGAATTCTCCATAGACGTTTTCTCATGATCCGTCCGGAAACCTCATCACCGAACTATGTGTTCTAGACCAGTAATCGCCTTTTAGCGATCAAAATTCTCTTTCCATTAACGTATATTTCAAATCACAGTTGTACAAACTTGGTAACCATGGCATTCAACACTGCCTGATGACGACGACGGTCGGATAGTAATCAAAAATGCTCAATGGAAGACCGACAAACCAAGCTCGACAAAGAATGTGTGCGGTAAATTTATACCAGTTCTGTTAGGAATCATGAAGACCTAATAAGTACAGGAGAAATGTCTCTGAATCTGTGGATGTAAATACTTCACGTCGGTGTACGCGGAAAGTTGAAGATAATAATTACTGGTAAGTAGTTAACGAGTCCCTCAGTGGTCTTCTATTAATTAAATTGGAAGCACATTAGGTACTAGGTTCTATCGAACGGTTAGGACTCGGAATGTTAACAAGGGGTAATATTGAATTTGCATCGTGTTGAATATACATGACGGCTGAACAGTCGGTATTTCTATTATTCGTGACACCGAGATCTGTCTTCCACACAGGACGTGACAAATATGTACAATTAATTTCGATATGCAGGTGTATTGTTGTTCGTTGCATTTTCGGTAGTATTATACCGACAGAAATCATCGAAATGATGTAGTAGACTTTCCTAATAAAAATGTAAAATACTACCTACAAGCGATGTCCAAAAAGATACTAGATGAAAGATAATAATAATACGAAATGAAAATGGCGTCTGTGAAAGTATAGGCCTTTCAGACAAAAATCTTGTTCAGTTGTTGAACATCGACTTCCTGAACCTTGGCTGAAACCATCACGTCGATGGTGACGTTAGGGTGAAAGGTAAATTGATCTTGATGGCCACTTATGAATGTGTGAGATCCTTTCATCTTCTTAACCCATCCTATAATCTAACATTAAATTATAGGAAAAAGCGGTATTTCGAAACGCATATGGAACTTTGTGCCTTCAGTTGGTATAGCGTGAGACTGGAGATATAGAGGACGCGGGTTCGAATCCTGCTCGAAGATGATTTTTTCTAGAATTTAAAAAAAATTGTGAAATGCCACAATCTTCCTTCTCGATAATAATAATATTCATTCACCATATTATAATATACAAACTACTCATTGCACATCGATTCAAGTACATTTAATTATAGTATTTTCATTGTGTATTCATTTTTTTGAATGACATCCTGGAGAAAAAATAGAAAGAACAAACAGAGGCCGAGCCTGTACATGAGACATTTATCTATAGACAGTCATTGATCTTTCACATGTAAGTATAAAATGATTGAAAACCTTCAAACAATAAATTACATCATAAAAATCCTAGAATATAGTTATTGAAAGCATAATAAATATTGATCATTCACACATATTCATAGATAAACATAAACATTTATACAATTTCTATTAGTTTAATACAAGAACATAATCAGTTGATTTTTGTATCTATTAACAGATGTATTTTCATTCTAGGAGATTGTTTTATCCATGTTTTGATTTAGTTTTTGAAGAGTGGAAGCGTTGTCCGAGAGTTTTGAACATTCTTGGTATATCGAGCGAGTTTTGATTTTGTAACTTATATTATGTGCGACTCAATAGATTTTCCTTCTTTCAAATTTCTGTGCTGGTGTATTAGCAGTGTTAATGCAAATATTTGACAGATATCCAATATGTTGGCTTCATTATATATATATATATATATATATATATATATATATATGCTGCTGTCCCAAAGAATTTCTCAGACTATATATATATATATATAAATCATTGCTCGGATAGGTGAATGGTTTATTCAAAATAATCTTTAAAATCCACTTTTTTAGTGTTTCCAAATTATTTAAATAATCAACAAAGAATAAATATCTTCTCCATGACAGTTCAATATAAATTGAAATTAAGGTTGGTAGATGAAGAGCAGAAAACACATAACTACTGTCCTGGCTAATACCACGCAGAATGTTGAATGATATCTGCTCGACATCCATGCAATTATTCATATAAATGAATATTGAATTGCAAATGTTTCTTCTAAAAGACATGATTGTGTTTAGTTCAAATCAGTCTCTCCTAACACCTGAATTGTTGGCCCTCATCAGTATAGGGCAGTCCCAGCCAAAGATCCGAAGATCTCCGGCTGAAACGAGAGTGAATTAAACATCGACACAGCCATGTTTAGGCCCGGTATTTTCACCTCCGGTTAAACTAGGAATAAATTAACCAATGGTTAGAATGTGCTTTTGCTTATCAATAAACGTTGAACAAAAGCATATTCTAACCATTGGCTAATTTATTCCCAGAATAAACGGAGGTGAAAATACTGGGCCTTAGTCAACAATAGGTACATGTCACGAAGTGCATTTTAAATTCCCCCACAAAAAGGCACCTGGTGACAGAAAGAAACACCCCAGGAACTCTATAACAGTCTATTTCGAATGAAGTTGGAATAGGAGTGGCTACTTGGCCGACTACCATATGAAATACAAAGGAAAGCCACTGTTTTCGCAAAATGGAGAGACAAATATTCAACATATAAATTCCCAAAGTCTTCTCCATGACAGTTTAATATAAATGAAACTGAAGGTTGTTGAATATTCCTCTCCATTTTGCGAAAACAGTGATTTCCTCTGTATTCCATATGGTAGTCAGCCGAGTAGCCACTCCCATTCCAACTTCATTCGAAATAGACTGTTGAGTTTCTGGGGTGTTTCTTTCTGTCACCAGGTGCCGTTTCGTGGGTGAATTTAAAACTCACCTCGTGACATGAACCTATTGTTGACTAAGTATGGCTGTGTCGATGTTTAATTCAGTCTCGCTTCAGCCGGAGATATTCGGATCTTTCGCTGGGACTGCGCTATACTGATGAGGGCAGCCCGAAAGGGGTATATAGGTGTCAGGCGGGACTGATTTAAACTAAACACAATCATGTCTTTTAGAAAGAAACATTTGCAATTTAATATTCATTTCTATGAATTATTGCATGGATATCGAGCAGATATCATTCAACGTTCTGCGTGGTATTAGCCAGGAAAGTAGTTGTTTTCTGCTCTTCATCTACCAACCTTCAGTTTAATTTATATTAAAGTGTCATGGAGAAGACTTTCGAAATTTTTATTCTTTCTTGAATATTCCTCTCCATTTTGCGTAAACAGTGGCTTCTCTCTGTATTAAAATAATATTTGGTGACCCCACTCCAAGCGATGATACCATAAGATATATGGGTTTGCACCATCAGTGAATAGTAAATTATTTAGAGATATTTCAGACCGAGTATAGTTTTTAAGTACTTGAACTTACAAACTAAATACCTGAGTTTTTTTGTATCATTGCTGACATGTGCATTCCATTTCAAATTTCGGTCAAGCGTAAATATTTCATCCTCTCAGAGGATTTTATTTGGATTTCAGCATTCGTTTCATAGCTGATAGATGGCATAAAGTCTTTTTTTTAATTGAGTAATTTACTATTGAAGTATTCCATGATGATAGGAAGTGCAGAAGTAATATTTCTATTCAGGTTTGTCCAATTACTCTCCACAAAAAAGAAAACTTCATCATAGGCGAAACAAATTATTTCAGCGGGGATAAATAAGATGAAAAGTGAATTTATATGGAGGATGAAAAAAATAGGTCCTAGAACTGTTCCCTGGGAAACCCCATAACTAACAATCTCATTTTATAATCTACAATTACACACTGTTTTCGGTTTACGTCAAATGGGATATATTGGAATATCTAGAGCGAATTTCATTTTCGATAATTCAGTTGAATACAATTGCTAGAGGAAACGCATAGTGGGGACTTCCGAAATTTTATCCTGGTAACTGTCATGATAACAGTGGAATAAGAAATGATGGATGGAGTACTATTTTCCAATATTGTAGAAGCATTTTTGGTGAAATTATTGTTAGACGCCTCCATTTTTGAACGCACTGAAATTTGGGATGTTCACATGTTTTTGCCTGCTGAATACAAATCTACAATCGATACTTTCTGAGTTATAGTACCCCAGTTTCAAGCAAACGAACACTAACAAAATACATCTTTTTAGCACAATCTAAAATCTTCCTTCTGAGTTTTTCACAGAACATTCGATTTTGCTAAAAAATCAGCCTTCATCTATCCCCGCACAAAAACTTCTGTACAAAAGAACACCATAAATCATACGGAGAATTGACGTGGAATAGATCGGTAGAAGTAGAATAATTGCGTTTTGTTGACCTCATTGTCTTGTGGAACAATTGAACTCGTCGTATTCTTGGCAGATTTCATCTTGCCTAATTCAGCAGAGATTTTTATGAATTGGTTTTATTGCAAATGAAAAGGGAAAAAAAATTAAAAAAAAAATCGTGTACGAAAACGAAGGTCCCTCTGTTTGAAAATATGAACAGGGTGTTCATGAAATCAGATAAAAATCAACTGCGACTTTATTTTTATCGTGAATTTTTCAATTTTTAGAAAAATATTTTTAATATTAAGTTGAGAATCTTTCCCCTTTCCAAAAAATGCCTTCTTAGGGCCATCGATAATTTCGTAAACAGAATAGTTGAAAAGGTTAATTGACATATAGTTTTCCCAATATCAATTGCAGAAGCATAAAAAAGTCTTGCGGCGAAATCCTGTGAGCAGCAGTGGCGGAGATATCTAATTTTATTTGGATATTTTATTATCCAAAAGCTATTGAAACACAAATATAACGCGTGATTTATGACCTCCCATCGTATAGACACACCTGCCAGCATTGATGTCCGACTTGATTGGCCCAGACCAATCGGTTGTAGAACCGACAGCAGTCACTCAAGTCCACGTTGACCAGCGGGCTCTTTGTGCCGACGGAGACTGTATACAAGTAGTACAGATTATTTTTCGTTCCGTTTTTTCGCATATACGCTCGTATTAGCGAAGTGAGTTTTTATTTGCTCCCTATAGAAACAGCTTCTGCAATTGATATTGGATGGACTATACCATTCTCTAGACAAGAAAGTGACTGGTTTCGTTTTCCTGTGGATCGAATACGTGTCTCGGTTCTGTCAACAGGAAAACTCACACGGACATCAGTCTACAAGAAAACCGAGTAATCTCCTTCAACTTTTCAATTACCGTTACAATCAATATGCTTATTTTGAATTAAACAGAGGTCATTCTTATTGATCTCTGAATAAATAGGCAACAACAAAACGCAACTATTGTAACTACCCCCATTAAAATTTTGACGCTCACCTAAGTATTGGAGACAAATTGAGTGCTAGCAACATGAATGGTATGAATATCTCTAATTTTATGCAAGAGATAACGAAATTGGGACCGCTTGACGTTTTTGGAAGTTTGACGCGAAAGTTCTGACCGTATTATTTTATGACTCAGCACAAAACGAAAATCAGATTACCAATCAGGAACTATTTCATTAAGGGTTGAAGTTTTTGTTCAACCAGTAGCACAACACAGTGTTGCTGTACAATCCTTCTGGGATTCACCCATAATCATAATACCATCGATATAATTGACCAATTTCACGACTGATGTCATGATCTTGCAAAAAAGTAAAGTACGAAACAGTCAGAATGCAAGACAAGTAAATTCGAGCAGTTCATTAAACCAAACATCTTCCTAGAATAACTAAGAAATGTGCACGAATCAAAAACATATTCCTTCTTATGGAGGCAACCTAGATACTGCCCTATTTCCAAAATTGAATAGCGAGTTCTGAGGTTAACTGTTCAGAAGGAACCCACTTGTCCACTGAAGAATATGACGAAAAATAGTTATTTTTGATGCTAGATTGCGAAAAGCTATTTTTTCATTCCAGAATAGCGAGCAAAACAATCACTCAATAATGGAAAATAATTTCGTAATGAGTATCAAATATTTTTTTCGAAAAAGGTATCCCACAGCTCGAATATTGGTGAAAATGTGCATATATTTTGGTGCGTGATAGCAATGCAACAAACAAGTTCTATAATAATAATAATAAAGTGTCTTTATTAAGGCGGACTTCAGTCAGTGTCTGCTTCAGTGGACAATCAACAATTCTATTAAGAAAACACGCGGTTAATTCTTGAGTTGGTGGCAGTTTGTGATTGAGAAATTAAAAAATAGATAGATATGTTTATTGATCATATGAATGACATAGGATATGCCCAATCATAGTACATGAAGCAAAATGTAGTACATAAACATGGGGGAACATAAACATAGTAAATAGGACACTAATAGTTTTTTAATCAACTAGTGTATTAATGGTTAATGTTCGAGATCATTAATCGCAATTATACGAGTTGATTACAAAAAAATTCCGTCAACCTCGTTCCTGGGGTCAACGTGGAATTTTTAATATCCATTTGTTTCAACTTGGAGAAAACCTACAATATTTGGATTTTAAAATACATAAATTTGACATGTGAAGTGTAGATGACAAAATTTGTTTTGTTTATTCATTTGTTTGTTATTTTATTTATGGTAAAATGCATGAACTTTGAAAGTAAAGTAAGATACAGATATTGTTTTTGTGGAGATTGACTTGGATCCCCCCCCCCCCCAATTGATTTTATTGAAATATTATTGATTGTCTCCCATTGAATTCCGTGCAGAATTTTCTGGCCATACTGTACAGACAGTTCAATGCCTCTGTCTGCTACTTATTCCAAAGTGATGTATATCGATCTCACTGCATAGTGTAACAACAACAATGGGTAAGTTTTATTTCTTTAACGGTCCATCCATCACACTCAGCTTACTAACGCTGGAACTATTAAAAGTACAATTTGATCAGCCTGGGGCCGTCATAAGGTCAAAGATAAACAATTACTCGATATTTCAATTTAATCCAACCACATGTGAACTGTTTTCATAACGGTTACCGATTATGATTTCCGTTATTACAGACCGCGTTAATGAGGTAAGGAGGGGAATTTGAATTACAATTCATCTTTGAATTCAAGCACACGTATTTCTTATCTGAACCAATAAGCGGTGATTCATGTCTGGTTTATCAACGTGCAAAGGAATTATTGAAGCTGGTTTCTTGTTATTTTGAGGCTTTATTGCCACCATGTGGCTTTATTGACATATCTGAGTAATTTTGCGATATTCAGACTGTAAATGAGAGCAAAGAGGCTTATTTAATTATTCACGCATGACAATAATCTGTTCTGGTTTGTAAATATCTGAAATCACGTTCCAGGATATTTTTTCATTGGTGACCTCTAAAATGAATATGGAGTTGAATATATTTTTGCGGTGACTTATATTTCACTTCCGTCATACAATTATCACTTGTGGTCTACCACTTGTTTCAATTTATATTGAATTTTTGTGAAGAGACTCTCAAGTCCCTTGTTTGTAATATTACACTT
Organism: Gonioctena quinquepunctata; assembly: GCA_018342105.1. Taxonomy (NCBI): domain Eukaryota; kingdom Metazoa; phylum Arthropoda; class Insecta; order Coleoptera; family Chrysomelidae; genus Gonioctena; species Gonioctena quinquepunctata. Next base: position 408,871 of record JAFIRS010001048.1, read on the forward strand.
CACTTGTTTGGATCTCTTGTTTGATGCCTTGTCGGACATGTAGCCACTCCTATCGAGATATAATCCTATTGAGAAAGTTGAATAGTTATGGAGTGTTTCTTTCTGTCACTGGGTACCGCCAATTGAAAGTTACTTTATCTTGCGTACCTACAGGTGATTATCTTAATATATATATAAAACCAGTGTCCTGATGTTTGTTCCCAGTGAACTCTTCACCAAGTCAACCGATTTCGATGAAAATTGGCATGTATGTGTAATTTTTTCCAACTTGAGAGATAGGCTATTTTTCATCCCCCTAAATGTTAAGGGTGTCCACCCCTTAATTTTTTATTTTATTTTTTTAGTAATTTAATTTTTTCATTTTTTTATGATACAGCATTACGGGATAATAGGAAAACGGGATAACGGGGATAACGAAAAAACGGGAAAACGGGATGACAGGATGAGGGGAAAACGGGATAACGAAAAAATGGGATGACGGGATGACAGGATAAGGAGATAACAGGATAAGGAGATAACGGGAAAACGGGATAACGGGATAAAGGAAAAACGGGATAACAGAAAAATGGGATAACGGGATAACGGGAATAACAAAAAAACGGGATAATGGGATGACAGGATAAGGGGGTAACGGGAAAACGGGATAACGGGATAAAGAAAAAACCACAGCAACGCGTGGGGGGTCTGCTAGTTTCTAATATAACGGGTGATTCTCTAAGGTGGCTCACCTATAACTTTTTTGTTATTGAAGATAGAAAAACGAAATCTGGGGGTTGTGTATAGTCTAATTTACATTTTTTGACATATTTACTTGCTTTGTTATACTTTCGGTTTGACAGGAAATGACCCCTGACCCCTGACGATTTTTAAATTGGACATCCTATATATTTTAACTTATTTCAATCGAGAATGACATTCTTAATCTTAGAAATTAATTCATTTTTATTCCAATTTTCATTTTTATGTTTATTGTATGATTTTCCAATGAAAATATGTAATTTTCGTTTGACCATCATGGTTGATAAAAATTTCAAAACCCACTTTTTTAATCAGATACTTGTAAATCGTAAATGCAAACATTAGAAGTCGTTTCAATATATATATTTCCATCCTACACCTCCGATTTCGAATTTGCTGCATTTCACATGATTATTTTTCAGAAATTATATAATTCGATTGGGTAGTTCCTGAGAATCTTCCGAGAAAAAAACAAAACAAACGAACTTGCATTCGGACAGAAGAACGAATATATGTTTGCTTCCAATATTTATAAAATGCAATTATATTTTTCGGAAATAGGTGAAACGGGAATAATTTTTCTTGGTTAGGAAAATTTGTGGATGATGTATTTTTTCAACTTCCTCAACTCAGCTGGGGCCAGTTCTTTTTCTTGTATTCGTGGTATTCACTCAACTAATTGAATACAGAATCAATAAATCAAAATGTGATGACGTTCTAACGATGCTTATAACCTCGAGTGTTTCTCAGTTATGCAAAAACGAAATGGCCGTCTGTCTTCAAATTATGGGTTGTCAAGCCCTCGGCAAAGGCTTTTATTTGAGAAAATGACATGGTCTTTTTTCGATGGACCAGAAGTGAAACTGTTGGGTCTTACGGAAATTAATAATAACTTTTAGTACTTCTCACACGAAAAGAAATATACGATCAATAAAATTACTGTTGAAACGACAAATTTTTTTTGACACGCTGTAGTGATAGAAACGTACACGATTTCTAGCTTGAGAAGGCAAACTGATGAGTGAATTAGACCTTCATGCTAAGAATTCTTTATATATACATATGTATATATATATTAAAATACATATACAGGATGTAATCTAACCTCCTGCAAACCCGTGGATAACGAGTGTATAATGCCATTTTATAACGAATTACAGTGGTTAAAAATCTGAAAAAAAAAATTGAAAACATGTTTTGTTCTTTTTAAAATTCGACAAAAATTTTGGGTAGGGTCACCAGCCCGATTTAAGGTGACCTGCTCAGAGAAAAACTTTGGCAATTGCCGAAAGCAATAAACATTCAACTCGACTTTTGAATAATGTAGAATGTTGAACTGATTGTGTGGTGAATGTGAACATTTCAGGCTCCCTGATATATATTCAATTTCAAAGTGGAGGAAACAACTATCCTTGTTAAACCCAAACTGGTGAAGAAGTCAGAACTAGTTGATTTCAAACTCTGCTTTGAGGAACTCATCATAATTCTCAGTCATGCGAGAATCTTGCTTGACAACTGTGTTCAGTTCACGTGTTCTGAATATCTGAATCACTACAACGGTCGTGATATTATTATTCAAAACAATATTCAATTGCGAATGTTTCCCTTTTCAATACTGTTTGTGTCATTTGTTTCTTACAAGTGACTGTGATAATTATGATAAGTGCCTCAAAGCAGAGTAAGAAGTCAACTAGTTTTGTCTGTATCACCAGTTTGGATATAACAATATAAGTTGTTTTCTTCACTTCGAAATTGAATACCTATCTCAGGCAGTCTGCGATGTATACATTCACCACACAATCAGTTCAACATTCTACATTTTTCAAATGTCGAGTTAAATGTTCATTGCATTCGGCAATTGCCGAAGTTTTCCTCTGAGTGGGTCACCCGAAATTAGGCGGGTGGCGCTACCCAAAATTTTGTGGAATTTCACAAAGAACAAAATATTTTTTTTTTCAGATTATTAACCACTGTAATTCGTTATGAAATGGTATTATACACTCGTCATTCACGGGTGTAAAAGAGTTTAGATATATATATATATATATATATATATATATATATATATATATATATATATATATATATATATATATTTATTGATAATGTGGGTTGTTTATTTTTATTTTTTATTGATCAATATTATTATTTTATTAACCACTAGCCATTGATTTGATTGATTTGATTTATTATCACTTCAATTATTTCTTAAAAAAAATACTTATCAAAACAATAGAAAATCCAGTTATGTTGTTCTTACTCTTTTCCAAACACCATTTTACCTTTCCTTTGTTACCTTATTCCAGCTCAGTCAGTACGCCTATGGAGACATGATCATCCTACAGCTCAGCAGAGTTCAGTTGCGCCATCTAGTTGCTTTGTTTGAAGTCAAGTTATTGTTTCATGAAAATATAGTTTGTGATATGATCAAATGATGAATAACGAAACAGAAAATAGTTAAATTTGTTTTAATCCTTCTACTCCTGCGATATCCAGCTTATATCAAATATAATTGAATCTATGAACTTGAAAAATCATCACATGATTTGCTCATGGGCAATGAGCAAATAAATATTTACAGGTTACATCTACAAAGTGGTAATAAGTAAGGAATAAAGTTCACCACTGTGGATGAATATTATCAAAGACCGAAAGAACGTGTCTAATACCAATGATATCACTTCTTTTATTTGTGTATTCAAAAAGTACCTGTAGTTCGTTGCGTTTGTGCACTCACGAAGACTCCTGGCTGTGTCCAGTGCTTTGGAAAGTGAACCTATCCGACGTTGGCCCCCTTTTATTGTTGGTTATGTCCTGTGTGGAATGTGACATGGATAGCAGCAGGTAAGTGGTTTCTTGCTCGAATAGTTGTAGACTGTTTCTTGGTTTGGATTATTGATTGGAATTGCTCTCACAGTTGTGTTTTCTGCTCATGTGGATTCATTTATGTGATGAACATTTTTCTAACGCTTTTTCCAAAATTATTTTTCCCCCTGTTTTCTTCCTCCCGTAGCAACCATAAATTTTTGTTTTTGGGCACGAAATTTCCACACACTTTTGAAAGCAACTTTTCTTATTCTACACTATGAAACTTATTTTATATACTCAATATTATTCATACAAATTGGTTCTGAATTCTTATTCAACCATTTTCTGTTCTCAGATTGATATTTTATAATTTTTTCATGAGAAAATTATTTGACATGTCCCTGTTATGTTCCTTTGATTTTCTAAGTTAGCATACAGGATGTTCTTGCTTATATATAATTTGTATCTGTTTGAATTCTAAGATTTTGTTTGTAGATTTCGATATCTATTCTTTTTATAGGTTGTGCAATCTGAATGGATAGTTGGAAACCTATTGATGTCAATAGAAAAGCCCCACTGCTAAACTCTTTGATGATCTGCGTCGAACATGAGATGGTAAAAGGTTACCGAAATGCAAAGTGCACAGAAAAATTGTAAAATCACCATAGCAGGTATTCATGTGATATATAAGTATAATTGTATCAACTTTGTATTATTTAAATAGTTGACATATATTTGCTATCCTAACAATATATATATATATATATATATATATATATATATATATATATATATATATATATATATATATTAAATTGGCTTGCAGGCATAAATAACTCTTCATCCGTAAAAACCCCTTGTTATGGTGTAGATAACCTGATAGCAGATATTGCCATTCAATTCATTACCTAAGAAATGCAACATTCTGAAACCTGTTTCCAGTGTATATTGCCCAAATAGACTGACTCTCTCGAAACAACTTTTTGGAATTCATTTCTGGATGATGATCGCGGTGCCCTATCATTTCTCTCATTTCACATCATCCTCGTATATGCAGTATACGATTATATAAAGCAGTTCTTGTGAATTGGAATTGAATAATTATAGGTGCAGAATCGACAAAAAATATGGAGGTGCACACGCGGACGCATGGTTGGCAGATAATTCGGGGATACAATAAAGAAAATGATACGTTTGCAATGTGTGGAAACAAACGAGCAACCGATTTGGATTGACGTCAGCATACCAATCGTACGGATATAGTTCAGGGAAATACCCAACATTTGGGGGTTCAAGGTGTATGCCAGGCGCCAAGTAATTTGAAAAACAAACAAAAATACTGGAAAATCTAGAGAAAACTCTTCACACAACAAAGTCAGAGCACACGCAGAATATATTTTTTTCTCAACTTCATTCACCGACTCCCTTCTTTTTTTTCAAAAATATTCAGGATTAAAAGAAGCCTATATCGATTTGTTGAAAATATAAACAGGATGTTCATAAAATCAGATGTGGAATCATCTGCGACTGAAAGATGAACTTTAGTCACTATCTTCCATCAGCAAGATAACCTCTTGTGGGGTATTCATGTTGAAAAGGGAAACATTCTCAATTGAATATTGATAGAATTTTTTTTTTCTGTGAATTGAAAAATCTACGATTAAAATTAAGTTATTTTTTGTGAATGTCTAACAGAAAACAACTACTTTCCAGGCTAAAGCCACGCTGGACATTGAACTACATCTGATAGATATTCTGGAAAGGCCCTAACTCAAAAGAAAAAATCTGAAATTGAAAATTTGCATTTTTATTCAGATAGTTATTTGATTTTCTATTCCAGTCTTAATTAAGAACCCATAAAGATGAATGAGGAAAAGAAAAATGTTTTCCGAAAGAGAGTACTCACCAGAAATCATTCGATACATTGACGCAGGAGAGACATCGCATTCACTAGGTCTTCAATACATTTTTGTCGACGAAAATCCATTTTACGCTTTCACGATCATCAGGAAGACCGGAAGAAATGGGAAACACATTTTCAAAAAGCAATCTCACAGAAAAATATTTCTAACAATATTCAATTGAGAATGTTTCCCTTTTCAAGCCTATATCCTTCTCCAAGTCCCAGGCTACCTCTTTACCACAGTTCATCACGAAAAAGTAACAAACAGAGAGACGAATAGAGTTAAGATTCGCATTTATAATATTAGTGTGATTGGATTTGTTTGATATTCATTAATATGGTTTCAGAAAATAAAAAATCATAGATGTCATAAATAAATTATATTGAAGCTTTTGAAACTTAAGAATCACAACATAAGTTAGGAACGCCCAATCAAAGGAGGTGGACCGCAGGGATCCATATTGGGCCTCTCTTGTTTTTAAGTAATGCCAATGATTTCCCTTTCCACATTTCACTGAAACGCGAATTGGTAACAGATGATCGTCTTTTTCTCTACGAGTTGATAAAAGTAGTGATATCGATAGAATATCATTAGATGTTGATAGTGATTAATCATTCTCAAATGATACTAAAACACATTCTGGCTCATGTTTAGCATGATGCCCAGCATAATGATTGCCAGAAGAACTCAGTGAAATTTTTAGGAAAACATATTGATCACCTCTAACTTGGACTACACATATTGCAAGTCTGTTGCAAATTAGCAAAATCTGTTTATGCCGTTCGTCGCATAGCTCTAAGCATGAGCCAAGAAGCGGCCTCAACATCATACTATGCAGTGTTCCAATCAGTAATGAGCTATGGGTTACTGTGTTGAGGAAACGCAAGTCTCATGAACTTACAACGAGTATTTACACTACAAAAAGTTGCCGTATGTGTAGATACGATGAATATTCCAAACTACTTTTTCGAAATCTTGGCATTATGACACTGCACAAATTGTCCATGAAAATCTAATCATAGGACAAATTATACATACACAACACACTCAAATGTTCACAACTGCCATACCTGGAACAGACGTAACACTGTGTCCCACATGGGAAGACTGAGGAAGACCAATCTCCCTCATTCCTACCCTTACAGAAATTATTGAAAAACTTGTCAAAAAAAGACTCAATGAGTTCCTCAGCTCACACAAAATCATTAACACAAATCAATTTGGGTTCCAAAATAGAAAGAACACACATGATGCAATTTTTTCCTTTCTACATGGGCTTTACTCGGATATGAATAGCGGAGATATTGCCGCAGCAGTATTTTGTGACCTTACGAAAGCTTTTGACTGCGTGAATCACAAAATACTCTTGCGAAAGCTTCATCACTATGGGTGTAGAGGAGTTACTTTGGATTGGTTCGAATCGTACCTCACAGAAGGTAGACAAGTAGTGAAGACCCACAAAATTCCAAGGACCAATGAGATAGATTCGGGTGTGCCGCAAGGATCGGTTCTAGGTCCAACTCTGCATTTACCATACATTAATGATTTATCAAATCTTAACATTTCTGGTAAACTAACACTATTTGCAGATGATACCATAATTTTGTGGAAGACTAAGACAGTTGAAGATCTTAACGAGAAAATATGTTGCGATTTTAAAATGGTTAAGTCTTGGTGTGATTCAAACCTTTTATTATTTAATATCTCAAAAACGAATATTGTCTCCCTCAAATGTGCTCTGCACGATGTGAACTTAGAAAATGATTACATTGAAAATAAAGATTGTTCCAGATTTCTGGGTTTGAATATTGACAAGAAACTAAAGTTTGGTATACACATAAAACAGGTAAGAAGAAAAATTTATTCTGGTTGTTATGCAATTAGAGTAATTGCTAGGGAGCCTGGATTACCTTTTTCTGAAACAGCATTTTACGCTTTGTTTGAATCTCATTTGAGGTATGGTATTCCTTTTTGGGGAGTGTTCAGCTTAAATTTGCTGGACTCGGTCCTCAAAATTCAGAAAAGGGCTATCAGATATATTGGTAAAATTGGACCACGCGATTCATGCAGGCAACTATTCATTGATATGGAGATACTGACTGTTGTAGCTCTTTTTATTTTGGAAAAGGTTTGTCTTATAAGAAAGCATATTTTGAAATACGAAGTCATTTCTTCTCATTATTCCACAAGACTAAGCTCTAGGAATAACTTGAAATTACTTTTACCTTCGTCCTCTCTAATCAAGGATTTGTTTATTTATAACGGAGTCAAGAGGTATTATCATTTGCCAAACGAAGTCGAAGACTCTAATGTAGATAATGTGGGTTTTAGAAAAAAATAAAAAATCTACTGTGTAGAAGACCGTATTATGTTCTACAAGAATTTCATGACGATAATCTGATTATAGTTTAATAATTGTTTGTATTGTATATTTATTTATATTTCATATTGTATTCATTTATATTCATTTATATTTTATATTGTATATTTAATAATTGTATTTACTTGCGATTATATTTTTTTGCACTTGTGATTGAATGACCGGGAACACTGTTCTCGTCGAATATATTGTTTTATATACCTGTATTTGAAGCTTTGTCAACAAGATTATCATCTTCGGACAATAAAGTATATTTATTATTATTATTAAAGCAAATATTTGATTTTCGTGTTTTTAATTTACTTCCTTGTGATATAAGGTCATTAGATTCTTTCAAAAAACGTTGGAAATAAATCTCACCACACAATTTGAGTGATTTACTTTGCTGCCAACTTATGCTATTGTGGCTTCTTATTTGTTCAGGTTTTACGATATATCAGTCTCTCATCTGTTGAACTATCTATGAATAATGTTGAGCGGTTGTAACTGTATTTTGATTTATTGTCTTTCTTTGTATATGTGTCCAAAATTGTATTCTATTCCACCCTCTATCATGAAGTATAATCTCAAAGGATAAACGAACTATTTTTCCAAAATGTGAACATTTTTCTCGTACTATTGCATCGAAACAATCCCCGTAAAGAGAGTCAACTTGAACAGGTACACCTGATGTTTCCACGGACAAACAGATTTATATGTGTTCTACAAACATGCGAACGAGAAAAATAGCTTTAGCAAGATGTTAAATTGAAAATTCCCCGAATCAATCGATTACTTCGACCAAAAAGCCGCGGTACTTCTTTCTATCGTTACGTGGACCACCGTGAAACCCGAATTTATAAGTGTAAGTGAATCCTCGTTTACAATGGCGCCTCTGTACTCGGAACCTGTGCCATCTTGATTTTATGGCAAGTCACCTCGTGAGTGAGATTAATTGAAATAAACTGAATTCACTAGATGAATCTATTTCATTTTCGTGAACTGACGCAATTTCATTGTTTGTTGTTATCTATTGATCAGTTTTCGAACACTTCAGATTTTTTGGTTGGGTAAAAACTTCTTGAATTGATGAAGCAACTCACACACAAGCAATTTTTGGATTGAACATACCGAAAAAAATAAATTACCAGATTAGATTGTCGTTGTTTGGAAGTTAGAATGCAGGTTCCGCGACCATGGAATTGCATCTGTTGTAGTATTTCTCGCCAAAAAACATAAAGGAAAATGAGTTGAGTTCATGGATGTACGAATGAGTTCATATCGAAATAAAATAATGCTTCCTCTACTGCCATCAGGATCTTCGTCTAATGAGCAATAAAATATTTTCGATATGAAAGTCAGAATAAAAAGCCATATAGATGGATTTCTCCCGATAATCTCTTTGAATAAGTCAAAAAAATTTACTGAATCGAAAACAAAATTGCACGACAATTCAAAATGATGTGCAGTAGCTGCTGTTTTTTCTTTTTCATTTCTATTCTTTTCATAGCGGTCATATTTGTGTTGATATATTCTGGTTTTTCGGTATTGTTTAGTTTGCCCTAAATAACATTTTCCCCATTCACAGGGAATGCTGTATATTATACATGAATCTCATTCAGCTGGTATCTCATCGTTTAAGTGTGTGAATAATTTTCCTGTAGTTTTCAAATTGTAAAAAGCAAACTTTTGAGAATCAGTTGATGAACATTATTTTATTTTATATGAGAGTCCATCTAGACATGGAAAAAAGCCATGCCAATTTTCATGGAACATTTGCCATGAATTATAATTATTTATTGTGTATACATGCTTGTAGAACCGAAAATATTCACGGAGGTGAAAGCATTCATGAAAAAAAGGAGTTCAATTCAAAGCGTTATGAACTAAATCAATCGAAAAACACTTCGAGAGTACTGGGATTCGCTGTAGAATTGTCAACAATCTCTGATCAATAGTTTTGACTCTATATAGAACACCACATGTCGATTTCAATATTTTTAGTGATTCACTATATGGGACATTAGAAAAACATAAAATTCCAAAGTGTTGGAAGTGTTCAATATGAATTTTTCAAAAAATCAGACCGGCTTGGAGCTATCTTAGATATTCTGAATATATTTCATGCATATGTTATAAAGGATCCCACAAGAGGAGAAAACTGCTTAGATAACATCTGTGTCAATCTTAAAAAAGGTGAATATACCAATTAGCCCAAATCATAAGTATTCGAAAAAACTTCATAAACAACCCTCATAAATACGCCTACCTCAGTAGAGACACTTGCTACTCCGAGAATATCAAACACTTTCAAGATCTCTTAAGAAATGAAAATTTAAACACCACAACAGGAGTACCTCAGTGCTCTATCCTAGGACCACTATTTTACATAATATATGTAAATGACTTCCAAATTGATAATGACGTAATGTATGCAGATAAATAGCTACAATATTGAAAATCTCACAAAGGAAGCGACTATACAACCATTCGAGGTTCGAGGAGGATAATCTGATCATGAACGAAAATAAAAGCATCTCTTATAAGATTCAACAATGCTAATACCGGAGATGACCAATCCCTACCAGGAAGATCAAATTCTCAAAGCGTCAAACAATTGGAGTGTACTAAATTCTTAGGTGTCATAATAAGTGAGAATTGCAAATGGGACAAGCACATTGACAAATTATGCAAAAAAAAGATCCGCTGTTTTCTGTATTAATTAATTACGCAATACGCAATACGCTGCTGGTATATTGCCACTCCCACTTCCACTCATTAATCTCATGCGGTATTTTGGGGGGTGCATCTCCAAACACCACAAAAATTTTCGTGATTCAGAAAACTCTACCTTGCACATACATATACACGCTTCTGACCTATGTAAAAACCAACATTCTCAATTTCAAGACCCTTAATAACAGCAATTATAATACCAGAAATAATTATACACTAGAAGTATTATTAATTATTCAACAAACTACCATCAAGCTTGAGGAATCTGGAAATTAGACTCTTCAAAATAAAATTGAAAAAATTACAGATATCCAAAGCATACTATACAGTGGAAGAATTTTTAAATGACCAATAACTAGAATAACGAAGTAAATTTCTTGATTTTCTTTCGTCTCCCTGTGCTCTGAGTTTCATTCTTATACTCTCTTAAGCTCCCTCTCTATTTTATATATATATATATATATATATATATATATATATATATATATGAAATATACCTATTTGTAATTAATGTCAGTAGAGTGCAATACATGTATGACCTTTTCTATATCATGTACACATGATCAAAAGAAATTAAAGACTATTATTAAGAGATGAAATGCAATACATTTTATCTGAGAATCAGCCCCGATCCTCCAACATGCATTCAACTTGTTTGTTTGCAGATGATTCCACGAACTTGATGATATAAAAATCACAGTATTCGTTGATCTCCAAAAGGCTACTGATGAGTGAATCATGTGATACTCCGCGAAAAACTTGCAAGATGGGGTGAAATGTATGATCTTTCACGCATTTATCTATGGAACAGACAGAATTGTATCATCATAATAAATATTTGTAGTGAAATGCTAATAAATAATTGTGGAGTACCCCAAGGATCTGTACTAGGACCCTCAATGTCAATTCAATTCATTTATTTTTCTTTGGACATACGAGTACGTAAACCTACAAACAAGTAAAGAAATAAAATACAAAAAAAAACAGGTTGAAATGTACAAAGATTAAAAAAATATGTCTATGTACAACTACATGTCGTTAGCTTATACCAGGAAAAATAACGTGGTTTCTACTATACTTTTGCTGCTGATACAGTATTGGTATATAACGGTACGAACTTTCAAGAAATAGGAGAGATGATAATAGACGATATAAACATCTATACTAATTTGGAATCGAAAAACAAATTAAAAATCAGCATTGAAAAAGCCAAGTATATGTTTTTCAACAAAAAAACTCATGCAAAACACCTGATGAGTGATGAGATTGAAAAAGTTAACAACAGTATCAACTGCAAACATTCATCTGTTACAACCTGTGAGTTGACAAGTAATAACTGTATAATTTGTATGTATATCACACGACATCAAAAACATTTCCAGATTCCAAGTAGTTCAAACATATACAATTGTTTCATATCGAAAAGGGAAACTGGATGAGATATTGATGACACGTTCAGCCTGATTGGTAGGCACAGCAGCAACAAGTATATCCTGATTCTGAAACGAGGAATCCGTTGAGTCTAGCTACGAGATATATCAACAAACATCGATATATCAGAGATATACAAACCAACGACAAACCAATAATAATATAATATATAATAATAATGTTTATTCAGTAAATTCAGTTACAGAAATATGATATGGTTTAGAATAAACATGGAAAAACCACAGAAGCTGTATTGCAAATACAGCTTGTATGTGGCTTGAAATTGCATTATAATTTGTTTGATACTCATGATAAGGTGAATTATGTCAAAATCTGGAAATTATCTCAGGTTCAGGGAGTTAGGTCATAATGGGGATCATCGTCTGAATCGGGTTGTGTTACATAATAGAATTAATATACATATGACGGTACATAATTATAAAAAACACATGTTATAATACTAAGTCTAATTCATGGGACATGCGAAATAATTTGTTCAGACATTCCATTCCTTCAAATCAATTCATCCTGTTATTTACTATGTCATGAATTATTGATCTTGGTGCATTTTGTAACCATTTTGTGATCATTTTTTTGAAAGTTAAGTAATTGGTTTCTATTTTTATATTATTTGGTATGATATTGAAGATTTTGGGACCTAGAAAATCGAAGCTACGCTGTCGGACATTCTTATCGCATTTCGGTACAATAATATTGGATCTGTTTCTTGTTTCATAGGAGTGTCCGATTGTGGAAATTTTTACTTTTTTTCTATAAATGTTTGTTATCATTTTTTGACAGTACAACTGTCTCAAATCAAGGAATCCACTTCCGTTGAACAGATCATTGCTTGAATAACATCTGTCCTTATTGTATATTAAACGAGACAAAAGTCCTCTAAGCAATATTTCCGTATGATAGCTGAGATTGTATTAAGGAAAAGTACAAAGTTCGCAGATGAGAAATATCTAGGTATTCTTTCAAAAATTTTAAACGAGACAAAAGTCCTCTAAGTTTTCTTGCAATAAAATTCATTTGTAGGTCCCAACGTAAGTGTCGATCGATTATTATCCCTAAATACTTTATTGATGTTGTTTCAGGAATTTTTGTATCTTTATCAATATTTAGTGATCCTAGATTTGGTAAATTATTGGTATATGATGTAAAAGGTAAATACTTCGTTTTTTCTATATTCAATGTCAATTTGTTATATTGAAGCCATGATTTAATTAATTTAAAGTCTTGCTCTGCTTTTTTTTTAAGAATATTCCAGTTTTCTGCTTGATAAATTATCGCAGTGTCATCTGCAAAACTGAGCACTGTTCCCTTGGTGTTCATGGACAACAAACTATTGATATAAAGTATGAATAACAAAGGTCCCAAGACGGTGCCTTGGGGAACACCATATGTGATATCCCTCATCTCGCTACATTTACCGTCAATAACTACTTGTTGTTGTCTATCTGAAAGGTAACTCTTCAATAGGTCGTATATATTTCCTCTAATGCCATAAAGTTTCAGTTTTTTTAATAAAATGTGGTGACATACAGTATCGAAGGCTTTAGAGAGGTCAATGAATATACATAATGCAGGGGTTTTTGAATCGAGGGCCTTATACAGATTCGAAGTTAATGAGTAGATTGCATCTTCTGTAGACTTTCCCTCTCTAGGTCATTGTTATGTTTACTGGGATTATGAATTTCTAATAATTTTGAAATTACTTGTGAAGAGATTGGCCTATAATTTCCGAGATCTATTTGTTTCCACTCTTATATAAAGGTCGAATTAGTCCCATTTTGAATGATTTAGGAAAACATCCAGTTCTGAAACTTTCATTAAATAGGATTGATAGAGGTTCAGCAATTATATGTGCTATTTCTTTAAGTGTCTCGGTTCTGATATTGTCTCTTCCAGGAGATTCTTTATTTTTTAACGAACGTATCGTGTTTTGAATCTCTGCAGGATTCGTTGGGAATAAAAACATTGTTTTATCATGATTAGGTATGTTTTCGGTAAAATCAACTGGTGCCTCAATGTTTTCAGCGTATGTTTTTCCTAGGTCACTAAAATAATTATTAAATGCATTTGATATGTCGATTTTGTCTTTTAAAATATCATTTGAATTGGTTACTATTTGTTCTATTTCTGTATTTGGTTTTCTTTCATCACATATTTCGTTTACACATTTCCATAAATTTTTAGATACATCTTTATTTTTGTTGATTTGTTTCCTATAATAGTCTTTCTTTGTTTTTTGTAATAAACGACTCAATTTGTTTTTTTCAGCTTTATATCTCTGTTGGAGATCTTGGTCATCGGGGTTGAATTGCAATTGCCTATATAATGTACTTTTGTTGTTTATTGAAACAATTAATGTAGGTGTAATCCAAGGCTTCCTCAATTTTGATTTCCCTTGAATTTTTACTGTTTTAGTATTTTTTGTAATATAGTATGTGAGTTTTTCTATAAATATATCTGTCATTTGATTTACATCTCCCGTTACATGTATCTGATTCCAATTTTCGTTGGATAAATCAATTTTTAATTTTTTGAAGTCTATGAATTTTTTGAAGTTTGGTTCAGTAATGAGAAAAAACCCTAAACGATTGTGAGATATTGAAAAGGCAATTGAATAGAAATATTTTCCTGGAAATCGAAAAATCCAAGATGGAAAAAATTATTTTTTGTAAATTTCTAACAGAAAACAGTTACTTCTCCGGCTAAAGTCACGATGGACATTGAACTATCCTGTTCATATTTTCAAACAAATCTATCGTACCCCATGACAGGAATTTATCATTTTTTTATGTTTGCAAAGTGAGATAACTTCTAAAAAACGTGTTTACCAATTTTTCCGGTATTCCTGACGGTCGAGGAAGCGCGAAATGAATGTTCGTCGACAAAAATGTATTGAAGACCTACTGAATGCTTTGCCGGTCTTGCATCAATGTAACAAATGATTCCTGGTGAGTACTCATTGAAATACTTTTTTCTTTGTGTCATTTATCTATATGAGTTCCTAATTAAGACAGGAATATAAAGTCAAATAACAATCTGAATGAAAATGCAAATTTTCACCTTCAGATTTCTTCTTTTTGTTAGGGCCCCTTCAAAAAATCTATTAGATGTTTTTCAATGTCCAACGTAACTTAAGCCGGGAAACTAGTGAATATTCACAAAAAATACCTTTTTATCGTGGATTTTTAAATTTTCAGTGAAATCTTACTATTCAATTGAGAGTATTTCCCTGTTCAAGAAGAATACCCCCCAAGAGGTTATCTTGAACGATGGGAGATAGTAACTAAAGTTTATCTCTGAGTATCAGATGACTTCATGAACAGCCTATTCATATTTCGATGACCCATTTCCATTTTTAATAGGTTTATTTGCCTATTCAGTCACAGTTCTAATCTTATCCTACTACATACAACTCAATTAAAATATATACAAAAAATATCCTTACTGGTGAGGTTAGGGGAAGTAGGGAATATGTGACTGAGAAGTTTTGGGACACCCAGTAGCTCCGCTTACCCTGCTGCTGTTATCAGATTCAGCAAGTATATGCTGGGCATTTTTCAAAATATCGATTTATTTTATTTACCCACCTGCTGTATGCTAATGTGGGTTTTTGCCGATACTAAAGGAACATTTGAAGGCGAAAATGTTTCCTTAAAAGGAGTACTCACCAGAAATAACTTGTATGTGTGCCATGGTCTGCAAGATCCACATTATATTTCTGGAAACGCTGAGCATGACACTATACAGTGCAGTACATTGTATACAGTGCTCGTTTAAAGTCCGTTCCCCCCCTACTAATTTCTGAACCACCTGCTAAAAGTTCTTAAATGGCGGCTGAGCGCCATGTTCAATAATTTTTTTAAATAGAACACCCCGTATATTATTTTATTTTCGAAATCTGCTCACAATTCTCAACAGTTTTCTCCACTACCCCTTACTCCTAAATTCAATTGTTTTCGAAATATTAACGTTTGAAAAGTGACATTTTGGTCATTTCAAACCTAACCGAAAACACTAATGTTGTCTTCAATCAAGTTTGCATTGGAAAAAATCGTTGTCGCGGTAACATCTTGTTTACTGTCAAACCGAACTGTTAACTGTCAAATAGTTCGTTGAGCGCCTAAATTCTTTCATGAAAAGTGTGATCATGGCTCGTAGTTCAGACGATAAATTCGAAGCAGTTTTGATATTTGGAGAAGCTGGAAGAAATGATCATCTAGCAGTCTGTATGTTTAATGATAGATTTCCCGAAAATCCTATTTCGAAGTCATATTTGCGCAAACTTTTAAATAAGCTCCAAGCAACTGGTACGCTGAAAGGTGCTCCAAGATCAGGAAGACCGCCTCTTTCAGAAGAAAAAAAGGTAGAAATTGTTGCTGAAATGGTAATCAATCCGACTCAGTCGACGTCTGCAGTTGCTGGATCCTGTGGAGTGAGTTCAAAAAGTGCCCAAAGAGTCCTAAAAAAAGAAAAGTTTCATCCCTATGAAATGAAAATCCTGCATGCTCTCACGGAGGATGATCCAGACCGGAGGGTTGAATTTTGTGAGAGGTTAACAAAAACAATTGAAGGAGAACGGGGCTTCCTAAAATGTGTATGTTTTGCAGACGAATACACGTTTTTTCTTAATGGGAAAGTCAACAAACAGAACGTTCGATACTGGAGCGATACGAATCCGCATATTTTTAGAGAGGGACAAACCCAATTTCCTAAAAAGGTGAATGTTTGGACGGGGATTTTGGGCAATCGCGTTGTTGGACCAATTTTCATCAGAGGCAATCTTACAGGAGTTCTTAACAGAAATCTTTTAGAAACTGAAATTGAACCTCGAATAAGACAAATTGTTTTAAACAATCAGGAAGAGTTTGAAAATCGTGAAATAATATTTCAGCAGGATGGGGCACCTCCCCATTTCGATCGCATGGCTAGAGAGTTCCTCGATACAAACTTTCCTGGGCGATGGATAGGTCGCAGGGGAAGTAAGAATGGCCATCAAGATCTCCGGATCTTACACGTCTGGATTTTTTCCTCTGGGGGTATCTGAAGTCAAAAATCTACGCCACTGAATGCCAAACAATGGAAGAGTTGGAACGCAGAATAATGGATACATGTGAAGAAATAGATGAACAGACATTCATCAACGTGAGAGAAGCTATTTATAATAGGGCACTTTATCGTCAAGATTTAGGAGGGGGCCCTATTGAACACTTGATGGAATAATTGTTGGGGTGTGTTATACAAAAATAAATTATAATTTTTTAGCCAACTAATTTGTTTTGATTGTGAATTTACAGAACACATTCGTAGGCTTCGATATTTTCCGTTTAGCGGTACTGTTCATCCTTAATAAACTCTCTTTTCGCCTCTTATTAGTCGAATTCATTAAGAGATTCAACTACAAATTAAAAACAACGTTTAGTTACTTAGCAAAATGTGACCATAATCCATACTTCATTTTAAACCGGAATGTCACTTTTCAAACGTTAATATTTCGAAAACAATTGGATTTAGGTATAAAGTGTATTCGAGAAAACTGTTGAGAATTATGAGCAGGTTTCGAAAATCGAATAATATACGGGGTGTTCTATTTAAAAAAAATTGAAGATGGCGCTCAGCCGTCATTTTAAAACTTTTAGCTGTGATTTTTTCATGAAAAAGTAAGTTTTTATCTCCTATTCAAGCCCTCCAAATTTCGTTACGATATACCAGGTGGTTCAAAAATTAGTAAGGGGGGAACCGACTTTAGACGAACACTGTATAGTCAATTCTTATTGTCTGATGACGCAGTTCAACACCGAATATCTATTCTTGACGCTGATTCAGAATTGTAATAACATTCATAGAGGTTATATTCCGCCTGGGTTAGTACGTAATATCTCAACTCCAGCAGGTCCTGATACAGTTTGCAATGGAATCAATGTCGTCGTCACCAACTTGATCGGTCGCTGCCCTCAGTCCATACATTGCTCGCGTCCTACACTTAAAATACCCGAACAATCTTTTCGGAGTACCCTAATAATTAACCAAAATACATTGTACACCGTGTCCTCATTTGCATGCTACATACTCATACACGTCGTAAGTCTTCCTAAACACAAAACCTGAATCTGGTCCGACGTGAGTTATAACGTTATTACAAGTGAAACAATGCCAAATGCCGATCTTCTTATCTGACTAACATGACTCGTAAAAATAAATAAGCCGATAAATTATTCGAAAAAATGCGCGAGCCCCAAATTATTTTATAGCTTTTAATGCATTTATTATGTCCTTTTGCCGTTTAACGTTCATGAAGGTAATTTATTTGCCAGTCTTTTATAAGACAGTGTAAAAAATATGTCTTTGTGGAAGAATGAATGTTTTGAGGCTATAGGGTGAGTACGAAAAATTAAAGATTGATCTTTCACAAAAATAATCCAATTATATGAAATGAGGTTCACCATCTTATAACTCTCAACCTTGAAATATATAGGAATTGTTGCAAACAAACACATCAGGACAGTTCTCGACCACCTAAATGAGAATGATGTTTCCTCAAATTCGCCGAAAACTCATAGTTCACCTAAAAATATACATTTCTTTTGTTCAAAACGGTCGAAATTGGGACGATCCTTCAATATTTTAGATATTTATTCACAACCATTTTTCCGGTCTGTTTTTATAGTCCCCAAAACATGTAGCTGTTTAGTCCAGTAAAATAGGGTGAAATGATTCACAACTCTTTGTGAATCAAAAACACCGCCAGAAATGGGTGAATAAGTTTTTTTATCGACATAAAATGCCATTTGGTATTCAAATGAAGACTTGAAAAAAATCTTCCTGAGAGAATACTTAGATAAAAGAAAATGTTATTATTCATAAGGGATAGATGAAAATGAGTTATTTTTCAAAAAGTTTTTTTTAAATATTGTATTTCCCGACCAATAAAGAAATTATGTGGCTGGAGGGAATATATTGTCAATAATTCTATCGTAAATATTTCGTATGCATTATTAGTGAATATTTCATATACATTTTGGAAACGTTATGACCATTGCTGAAAGCAGACGGTTGCAAGATGAAATATTTTCAATAGGAACGAAGGATTGTCATATAATTCTATAGAGCAGTTACCTTCTGAATTTCCGAAAAGTAACATCCCTTATGGCATGTTGTTTAAGTTTTACAGACAGATCTCACCAACCTGAATTATAATCCAGGTTATATATTTTCTCAGAAGTCGTTTAAGCAAAGTTCCAAAAAATGTTCACGAAAATTCATTTGCATTATAATTATTCAAATGCAGAAATTTATCATGTGATTATTCTTCCTCTTGTTAATTTAGTATTTTAGAAGTTGGGTACCTGAATGCCACGGAATAACTAATTGAACTGAGATAAACAAAATTCAATATATTTTGTAAAAAGCTCAGAAATATGTTGCTATATTACGAGTGCATGAGAGAGAACACTGAAAAGGGGATCTGGAACTTAGTTCGTAAAAAAGTAACAGTTCCAAAAAGTATGTCGGTAATATATTCTTGCTCCTGTCCGTCATCTGTTTTTAAACCATCTGTGTATAGTTAAACCATTTACAATTGCAGAAGCATAAAAAAACAAGTTTCGCAGCAAAGGCGGAGATGACTAATTTTATTTAGATATTTAAATATTTTAAAAATTCGTTTAAATAAAAAAAATATGCAATAAGCAAGGGAGTATGTATTAATAGGCAATCGGATCATCATAATTTCATTTTCCCAAGGTCGAAAAAAAGCCATATTTTCCAACAAAACATAATAGAACTAGACTATTTTAAAACCTATTTCGGTCCCAGACCAGAGACGCTACTGGCTTCTATTTATTCAGACCTCTTCAAACACATATAACTCGTGATTTATTAGTTTTCGCGACCTCTCAACGTATCGACACACCCAGAAGCATTATCATTGGCTTGCAGTCCGTCTTGATTGGCTCAGGCGAATCTGCTATAGAACTAGACAGCTGTCACTCAAACCCACGTTGACCGTCGGCTCTTTTGACCTTCCGTTTGGCGACGGAGAATGTTTACGAGTAGTACACATTATTTTTCGTTCCGTTACGCACGTGTGACCGAATTGAGTTTTCGATTAGCTCCTTATAGAAACACCTGCAATTAAAAATGGTTGAACTATACCTGACTATATTGCCAGATGAGTCTCACTCTCTCCACTTGATATGTGTTTGGAATAGTTTTTCATAAGTGCAGGAACAAACCAGAGACAGGAAAAATATAACCTTGAGGCTTGCCTGTATATGTATCATCGTGAACCTTCCAACCATAGACTGGAGAAATCAATCACAAATTGGACATACCAAAATTACTCATGGAATCAACATTTCCTAACTGGCTATTACATCAAACTACATGCTCCCTAAGCACTCATACAGAAAATTATTTAAAACACGGCTCAAGTGAGATGAGGCCACAGAAAGACATCACAGTGCACTACATTATTTTGAGCTGAGTCACATGCCAGGACAAACACATATTAATCGGGATAATGGGTACAGAAAAAAACATACACAGATGCTCAGAACCAGTGCTGAAGATTGTATGGGATATTCAGCCTCTCCGTACCAGGACCTATAAGATTTTTTGTACATCACAACTGATGTTAGTGACCTGATAAAAATTTGGGTGAAAAGTGGAAGCCAAATATATTGGGACAAAATCAAAGAGCGAAGATACATAACAGTCATGGTGTGGCACCTATATCGAATGTTGTCGGTTGTTTTCCTTAAGCTACTTAACCTCAAC
This sequence comes from Gonioctena quinquepunctata, assembly GCA_018342105.1. Taxonomy (NCBI): domain Eukaryota; kingdom Metazoa; phylum Arthropoda; class Insecta; order Coleoptera; family Chrysomelidae; genus Gonioctena; species Gonioctena quinquepunctata. Next base: position 429,640 of record JAFIRS010001048.1, read on the forward strand.
AGATCAAAGGTATGCAAAATAACCGTCCCACTTACTGGACAATATGATCTTCGGGGTCTTCTAGGCTGTGTTTGCGACTCCCGATTTTTCAATTCAGAAATCAGTGTTTCATGGCCAGTTCACGTAATTTATCTCCCAAATTTTCACCATTCAAAAACGAATGAATTCTATATAGGAGAATTTCATTCAATTCACGAAGTTTTGGAAAGAGCTATAAGTGAATATCTACCGCATTATCAACTCATCTCTCCATGTCAGCGTTGTTTTCGTGAAGAATCATAACTCTTTTGTTTCCGGAATAGTTTTCGATTCTCAAAGAACATTCAGAATCTTGGTGCAGAAGAATATGCAGCATCTTTGTGAACAAAATTTCATGCATTACGTATTAGAGCTTCGATAAATGGATGCTTAATTTCAATCACAGGAAATAGAAGAACAGTTGTGAAAATAGGAACCAGCGTATCCGAAGAACTATGTATTGATTTGGTATATCTGCAGGGAAGTGGGCTTATCCCACTGTTACTTCAGTTTTACGAAAAAAAAAAACAATCATATCACATGAAAAATCACCAAACCGCGCTAGCATTTATCTATAAACTTGCAGATCATGCAGTAAGGAACCAGAAACACTATCACACATATTGTACAACTGTGGAGCAGAAGACAGTCAATTTTCGAATAACCAATTGGTGAACCGAAATTTTACAGCACAGACCCAGTAAAGGAATGAAATGGATGCTGTAAATGTGACCAACAGGCAAGATACAATGAGCCAGCAGGCCCAAGTGACCAGACGAGCTAACTGGGTGGAGTCTTTAGTGGGTAACACGGAAATACAGGGGCCGTATAGGCCCCAGAACTCAGTGACTCACACACTTCCATAAAGGATTTTCTCCAACCTTTCCATAAAAAACAGAGACTTTTTCTTATAATGCATTTCTTCCTTCACCAACACACACATTTATTTATTTTCCTTCCAGCTAGTAAATAATGAAAATATGTGAGTTTTCATTGGAATTTATGGTAACTGTGTGACCAGCCTGCAAACTACATAATGCTAAATTATGTTTGGATACAAAAATGAAAAATATTTCTCGACTAATCACCGTAGCTTTAATGTCATCTGAAAGATAAATGGAATATATAATCTTTTGTTCAGGAAATTCAATACAATGTTGTCTCTTCATCTACTCCAGAATGCGGTATGGCGTCACCAGGTGATCATAAAAAACCGATCGAATCGTAATTCATCCTGAGAAATTCTTCCGAAATTATCGTGACTCATCGCCGCTTACCCGAAAAATAATAATCTTCCGGCCATAAAAATGCCAGACCTATAATTACACCAGTATCGTATATACTCAATATTGAAATAGAGTGACGTAAAGAGCCTTTGGGGAGTGTCGAGAGTCAAGAGAAGGGAGACTTAATGCTAGTACCCCGACCTGGTTATAAATCACCCCCGAGAGGAGAGAAAAGACGAAGAATGCGAAGACTTCCTTGATGTTTCTTTCGCAGATATCCGACATGTGCTTATATGAGTTGGATTACAATCTTCTTCCAAGATGATTACACGGTACTTGTGAACGTATAGACGCAATTAAAAGTTATCATTGCCTCTTCTGATTGGGTGTGAGCTGAGGTAATAATTACTTGTGTTATCATTGAACTGGTGAATGATGAGCTCGATGTGCACTTATGGTTGTGGAAAGAAGGTGGATTAAGTAGAGTACGAATTAACGTGCTAGGGAAGAAAGGAAGTAGCTGTTTTTTGGTGCGAGAGTGTCCAAATATATCTTTGACGAGGAATTGATGACTTCTATGACAGTTAAAATTTTGAAAAGGAGCATATATATATATATATATATATATATATATATATATATATATATATATATATATATATATATATATATATATATTCGTATATATATATATATATATATATATTCGTATATATATATATATGTATATATATATATATATATATATACAGGGTGTCCCAAACTCGATGGCCTATTGGACGTTTCTGGAGAACGGGACGGAGGATTATTTTGAAAATTTGGTTTCTTGGGTAATTGGATTCGCTCTATCGATCTAACATATTTCCAGCGCTGCGGCGTTGCCGCTTACATTGAAAAGTAGCGACAACTTTGATATTTTCAATGAGACACCCTGTATATTATTGCATTTTTAGCTTTGCTTTACGATACTTCTTGTATGATATTTTCCTATACCTATCTCAAGCGGTTTTCGAGAAATTCATTGATTTCCTTGTTTTTTGTGCAAAACATAGCTTCAATTAAATGTTTATTACTGCGGTATTCGGACTTTGTGATTTTTCCGATAGATACAAAAATGGTAAAAAGTATATTTTTTTTATTGAAAAAATAATATTTCAGTAAAAAATTAGTATCGATACAATATAATGGGTATTTCTAGAAATTGTTGAAAATATCGAACAACAGAACAGATTGTTGAGAAACTATTAGAGTAGTATTTCTAGTGATTTAATTTTTTTTTATTATCCCTTGTTTTCCATTTTTCCATATAACATTTGTCACGACTTAGCTACACTCTGTTCCTAATGTGAGAGAGTAATAAAATGTAAATTTGCAATGACAGAACCCATTAAACAGGGTGGACAACTTGAAGGTTGTATTGTAATTTCCGTAATTCAGCTATTTAAGACGTACACATCCCGAATGGAAAGTTTATTAAAATAATAATAATTATACATGATTATAATTATAGAGACAGGCAGATACTATATTATAAAAGCTTTATTCAGAATTGAAAAATACAAAAGCAAATTGGTTTGTTGAAAATATAAACAGGATGTTCATAAAATCAGATGTGGAATCATCTGCGACTGAAAGATAAACTTTAGTCACTAACTTCCATCGTCAAGATAACCTCCTGATGATCGTGGAAGCGTGAAATAGATTTTCGTCGACAAAAATGTATTGAAGACCTAGTGAATGCGATGTCTCTCCTGCATCAATGTTACGAATGATTTCTGGTGAGTACTCTCTTTTGGAAAACATTCTTCTTTGCCTCATTCATCTTTATGAGTTCTTAATCAAGACTGGAATAGAAAATCAAATAACCATCTGAATGAAAATGCAAATTTTCGATTTCAGATTTTTTCTTTTGAGTTAGGGCCTTTTCAGAATATCTATCAGATGTAGTTCAATGTCCAGCGTGGCTTTAGCCGGGGAAGTAGTTGTTTTCTGTTAGACATTCACAAAAAATAACTTCATTTTAATCGTGGATTTTTCAATTCACAGAAAAATCTTTCTATCAATATTCAATTGAGAATGTTTCCCTTTTCAACATGAATACCCCACAAGAGGTTATCTTGACGATGGAAGATAGTGACTAAAGTTTATCTTTCAGTCGCAGATGATTCCACATCTGATTTTATGAACATCCTGTTTATATTTTCAACAAACCAATCTATCATACCCCATGACAGGTATTGATGTCAGAAAACACTAATTTCAAAGTGTCTCTCCAAAAGAAATGATTCCAACTTTTTCCATCTTTGCAAAGTGAGATTGCTTCTTGAAAATGTGTTTCCCATTTCTTCCGGTCTTCCTGATGATCGTGGAAGCGTGAAATAGATTTTCGTCGACAAAAATGTATTGAAGACCTAGTGAATGCGATGTCTCTCCTGCGTCAATGTTACGAATGATTTCTGGTGAGTACTCTCTTTTGGAAAACATTCTTCTTTGCCTCATTCATCTCTATGAGTTCTTAATCAAGACTGGAATAGAAAATCAAATAACCATCTGAATGAAAATGCAAATTTTCGATTTCAGATTTTTTCTTTTGAGTTAGGGCCTTTTCAGAATATCTATCAGATGTAGTTCAATGTCCAGCGTGGCTTTAGCCGGGGAAGTAGTTGTTTTCTGTTAGACATTCACAAAAAATAACTTCATTTTAATCGTGGATTTTTCAATTCACAGAAAAATCTTTCTATCAATATTCAATTGAGAATGTTTCCCTTTTCAACATGAATACCCCACAAGAGGTTATCTTGACGATGGAAGATAGTGACTAAAGTTTATCTTTCAGTCGCAGATGATTCCACATCTGATTTTATGAACATCCTGTTTATATTTTCAACAAACCAATCTATCATACCCCATGACAGGTATTGATGTCAGAAAACACTAATTTCAAAGTGTCTCTCCAAAAGAAATGATTCCAACTTTTTCCATCTTTGCAAAGTGAGATTGCTTCTTGAAAATGTGTTTCCCATTTCTTCCGGTCTTCCTGATGATCGTGGAAGCGTGAAATAGATTTTCGTCGACAAAAATGTATTGAAGACCTAGTGAATGCGATGTCTCTCCTGCGTCAATGTTACGAATGATTTCTGGTGAGTACTCTCTTTTGGAAAACATTCTTCTTTGCCTCATTCATCTTTATGAGTTCTTAATCAAGACTGGAATAGAAAATCAAATAACCATCTGAGTTAGGGCCTTTTCAGAATATCTATCAGATGTAGTTCAATGTCCAGCGTGGCTTTAGCCGGGGAAGTAGTTGTTTTCTGTTAGACATTCACAAAAAATAACTTCATTTTAATCGTGGATTTTGCAATTCACAGAAAAATCTTTCTATCAATATTCAATTGAGAATGTTTCCCTTTTCAACAAAAGCAAAGTTATAAATATAAAATAATATCAAGATGAAAATCTTGATTGAAGCCCAGGACTCGAAGTGATGGCGCATTTGCTGTTTCAGTTGGAGGAAATCCCGGAAAAACCCACAACACCATCAGAAATCAGATCATCAACTTTCTCATAGAAAAGGACACATGCTCCCTGGGAGATGAGAGAATCAGTCTTGGAAAATACACGGCAGTCATCGAAGAGATATTAGTTATTCTAATATCAAGTAGATATAAATTTAAATAAAAGTAATAATAATATTAAAATAGATAAATTGGAATAAATATTATTATTTATAAAAAAATCTTCTATTTACAATACAACAAGTTGACTTCTGAATTTTAGCCATCATATTCTGAGTAGTTCGATGAACTATCGTCGTTGGGGTCCAGAGAAATAATAAGTGGCTCTACAGTGTTTTCTATCCTGTTACCAGCTTCCCACTTTCTTTCTTCTATTCCAATCACATATTCGACGCACTCCATTTTTCGCAATCCACTGTCTTTATTGCCTCGCAAGATGTTTTGACGTCTCTTATTTTAGAAGTAGTGTTGTGCCTTGCTACAAACGCTTTAACTTGCGCCCACACCAATTCTATGGGGTTTAATTCACAGGAAGGCGAAGTGCCGTTATATTCCATTTTGAAGCGATTTCGACTACAACAAATTCCATACATAGAGGTTTATTCTACTTTAAAATCTGCACTAGTTCCTTTTTCAGCATATTTCTATGAAATGGCTTCTTATTTAAAGTAAGCCAATGAATGATGTAATTTTTTTGCAAGAAGACGTTGGTATTATTTCGGATTTTTTTGAGTGGTAGCTGGCATTATCCATGACTATAACAGACCCAGGACGATTAAGATCTAACATTTGCTGGAAGTATCTTTCGAAAACATCAGCGTTCATGTCTTCATGATAGTCTCCTGTTCGTTTTGATTGAAATGCTAGTAAGCCACCATCGACAAATCCACTTTCGCTACCAATGTGAGTAATTATTAATCTCGTACCTTTTCTCGAGGGAGCTTTTATTCCAGTGGATCATCCTTCCATGGAACCTTGCCTCGCACATTTAATATTTTTATCCTAACATATTTTACCAACGGTATATCCTTCATATAACCAAGTTTCGCCCATATAATAGATATTCCTGGTTTTCCTTCGAAACTGCCCCTCAAATATCGTCGTCGCCAGCAGATGATTTCGTCCTTCTCTATTGAAAGTGATTTTCTGTTTTGAATTTTCTCATAACGAAAATTCATTTCCTTCAAAGATTTCCACACTTTCTTTCTACCCATGGGTGGAATAAAATCATCCTTTTTCATTTCAGATATTATTTTGTTCAACGTTAGTATGTTTTTCAAAGTAAACTAAGTGTAATGTTTATTTTCTTCCTGTACTTGTGTTTGGTGACCTGATGGGGCCGCGTTTTTCACCCCGTGCACAAATCGGTATACTGTTAACTGTCCGACTACAGTCATATTCGAACACAATCCAACAATGTTTGTAACTCGGAATGTTGAGTTTTGGTGGCGAACAGCGTTGAACGCATTGAGAATAATAATTTTCTCATTTTTAGAAAGCGCACTTTTACCAATCCGTTTCTCAGCAACAAATTCAGAAACACTAGCCATTTTCAAGAACGAACTTTTCCAACAACTGCCGGAAAGTAACTAAACATTTCAAATTTTGGGAACACTTAGGCATAGGTAGGTGCACTACCTGTGCCTCTACCTAAGCTTATAATCGTTTCCATAGAAAAACCCACATTTGTGAAACAAATCCTACCATATTGTTTTATATCTTATCACAGGCACGGATTTATATCTACATAATATTAATTGTTGAAAAAACTCTTGAAGGAAGGAAAAGATAATCAGGTCCCAGACAGCACGGAATATTCCTAGAATATTCTCTAAATATCCGAAAAGAGAAGAGTATATTCCGAATATACATGGAATATTCCTAAATATTCACAGCTTTATTTCCAGGAATATTCCAATGTGCATATTCCTGGAATATTCTCGAGAGAATATACCACGAATATTCTCGTGAGAATATTACTGTATGAATATTCATAGAATATTCCTGTGTGAATATTCATGGAATATTCATGTATGAATATTCATAGAATAATCGAAATTGAATATTCTGTATTGTATATTCATGGAATATTCTCCCGTATTTCTATTGAATGAACACCAATAACCATTTTCGAGTTCAAAATATGAGAAAAGTATGAGAAAAAGTGCGAATAGATGTATTTGATTTGCAAAAAGAGTTTTTGTTCAGAACTACTGTACTGACCAAATTATAATTGGTCGGAAAATATCGAGGTACACTTTCACGACCAATCATAACCATTCCGCGCGCGTCAGCGTCTGTTGTTCATCCGGTAGTCGTAGCTTAACCCGATATCAGAGCTGTTAAGTTGAATGCATTTTAAATTGACATTTGACATCTTTTGTTTTTTTACTGGTATGGTTTACTTTTGCATATTTTTATGTGAAACTACTGTGTTTGGAATTGTTTAACAAATATTCTTAATAATCACCACAGTGTGGTGAGTACACTTTTGTGTTACCATTCATTTCATTCCATAAAAATTTCATTTGTATATCACTGATCATTTCATTTTCAAGTCGTTTTCTACAAAATGCCTAGAAGAAAAAGAAGCAGTGCTTGGTATAAGGAAGTACACCAGGAAACTGAAAATATTCTTAATACAATTTTCACACAAACTCTGTCACTTCATGCAAAAGGACAGTAATCAAGTTGAAACTATTAGTGATAGAATGGATTCAAATTTTTCTGATTTAGATACCAGTAGTACGATCTTGCAATTCTTGTTTTTCAGAGATATCCCTGAAGTGATAGAAGAAACGGGTTAATAAAATATGTTTTATTATTATTATAACTATATAGAAATAGACCTGTTCAAATTCATGTTGTTTTATTTCATTGTAGGGAAGGGGTGCGCAGTCTGCGGAAATCAAATGTTTTTTTTCTGAGTGGAACCTGCAATTCCAATCCACAAATACTCTGAGGAAAACAATTACGTATTGCACTACTACATAATTTTTGAAATGAAGTTTTGTTTCTTGGCGAATGTAAGCAAAAACATTGCTTGAATTGTCAGGCATAATTGTAAAAGGCCATTCAAGATTTTATATTTGAGGATTATGTGGGGAAACAGTTGTATTTTTCTTATTTTCTAATTTCTGGAATTTCAGGGAATGGTTATTTTGTTCTGAAAACCCTTCAGGATATTTAGGGAATATTACTATCATATTCCTGAATTACTTTGAATATTCTCGGAATATTCATAGAATATGTTCATGGAATATTCTAGGAAGATCCATCCTGGAATATTCATGGAATATTGTAGGTATATTCTGGATATACAAGGAATATTCCCAGAGGATACTCCAGGAGTATTATTTCTGGAATATTCATGGAATATTTTGGGAATATTCTGGATATTCCGGGGATATTCCTCAGGGAATATTCAAAGAATATCTGAAATTTTCCCCATCAGCACATTCTAGGAATATTCCAAAAAATATATGTATATTCCTGGGTAGGTGATTGTAAATTTATTATTTCATTGTACCTGGAACAGGAAATTGCAGAGCATACTTGAGCGTTGTCCATTGTTAGGGGCTAATCATATTAACAGTCACTAAGCTGGTACGAAATATCTTTGAACCAACTTTACAGGGTTATTGGTTATATTTTGACCAATAGATATACTCCATATTTGAAGAGCTAGGAAAATGGTTGAATCAGGAAAGTTGTAGCATTTTTTCTGAACCGCCAGGAAATGTGAATAGAATAACAAGTGAACGTCGCAATAAAAAGTAATGATATGAACTTTTGTTTTTTCTAATGGGACACCCAGTATATTATTGCATTTCTGGGTTCTACATAAAATTCTAGATATGTTATATCTACTTGCACATTCCTATCTTAGTTTTTCATAAGCTATCCAATGACATCAACTTTGGATTTAACCTCGTACGCCTATGGAATACGGCGAAGTCGACTCGGTTTTACAGTTCATTAAAATTTATTACTCTCTCACATTAGGAAACACAGTATAGCATATTGGATATTTTGTGATAAAATTTGAGTTAGTGAAAGATAATTCTCCTCTCCCGACGGATTAATTGTTTGATCCATCGAATAATTCTGAAGATGATATTCATTTCTCTCAAATAATTCGCCTGTCAGTCATCATTCAATCCTGATTATATGAGAGAAGATGAGTTTTAGTTTAGTTTCGATTCCATTCGAGTCGTTCACAAAATCAATGAAAACATTATGTTCTGCAATGAGTCTCAAAAACTAATGGCCAACGAAATTCATTGAGAAATAACCGATTTATTCTGGACCTCAGTCTATTCAGACAACTTGGGACGACCCACAGTCGAACCGGGGCGGTCACCAAAAGCAATAAATAAACTCGATAATGGGCAGGTAGGCAAATAATAATTCTACGGCCCATTGTGTTCACCTGATTATTTATACTCATATTTATTTACATTGTCACCAAAATCGAAAATGCGCTGCAAAGCGACGGCGGTGGCGTGGATTTATGATGGTCCTTCGGGCCGGACCCGTGTACCGCGAGTGGGTTTTATTTATTGAAAATTTTTGGTGGGAGGGTACGCCCGTATCAAATTTATGATCACCTACCGAAATTATTCCGAGAACTGTTGTAGATTATCGAAAGGTGTACGTCATGATTAGCAGCACCAAAACAATGAAATAGTATTTTTTTCATCGAGACGTTACCCAACCCAGCATTAAAAAATCATGTAGACAGTCATATGGATGTATTAAAAGTAAATAAAAAGATTCGAACACAAGTTCATAGATTTAGGAGAATTAAAATGATTTTTTTAACGTGATGAATGGACTACGCCAAAGTAGAAGTATATATATATAAATATATATATATATATATATATATATATAAATATATATATATAAATATATATATATATATATATATATATATATATATATATATATTTATATATTGTTATGGTATCAAATATATGTTAACTATTTGAAGAATGAAAATTTGATAAAATACTTATTCATCACATGAATACCTGCTATGGTGGTTTTACAATTTTTCTGTGCACTTTGCATTTTTGAAACCTTCAACTATCTTATGTTCGACGCAGATCATCAAAAAGTTTAGCAGTGGAGATTTTCTATTGTCATCAATAGGTTTCCAACTATCCATTTAGATTGCACTACCTATAAAAAGAATAGACATCAAAATCTACAAAGAAAATCTTAGAATTCAAACAGATAAAAATTATATATCAGTAAGAACATCCTGTATGCTAACTTAGGAACTCAAGGAAACATGACAGAGACATGTCAAATAATTTCTCATAAGAAATTATGAAATATCAAATCTGAGAAGAGAAAATGGTTGAATAATAATGTATAACCAATTTGTATAAATAATATTAAGTATAGAAATATAAGCTGTATATAAAATAAGTTTCATAGAGTAGAATAAGAAAAGTTGATCTTAAAGGTGTGTGGAAACAAAAATTTCGTGCCCAAAAACAAAAATTGATGGTTGCTACGTAGTCGAAAAAAGAATAATTTCTGAGAAAGGGTTAGAAATTTTTTTATCAGATAAATCAATCCAAATGAGCAGAAAACACAAATGTGATAGCAATAGCAATCGATAATCCAAACCAAGAAACAGCCTAAAACTATTTGAGCAACAAACCACTTACCTGCTATCCAGATCACACGCCACAGAGGACATAACCAACAATAAAAGGGGCCCAACGTCGGACAGGTTCACTCTTCAAAGAACTGGACATAGCCAGGAGTCTTCGTGAGTGCTCAAACAACAAACTATAGGTACTATTCAAAAACACAAATGAACGAAGTGATATATCATTGGTATTAGACACTTTTTGGGATCTTTTCACAGTGGTGAACGCTATTTCATACTTATAACCACTTTGTCAATGTGACCTGTAAATATTTATATGCTCATTCATTCTATTGCGCATGAGCAAGTCATGTGATGATCCTTCAAGTTCATAGATTCAGTTATATCTACTATAAGCTAGATATCGCAGGGATATGATTTTGAAACCTTTGGAAATCCATTTCAATAAAAGGAAAACAAATTCTCAATTTTTTTTTCTATTTTCTGTTTCGTTATCCATCATTCGATCATATCACGAACTATTTTTTCATGAAACAATAACTTGACTTCAAACAACGCAACTAGATGGCGCAACTGAACTCTGCTGAGCTGTAGGATGATCATGTCTCCATAGGCGTACCGACTGAGCTGGAAAAAGGTAACAAAGGAAAGGTAAAATGGTGTTTGAGAAAGAGTAAGAACAACATAGCCGGACTCTCTATTGTTATGATAAGTATTTTTTTTCAAGACTCAAATAAAATTGGTTATAAATCAAATCAATCGAACTAACTATCATAACAAATTGCAAAACTATTGTGATGACTAATGGTTAATGAAATAATAATCAATCAATAAAAAACAAAATAAGATAAACAACCCACATCATCATAATATATGTATATATATAAATATATATATATATATATATATATATATATATATATATATATATATATATATATATATATATATATATATACAGGGTGTTGTCAAATAAGTGCGAAAAATTGAAGGGGGTCTTTTATATAAATAAAAGCACTTAAGCCTTTCTTTGAAAACTTACACTTTCAAAAATTGGAAAAAATTGGGTTTTTTTTGAATTGCTGAAGAATTGAAGAAATGGCATTTTGTGGGCGTTGTGAGCGTTGTGTTGTGGGCATTGTGAAATTTTAAAGGGGTGAAACAAGCAATCCCTAATTCATTGTTTACCAGAACTTTTCTACAAAACAAAATTTCTCAATTTGAAAATATGTGTGGGAAAGAACGATTCACTGCGAAACTTTTTCAACTCATATGTTGTTTCCGTAAAAGCAATACTTTGTTAATAAAAAATTAAAATACAATATCGTGCGTGTAAATTCTAGTAGGTGGCTATCACGTTTTGTTTGCACAAATTATGACTTCAATTGTGGTATTTCAAGATTATTCCGCTTGTTTCAACTTTCAATCTAGGCATGTATCAGTTTTGTTATAATATGTAGAATATCAAATTAAAAATACAAGCAAAAAAAATATGTGTATTGCAACAAAGAAAAGGCAAAAACTCAAACGGAACGGAGTTATAAAAACTGCTCGAAATGACCACCTCCAACCATAATACAGGAATCAAGTCTTCGTCTCACTGATTGGCGCAAACGTAGAAATATTTATTACGGATATGGTTCGGATTGTCTCGCAGGCTGCAATGATGCGATTCCTCAAATCATTCACACATTCAATGGGGGTCGTATAAACCGCTGACTTTGGCTGACCCCAGATACAAAAGTCCAAGGGGGTTAAGTCTAGAGATCTGGGAGGCCAAAGTAGAGGTCGTGCGCGGCCTATCCAACGATTTGGATACACGTCGTCCAAGTACTGACGAGCAGTTATGATATTGTAACGAACCTAGGCCGGACCTGTCGCCTCACATGTTGCCGTCGACAGCGATGAGATCATCCCCGGAGATATTCGAGAACCATCCAGTCCCTCTTCCGCGTAATGCAACGGTCAATATTGGAAACAATTGGAACATGCCGTCGCCAACTGGAAGAATTCGAAACATCGAGAATGCTGTATCGGAGATAAATAGAGAGCCCTCAAGAGGGAGTAGGACAGTCTGAACGAGCCCATACCATCGAGCTATACAGTGGCGTAGTAATATAAATTAAGTTGTAGATTCAGTATGAAATAAATTATTTAAACCAAGTTAAGTTTATTTACGTTACAAATGGTGTCGGAAGTGAGATTTTGAAAATAAACAAGTGATCGCGAAGTGGACAATTGTGCGTGGGAATATAAACTGATACACTGTTCGCGTGAAACAGAAAATAGACAGTGGCCCGGTTTTCGCGAAGTGGACAATTGTGCGTGGGAATATAAACTGATACACTCTTCGCGTGAAACAGACAATAGACTGGTGGCCCGTGGAAAGAATTCGCGAAGTGAATTTTAACAAACGATAAACTTTTCGTGTGAAACAGACTGATACCTCGTCAAAGACAAAATGTGTTAAGAAAAGTGGCCTTGCGGATTTGAAGGTAGCGGAATTGAAACAGGAATTGGAGGAAAGGGAACTGGAAACAACAGGTAAAAAGCAAGTACTCCAGGAAAGACTTGCAGAAGGACTTATACAAGAAGGTGAGGACCCCGAAACATTTTTATTCGAAGTTCCCGGAGGTGATTTAAGTTTGGTAATGAATAAACTCGAAGAAACTACTAAATCCGTGAAAGAAGAACTGCAACAAAATTCTATAAATCTGGAAGCGAAGCTTTCTAGAAATCTGGAAGAAAATGCTAAAAATCTGGAAGAGAAGCTTCTAGAAAATTCAAGAAGCCTGGAAGAAAATGCTAAAAATCTGGAAGAGAAGCTTGAAGAAAATTCTAGAAATCTGGAAGAGAAGCTTCAAGAAAATTCTAGAAATCTGGAAGAGAAGCTTCGAGAAAATTCAAGAAGCCTGGAAGAGAATGCTAGAAATCTGGAAGAGAAGTTCCTGGAAAACACAGAAGGCCTAAAAAAAGAATTGTGTGGTGTGGCTAATTTTCTAGAAGGAAGAATGGGAACCGTTGAGACAGAAATGGACAAAATAAAGGAAACGATCAGTAAGCTGGAAAAACAAATTAATAATGCGTCCTCCACAGAGATGGTTAACGAAAATGCAATGCTGGACTTGAGTTTGAACGTGGATAAAGTTCAAGAGGGTATAAAAGATGTCAAGGTCATTTCAGAAATAGGGAAGCTTTCCATGAAGCCGCCTCAGTTCGATGGAAAAACTCCATGGGCAAATTACCGCCGGCAGTTTGAAGCAGCGGCCAAAGCAAACGGATGGAATGCAGGGGAAAGAGCTGTAGCACTGACACTTGCATTACGTGGAGAAGCGACAAATATTCTACAAACTCTTACCGCCCAAGAACAGGAGGACTATGATCAGCTGATTAAACATCTAGAATTACGATATGGCCACGCCCATTTGGAACACGGATACCACTCCCAGCTGAAAAATCGCTGCCAAAAATCGGGCGAATCCTTACAAGAATTCGAAACTGACATTGCACGCTTGGTTCGTCTCGCATATCCAGCCATACCGGAAAATGTAATGGAGCGATTAGCGGTTCAGGCATTCTTGGATGGACTCCGTGACCAAGAAACCAGACAAGCGTTGATATTAGCTCGTCCAACACATCTCGTAGACGCACTGGCACGAGCTTTGGAATTTGAGGCAGCAAAACAATGCTGCAAAAGCCAAAGTAAAGTTCAAACGATTGAGGAAGACTCACAGGAGCCTGCTAACTTGAAGCTGCCATAAGAAAAGTGATGAAGGAAGTGTTGCCTGAGAAAAGACATATAAGATGCCGGAATTGTCGCAAAATTGGACATGTGCGTAGCAAATGTCCAACATTCATCGACTCCGATGCAGGAAAACTAAGAAAGGTCGATGAGAAGGGGCAATCGTCGGCATGTGTCCGGCAAGCCCCGGTTAACAACGCATATGTCGCTATGCTTCAACGACAGAACAAGGGTGTCTTCGTAGACGGTCTCATCAATAACGAGCCTTGCACCATGCTGCTAGATACAGGTGCGACTAGGACAATTCTCGGCCTTCCTTTGCCAGAACACCGGAACGGATTGAACCGACAACTTGGAAGCTACGCACAGCAACAGGGAGCCAGCTACTGTATATGGCGAGCTACCGATTGAAATAATTTTGGGCAACACTAAAGTGAAACATCAGGCACTTGTAGCGGACATCGAAGACGATGCAATCATCGGAATGGACATCATGAATTCCAGAGGGTTTGAATTGGATTTCAAAGACGGCGTCCTACGTGTCAACGGAGAAGAGCTGGTACTTCATGGGAGAAGTGAAGAGTTGATCCGTGTGCTGTTGGCTGAAGATGTAAGCGTACCTGAGAGGGCTGAAACCATTCTGGAGGCTCGCCTGGACGGGAGTGCGAGCAGTGGAGACGTGGTGATGTTCGAGCCCAAACTTCATGATGAGAAAATTGGACGAGGGATTGCACTAGGGAAGACCTTGTTGCGTGCTGACAAATTTGTGCCGGTAAGGGTCATGAATGTCAATTATTTCCCAGTGACCTTGAAGAAAGGAACAATTTTGGGGCACTGCTCGTCAGTTTCATCCGTGATCCGGGGCGTACGAGGTACGATTAGCCAACCCAACAACTTGCCCACAGAACTAAGAAATTAGTTGCCATCTCTTCCAAAGACATAAAACCAGCTCAACAGCCCAAACTAAGAGATTTAGTCAAAAGTACCAAGACATCTTCGATACCGGACAAGGAAAAGGGGTCGAACTAATGTGGTCCAGCACAGCAAGAAGACTTCCTCTTGCCAAGAAGGCAGAGGCTGACAAAATAGTCAGCGAGATGGGAAAAGAAGGAGGGGTTATCGAACCGTCTGACAGTCCCTGGTCCTCTCCAGTCGTACTGGTGAAGAAAAAGGATGGATCGACACGCTTTTGTGTAGACTATCGCCAACTTAATAATGTCACGAAGAAGGACAGTTACCCTCTCCCGAGAATAGATGACACCCTAGACACGTTGGCTGGTTCCACGATTTTCTCGACCCTTGATCTGAAGAGTGGATACTGGCAAGTAGAACTCGCTCAGGAAGATCGAGAAAAGACTGCTTTACCATCGGCTCAGGATTGTGGCAGTTCACCGTTATGCCATTCGGGCTCTGTAATGCTCCCGCCACATTCGAAAGATTGATGGAGACAGTGCTGAAGGGACTCTCATGGAACACGTGTCTAGTGTATCTCGACGACATAATTGTGGTCGGCAGATCGTTCGAGGACCACGTGAAAACTTGGAGGAAGTATTCCTGCGACTGAGGAACTCCGGATTGAAGCTGAGCCCTAAGAAATGCCATCTGTTCCAAAAAGAAGTACGATACCTCGGCCACGTTGTTCTGGGGAAGGAGCAGTGGATGACCAGAAGATCAAAGCTGTTAAGGATTGGCCCATCCCAAAAGACATTCACCAACTTCGAAGTTTCCTTGGTTTATGCAATACTATCGCCGATATGTGCTGGGATTCGCCAACATCGCTAAACCACTGACCAGGCTCACGGAAGGCCAAACAAAGTTCCAGTGGTCCGAAGAATGTCAAGATTCATTCAGGAAGCTGAAAGGAGCTTTGATCAACGCACCTATACTGAGCTATCCCTACCCAAAGGGAAATTCATTTTGGATACGGACGCCAGCAACGTGGGACTTGAGCTGTCCTATCTCAGATCCAGGAGGGACAGGAGAAGGTCATTGGTTATTTCAGCAAGACGCTTAGCAAACCAGAGCGCAATTACTGTGTCACCAGGCGAGAGCTGTTAGCTGTTGTAAAGGAGTGGAGCACTTCTACAAGTACGTGTATGGAAGAAGATTCCTGTTGAGAACTGACCATGCAGCTCTCAAATGGCTCTTACAGTTCAAAAATCCTGAGGGTCAAGTAGCACGTTGATCGAGAGACTCCAAGAATTCGATTTCGAGATCGAACATCGAGCCGGAACTAGCCATAAGAATGCAGATGCCTTGTCGCGAAGACCATGTCCAGATGATTGCTCACATTGCCGACGAGCAGAAGAGAAAGAAGCAACACTTTGTAGAACCGCGGCAATGGATGACAACTGGAATGACAGCAAGATCCAGAAAGACCAAGAGAGAGACCCCGACCTTGGCTTAGTCGTCAGCTGGAAGAAGGGCAATCGAAGACCATCATGGCAGGAAGTCGCAGGTTACTCGCCGGCTGTTAAGTCCTATTGGGCACAATGGAACTCTCTTATTCTGGACAATGGGATCCTGAAACGTGTGTTGGAGGCCGATATTGGTGGGGAAGACAGACGCCAAATAATTGTTCCCAGGAACAGAAGAGAGGAAGTGCTGCGGAAATCCATGATGGAGTCGCCGGAGGACATCTGGGAGTGACGAAGACCCTGCAGAAAGTGAGGCAACGGTTTTACTGGGCCAATTGTCAAGCTGACGTCCAGGACTGGTGCAGGAAGTGCGCTGTATGCGCTGCTAGCAATGGACCTCGAATACGACCCAAGGCCCCGATGCGTCAGTACAACGTAGGCAGCCCGTTCGAGAGAATCGCCATTGACATCGCCGGCCCGTTTCCCGTATCCGACCACGGGAATAAATACATCCTTGTGGCAATGGACTACTTCAGTAAGTGGGCGGAAGCCTATGCCCGGCCCAACCAGGAAGCCATCACCGTCGCCGACGTCTTGGTGAAAGAGTGGATATGTCGATTCGGTATTCCAATGGAGCTGCACTCGGATCAAGGCAGAAATTTCGAATCCAACCTTTCCAAGAAATATGTCTACTGCTGAACATCCGCAAGACAAGAACCACGGCCCTACATCCGCAGTCCGATGGAATGGTGGAACGGATGAACAGGACGATCAACCGCCACTTGTCCAAGGTTGTTCTGACCATCAAAGAGACTGGGACCAGTATCTTCATTTGTTCCTGATGGCCTATCGATCCGCAGTACACGAGTCAACCGGTCAAACTCCTGCTAGTATTATAATGGGCCGAGAACTGCGACTGCCTTGTGACCTGAAGTTTGGGATACCGCCAGGACAAGACACTGCGGAGAGGACTACGTCAGCAAACTTCGGCAGAGAATGGACGACATCCACGAACGAGTCCGGTTGAACATCCAGAGTGCCAGCGATAAAATGAAGAAGACCTATGACATCAAGGCCGACGCTGGAGGGTTTAAGGTTGATGACCTGGTTTGGCTGTACAACCCCAAACGTCGTCGTGGACTATCACCAAAGTTGCGGAACTCGTGGAAGGCCCGTATAAGATCGTGAAAAGGATAAACGACCTTGTGTACCGAATCCATAAGCCACCCGAGGGAAACCAAGGGTCGTCCATTTCAACAGGTTGGCCCCTTACGCTGGAAACCATGACCAAGTTCGCACCCTCAAGCCACCGGAGGATGATATGACGTTCGAGAAGTTTAGTCCTTGTATTCAAACGGGCAGAAAGTTCTACATGGGGTTACTAGAGAGGAGTCACGAGACCTTTTCGAGGTGCCTGCTGACTACGCACTAGCGCACTGTGTGGCAGAAGATCTTCGAATGTCCAGGGCATCGCCGTAGTGTTCTCCAAGAAATTTGGTCAACTCCAAACACTGCGGGAGCAGAATCCAGAAGTTGGTGGGTGCTACAGTTGAAGAAAGGCCAGAGAAACATCTACTACCTAGTTACCAAGAGGCATTCCCAAGATAAACCGTCCTATGAAGATGTTCTGGAAGAGTCTCACCAAACTAAGAGATACTATGGTGGACCAGAATCTGGTGGATCTAGCAATTCCAAAATTGTCCTGTGGTATTGATGGGTTGGACTGAGAGTCATAAGAAGTATGCTGGAGGCGATATTCAGATCCAGCGGCGTCAAGATTTTGGTTTGCTGTAACCCCCTTCCACGACCGATCATGAAGACCGTGGAGTGTTACTCCATCGAACTTCACGGTGCAGATATGGGGAGTCATGCAGATATCGTCACACTCCAAGGATGAAATTTCGACGAAATGTCTTTAAGAAGGGCAATGTAACGAACCTAGGCCGGACCTGTCGCCTCACATGTTGCCGTCGACAGCGATGAGATCATCCCCGGAGATATTCGAGAACCATCCAGTCCCTCTTCCGCGTAATGCAACGGTCAATATTGGAAACAATTGGAACATGCCGTCGCCAACTGGAAGAATTCGATACATCGAGAATGCTGTATCGGAGATAAATAGAGAGCCCTCAAGAGGGAGTAGGACAGTCTGAACGAGCCCATACCATCGAGCTATACAGTGGCGTAGTAATATAAATTAAGTTGTAGATTCAGTATGAAATAAATTATTTAAACCAAGTTAAGTTTATTTACGTTACAATATAATGGACAGCCGCACCATCGTGCATAAACAACATGCGTTGTCGAATAGTTAGTGGAACATTTTCGAGCACAATAATGGTAATAACTTCAACACGCATCGATTATCAAATAATCGATTCGAAATTTTCAAGTCCAAATATCTAGAAAACGGTTGCTTATAGCGACTTGAAAAATAGGTATCTTTTTTACGTAGATATGATAGAGGAATTGATTTTTTTACTGAAAAATGTGCTAGAAGTACGCCCAAAAAAGTTATAAATCTTCAAGAAAATGAAAAGACGTGTAGGTAACGCCATCTACGAGTAAGAGCAATATTAACATCAGTTTCGAATTCGACACCTCAAAAAACCTCTCAGTACTAATTTTCGTTCAATCAAGGTCAGTATTCCGAAAGTTATTTGAAAATAACTAAAATAAAAATATCTTTAACACCCTGTATCTTGGAAACGAAGCGTTTCCGGACATATATTTATTTGGACAATTCATATTAGAATATTGTGAGGAATCACCTCCTGAAGTTTGTCAAAGTACTTTTGAATCACCTGTATATATTTGTTCGTGTCAATCTCTGTGATTCAAATTCAATTATTTGTTGTATTATTTAGGAAAATACACAGTTAAGGGGAAATCCCCAAAATTAAAAAAAAAATTATAAACAATCTTCATTAAACAGAAACAAAAATGCCGGCTGTCGACAGTCTTAAAAATAATCGAATTTTGAAAATTGATGTATTACTTGAAATTTCGTGACTTCATTTTTACCATTATTTATAACAAATTTGCTGATATATCTGATCCTGAACCTTATTCAGTATACTTGCATATAGCGACCCACTGTCACTAGTGTGTCCAAATAATAATTCGTAGAAAACGAGGGAAACCACCGCTATATGAGCTGAATGATGCGTTATTTGATTGAGTTCATCGGCTGGCCAACAATTTGGATAGCAATATTAGCCGAATTAGGTTAGGTTGTGTTCCCTTATTTTACGTAAGATATTTACTGAATTCATAGAGCGGACTGAAGTACGCAGAAGGTACCCATATTTACCATCATGTTTGTATTATTATTCTATTACCAATAAAATTATTTAGAATTTGTTAGCTGTACTCACCAAACTGTTTTGCAAGAAAAGCTCGAATGTAAGATGTCTGGACTCACCTGGAAGAAAAAAGAATACCTTCGTTACTTGTCTTATTATTTGGTTATGTTTTTGATGATAATAACCTACGTATCTAGCTTATACGTTTCTGGCGATATGTCACATTATTTCTTCGACTGCTGTTCTGTTCTGAAAATTACATGATGTTGAGGATATATCGCAAAATATTGAAATGAGAGAAAACATGTTTAATGGTCTTCCACGGGGATTTATTCTCAGCCCATTATGGTTTATTGACGAAAAACTGTAGGAGAGAGTTCAGGCTCCTAGGTTCTGAAAATCAAAGCTGTTACTCCATTGGTATGGTTGCGGTTGGAAAAATGATCCGGAGAGAGGACATACAAAACTTGTGAACAAATTCTGACCTGGCACTAAATTATTTTTCTTATGGTCTCTGTGGGTGCTGAAATTTTGAAAACATTTTTCTGTTACTCGATTGGTCAGCTTTTCTGTACCCTATTGTCTATTATTTCGTATATAAATATTTCCGAATGTTTGGATAAACTGTGAAGAGTTTTCTTTTATATAATCTTGGGATTTTTATCTCTAGTGTGTGTGTTGGGAAATTCTAAAGTCAGTTGGTTGGTTGGAAGCTGACGAGCCAGAGACAGGGTTGGCACTTAGCTTCCCTTGACACTGCGACCAGCTGGGGTCTATTGTATCACTCTGTCGTCAGTGGTTCCTCATTCAAACAGGTTTGTGCCTTTAATTAGGTTTAGAAGCCTGTTGATAAGGTTCTTCGGATTCATGCCTGTTTCCGGGCTGATCTCTCCGAAGGTTCTGTGTCGCCTACTACTTAGGCGTCACAGTCGAAGATTGAAAGACAAGAGTTAGACCCGGGCCTCCTCTGTCTCTTGATGACAAGCCATTCTTCAGCATCTATCCCCATGTCCTGGGTTTTGATGAGCTGAAGAATTTTTGGTTTCCATTTTACCAAATGGCTTTGGAATCCACTCTGTTTCCGGAGTTTCTCCGTAGGTGTTCGACCATCTGCTGATCCCTCCTCGGTTGGGTTTACGGTTTCTGGTGCCAAGTGTGATTCAACTGGAATCTCCTCGACTTCCATACCCGCTATCGGTGTTGGGTCTTCTTCAACTGGAAGTTCCCCAGGTTTGTTTTTCTCTGTGGTTTCCATTTCGTTCCCACGAGTGTAGGGGAAAGGGTCGTCCACACCTGCGGTGCCCCCTGCGCAGGTGTAAGGCAGATTACTCTGGGAGGTCGCCATGTATCCCAGAGGCTCCGTTTGTGATACCTGACTGGCTCAGGTATCATCCATCCCTCGGCACGGGTCGCTTGACGCCTTGGATTAAGCCATGTTGTGGTGGCATTTGGTTTGAGATTGACTTAGAGATCCGCAGGTTTTGACCATTTCTGGTCATTCCCAGTGGATTTTCCTTGTCAACCCCGTTATCCAGCGATACCACTTGGAGGTAGCCACCTAAGTTTCCGCAACCCATCTTCATCTCTCGTAGGAGGTGAACATGTGTTGACGCAAACTACTCGCCCAACGAGTAGTTTGCGTCAACACATGTTCACCTCCTAAAGTCAGTTAGTTTTATAGTAACTGGAAAATACTATTCCATTTAATTTTCATATGATGTATAATGAAAAGGAAGTTCGAAGAAATAAATTTCTATTTCGTGCAGAATCATTTATTTAAAAAATCATAGCAGAGCGCTTTTGCCTGTTAAGTCATCATTAGTGCCACCTGAACGTGAGTACCCATTGAAAATTTGAAATAGAAAAAAATTGATTTCAAATTGAAAATTATGAAATGGAATAGTGTGGTTACTTACTCGTCGAATTTACAGGAAACCGCAAAAAGTATCTCTACTGCATAAAACATTATACGTATAAGTTCAGAGTACAAACGTGTTTGAATTCATCCTGGTTCAGGATAACTGTGGATTGCAAAATTATTGGCAATCGATATGTCTTTCTCAAGATTTTTTTGTATTTAATGATTCATATTATCAACAGCCTGAAGGACACGCCATTGGCAGTTGTTCATCACCTTTCTTAGCAAACATTTTCATGAATAATTTAGAAAATAAATTTATTGTCACTGATAATAATTTGGAAATTTTGCACTGGTATAGATATATTGACGATTGTTTAGTTTTTGTGAATGGCAACATTGAAACTGCAAAAAATATTTCAAACAAAATCCACCAAATACATCCCAACATAAAATTCACGCTTGAAGTAGAATCTAATAGTACATTGAACATCCTGAACCTTACAATTCATAAAATAATAATCATTTGAATTTCAATGTTTACAGAAAACCTAGACAGACTGATCATGTAATACCTAGTTTTCTAATCATCCCCACCAGCATAAAATGGCCGCTTTCAATTGTTACATTCACAGACTCTTGAATATTCCTCTTTCCACAATTGATTATCAAAAGGAACTGAGCATTTTCAAACAAATAGCTTCCAACAACAATTATAAACCTAATATTATCAATCCTTTAATTCAAAGAATCAAAAATAGAAAGGGACATAACTTAGCTTATCCTAAAGTAGATAATATTGACAATTTAGTTTCTCTCCCTTTCTTAAATGACAATCTATCCAACAAAATAGTCGGTTGCATGAGAAGCAACGTGAACAACATTTTTTTTTCAAAACTAACAATAATTTGAGCAGACACTTGGTTAACACAAAAGATAAAATTGATGAACTGCCAAAAGTGGCATATAATAGTAAAACTGTGGAGATTGTGGTGCAGCTTACATTGGTAGAACTTGTAGACCTTTGAAAGTTTGTATAAATGAACATCTAAGACCTAACAAAGTATCAGCTTTCGGTCATCACCTCAGATTTAATAACCATAACTTCAGTCCAAATAGGAATTCAAAAATGTTACAGCAGGTCAGTGATGAATTGCTCAACAATGCCCTTTGTCTCAATACTTAAGTTAATTTAAACAGATCTCATATTCCACTTCATAGATGCCTAGAATAAAAACATTTCAGTCAACTAATTTTCGTTACTAAAATATTTTTACTCACTTCTGGGCAGTTCGTCAATTTAAATACTTTCATACTCCATTTTCGATGATGATATTACTTGTATAGTAAGTAAGTAAGTAAGTAAGTAAGTAAGTAGGTAAGTAAGTATTTATTGGCCTCGAATTACATACATAGTACAAAAGGCAAGTCAAAAATACAGTACACAACATATATCAGGTAAAAATACAAATTGTGTGTACTGGCAATGAGCAAACTAACAATTATGAACACAAATAAAAGAAATATTGACTAGACAAACGCAAATACATGAACTCGAATATTACTTTTTACAATACTTTGTCCATAAGATGTAAATCTTCGGACAATCACGGATATCTTGGTTGATTGAAGACGTGGTCAGTTACAACTGTAGGGAGAAGTATTCATCCAGATTATAAAAACACTGGGATATCAAAAAATGTTTGACACTCCTTTTGAAGTTCTTGTAAGAGGGTTGATCTCTACTGTTCATTGGTAACACAGTTGTAAAAAAGGAGATTTTTTGAAAGTGGATGTTTTGTATTTGGGTAGTTCTAAGATATTTGTTCTCGTACCATATCCATAGTGGCTCCCCTGGATAGTAAAATTTGGTAGATGTTTTTTTGTGAAAGTAACACATTTCGGAATGTAGATAGAAGTGAAGGTAAGAATATGTTTTTCTATGAAGATATCGCGACAGCTTTGGTTGTAGCTAAGGTCAAAGATTTTTCTAATGATTCGCTCCTGTGATATGAAAACCCTATTTATCCCTGAAGCTGAGCCCCAGGCCCATTATGTTGTAAGATAAATGGCTATACATGAATGCGAAATAGAGGCTCATCAACCCGTTTTTAACCAAGTGAGGCTTCATTTGGAAGATTGCATAGAAGGCTTTGTTTAAATTTCCACAGACGTGATTGATATGGTGATCAAAGGTCATGTTCGAATCGAGCCAGGTTCCAAGGAGTTTAGAATGTGAAGTCATGTTTAGATTCAGCTCATGAATGAATTCGGAACAATTTTCTTTAGATGAAAATTCAAGCATTTTATTTTTGTTTAAGATTAAAGAATTCCTCTGGCACCAAGTGCCCATCTCATCTCCATCTAACTTTTTCTTGGAGCTGCTCAGGGGATTTTCCGGATATTGTTATTGTGGTATCGTCAGCAAACATGGTAACTTTGTAATGAATTGAGGAAGGTCGTTGATATAAAGCAGGAATAGCAATGGTTCTAACACGGAACCCTGAGGAACTCCAAGAGAAACGGGATGAATATCGGATAGTTCGTTTTCAATTTGAACGATTATATTTCTCTTTGAGATATAAGATTTCATCCAGTCAGAAAGAATACCCCTTATTCCAAGAGTAGATGACTTCTCAATTATGTTTTTACTATTTAAGCTTTCGAAAGCTTTCGACAAATCGAACATCAGAGAAATCACATTACCTTTGTTGATTTCTTGGTATATATATTCGAATGATAGGTAAGTTCCAACCGATTTTTCTTTTCTGAAATCATGTTGGCTCACTGTTATCAAATTATATTTTTCAGCGAATTTGGATATTGTATTACAAACTTTTTTAAGTATTATAATTACATGTTTCAGAAGTTTTGGTGATAGTTCATCGACATCACAGCAGTTTTTTTTTTGAGCTAAGTAGTACTAAAACATCGTGTTTCGTAATATGAGGGATGAAAATCGAATTTTGTAAAAGGTTTCCAGTTGTGCATGGCAGGGAGACATTCTGCCCAGAATGTTCAATCAGTTTGACTCTACAGATAGTTGAAAAGTGAGTTGCAAAAGAATTGCAAATCTCGTTACTGTCATTTATGATCTTGTTGTCAATATTATTATATAATAACTTTCTGCAGTTTGTGTTCCCTCATTTTCAACTTGCTCTACAACACTGAGAACGAATTATTTCAGCTTTTATTTTGGATTGGTACCTTCAAGGTTGTGCCAGCCCTCCACTTTTGGGTTTGAGGTAAGTTCTCATTAGACTTCCACCCCTACTCAACATCCTCTAGTGGAGGCTGAACGTAACATTGATGAGTTGGACATTTTTTATGACTAATTTTGGTATTACTATCAGCAATAACCTTTCCTGGGAAAATCACGTGAGGTCCATTGCCAAAAGTGCATCCCAAAAACTTGGTTTTTTGTTTCGTGCCAAGAGCTATTCACCCCCTCGCTGTTTTGCAAAAGGGGGACAGATCCGCCTGTCCTGGAATACTTTCCCCCATTTTTTCGGCACCTAAACAAACCCGGG